>VZRZ01005971.1:0-21173 GCA_013398175.1 Climacteris rufus | reverse complement strand
ACCGCGCGGGGGGACCGGCGGGGGGGCTTCGGAGGGGAGGGGGCAGCGGGGAGCCACGCTATTTCCAAGCTTCCTTAACCTCTGGATTGCTCGAAATCGATCAGCAAAGCGCAGCAAGCCTGGCAATTAGGAGCTCATTACCATATATGCAAATATGGCAACCTCTCTCTCCGCAGCCACGGAGACGCGGGGCGAGAGAACCGCAGCAGGGTTTGGGGGTGGGAATTGGGGTGAGGCGTGCGGGGGAATGGGGACAAGGGGGAAAAAAGGTTATTTGAGGGTATTTGTGTTGTTGTAAAGGAAAGCAGCGGAGCCGTGGGGGCACAAAGTGCTCGGAGGGAGCAGACACGAGCCGGGGCCCGCGTGCCTGCTCCGAAATTGCTCATTAATCCAAATAAAATTTTTCTCCCTTTGAAATAAACTCCCGGCGAACAGCACGGCCCGGCCTGAGTGGAGGGGATCCTCCGGCCGCTGAGGAATCCCCCCAGACCCGCGCTGAGCCCGCAGCACACACCGGCAATAACCCGGTACCTCGGGGACACGCGGGGGGCCGGGGCCGGGGTGGGACCGCTCCAGCCCCGGCCCGAGGGAGTGTTTTAAAGGTAACTACTGCCTTCTTGCATTTTATCAATAACAAAACCCCCACCATAAAGCGACGATCCCCGGAGAAGGCGCTCGATCGCGGGTTCCCTTGTTACCTGCGATTTTATAAGCACCGCAGGTTTTTTTTTTTTTTGCTTAATAAGCACAGATTAGGGACAAAGTCTCCCTGGCATTTCCTGAATGCTGATTAAAGCTGGGGGGTCACGGCACGAGCAGCGCAAGGAGCGGGTTTTTCCGCGGTGTCGCTCGGGGCGGGCAGCAGAGCGTTTTCCCCGGTGGCATCTTGTGAAGTTTCCCCCGGCGCTGGGCTTCCCCCGTCGATTTGGGAATTGACTTTGTTTCCCTCCTTCCACAAACCGTAATCACGGCGTATTAAAGAATAACGCCCGTTTCAAGTTGGGCTCCAATTTTCTTCCCTACTTAGGATTATTTTTCCCCCTGATAAATCATATTTTCTCTGTTTCGCTCGCCTTCCAAACCCCCAAATAACGAGAACGAACTGAGAATCAGGAATCAATGCCTGACGTGAGTGCTTTGTGGGTTGGTTTAAGTGATAAAAATATAGATAAAAATACCCGAAGTGAACAAAACCTCGCAAGGCTCCGCGGGGGATGGGGGTGTTGGGGTGGCAGCAGCGCAGCCCCGGGGCACGGCAGCGTCCCCGCAAACCCGGCGGGCTCGGTGCGCCGGAGCCCGGGTTATTCCTGCTCGCAAGAGCCATGGAAACAGAGGGAATTGCGGGGGTCTCTTTCATTCTTTCTTTCCAGATTTATAAATTTATTTTAATTTATTTTTTCTTTTTTTTTTTTATTTTAGAAAAGCCCTTTTCAGTAGTTGCACTCCCACCTCGGCAGCTGAGCCGCTTTTCCCAGCCCCGTCCGGGTCCCTGCTGACTGCATTCCTCTACCCCATCCCTCTTTAATTCCCGAGTCTCCAGGATTTATTATTATTATTATAATTATATTTTTTACATTCATTTATTTACTGCGAATGGCCAGAACCGACGAGCATCCTGCGCGGCCGCGGGAGGAGAAACCATCGGTCACCCCGACCATCTCCGTCCGTTCCATTTTATATTTTGATTTTATTATTGTTTGTATTTGGGGAATTCAGCCGCCGTTCCTGCAAACTCCCGTGAGTTTCGAAAGGCAAGGCAACACTGTATGGAAAGGAAATATAAAAAAAAATTAAAATTCCCTTTCGGTTCCCCCTCTCTTGGCAAATTCGCAGCTACTGACGACCAACGAGATGAAGCGTTTTCCCTGCAGAAATCCTCACTCCAGACCCGAGAGCCTCTGGCATCATTTCCCCACCCGCCAGAGAGGACGGCGGCTTCGCCCACCAGCTTATGCTTAAAAAAAAAAAAAAAAAAAAAAAAGGATTATTATTTTTCCCCTCCTTATCCCAAAGTAGCAATTAAAGAAAGTGAAGACCTTTGCCTTCCACCGGGATAGACGTTCATTTTTTGGGTATCAAAGCGCCGCTTTATTTTCTCTGATATTGAACTTTAAAGAGGAGGGGTTGGAGCAAAACGAGAGAGAAATTCATCCCATTTTTTTCGGAATTCCCTCGCTAGTGCTGCTCCTCCCGTGGAAGACACGCAGCCTTTGCCTCCAGCTCAGTTTTGTGCCCGTCTCATCTCACATTTATTTTTCCAGCGCCAGGCTCTGCCACAGGGCAGAGAAAGGGGCGTTAGTGCCGCAAAAAGGGTGCTTTAAACTTATTTTTGAAGCGAGTTTCTGCTGGAAGGCAAATCCCGGGCTGCGACGGCGGGGGCCGTCAGTCTCAGACGGTCCAGGAGGATTTTCACCTCGGAAAACCGGGATTTTGGGCGGCGGGTGTCCCGGGGGAGGCACCGGGCAGGGACCCGCGGGACCCCCGCCGCCGCCCCCAGCCCCGCGCTATTTGCGCGCAGCGCGGAGGAGCCGCTCCCCTTCCCCCGCACGGAGCCGCGCAGCCCCCGCACACATTTTAAAAAATTTGAAAACCCTCCAGAAAAGCCAAAGCACACCCGTAATTCCGCCCAGAAGGGTTTGGTTTGCAGCGCACCAGGGGGGAGGGGAGGAGGGTTCCCCACCTGTGCAGCCCCCCCGATTTGATTTCCACGAGGCTTTGCACGGCTCTGTGGGTGCAGCTCCGTGGGTGCAGCGCTGTGGGTGCAGCTCTGACCCCCCGGCCCTCGAGCCCCTTCCCCACCCGTAGCTCCTCTCAAGGTGAGACCCGGGGAGAGGCCACGTCCCTCGGGTGGGTGAGGGGGCTGATTCAGCAGCTGCAGCCCCAAAACTGTTCAGAAAGCCCTGGGGTGAGCAGAAACCCGGGTCTGCTCTACCCAGGTGTACCTTCCTCACGTGTGCCAGGCCGTGTGTGCCCAGTCCCTGTGCACCTTATCCATGTGCCCGTTCTGTTCTCTGTGTGCCCTTGGCTGTGCACGCCCCGTGCATGCAGGGTGTGTGTCCCACACGCACGCAGGGTGGGAGCACGGCGAGATTTCCGGGCAGCTGCACCAGCTCCATCCACCCCAGCAGCTCCCAGCTCCCTCCACGCAGAGCACCTGCAGGGAGATGCTCTCTGTGCCCCTGTGCGTGTGGAGGGGCAAAATACCCACTGCAAAACAGCCCTGCAGCCCTTCCCTGCTTGGGGAAAAGCCATGGGTGCTCCCTGTGCTCACTGGTGGGTGCTGGACACCAGCGAGCACCTCTGAGGCCGTGCAGGGTGCAGGGAGCCTGCAGGGCCCCAGAGTGGGGCAGCCCTCAGCTTCCCTGCTGGGATTTTTAAAGGAAATTCCCTCCTTTTTTGCCTGCCCGCTCAGAGAGGCTCCATGTGGGAGATGTGGGAGCTCTGTAAGGAATGCCACATACGGGTCAAAGAGGATTTTTGGCCTTTTATGTATTTGCACCGAGATACCCACAAAGACGCATGACTTTAGACAATCTGTGTGTTATTTTCCAAAGACAACATCCACAGAACCACCATGGCCTCTGAAAGGGTGTGTGGCTGCTGCCGTGGGACATTCATACACAGGTTTTTATTTGAGATTCTCCCAGTGGTTCCAGACACCTCAAAATTTAGGGTACAGCTGCCTGAGCAGTTTAGTGGCTTGTAGGTTTGGAGGAGGGAGAGGGCTCTAGAGCTGGGTGATTTTTGAATAAATGTCTTTGTATTGGTGCCAATACCCACCCCATGGATGGCACTTTCCTGCCTTCCCTGGGCACTTCTGCTGCCGCCTGGGCCAGGTGGTGCCACCGCTTCGGCGTCCCCCAGACAAAGAAAATGCCAACAAAAGCTGCATTTTGAAGCGAGCGGGTGCGCGCCGAGGGACAGTGGCAGAGAAGCTCCAGAGCCGTCCCCAGGCCTGCAGGGCTGTGCCAGCCGTGTACAGGAGCTCCTGCCTGACTGCACCTCCATCCTGGGCACCCACAGCCTCTGTCCTGGGCAGGTGCACCCTTTGCTCCATCCTCAACTCTGACCCCCACAGCGAGACAAGCCCTTCTCGCTTTAGGGCTGAAAAGCCTCGTGGCTTCCGTCTGCCTCTCCCCAGCAAGTGTTTCCTACTTTAGGCAGAGATTTTAGTAGTTCAGGAGATTTTAATTGTTCATCCCCAAGGCTGAAGAGTAGCTTGATGTCTTCAAAGGCACCCACATAACCTGGTAGCTTCAGAGGGGAAGGGGGCTGAAGCCTGAAAACGAGCAAATTCATTTATATCAGAGCAGCTCAGCCTCAGCTGTGATGTTATCCTCAGCTTCAGCTCGACTCCAAACCAACAACAAAACAACCCCAACAACCAGGAAAAACCACAAAAAAACCCCCTATACTAAATACCAAAATTCCCTCTTCCCATGCAGGAGGGGAGCTCTGTTTTGTTTTGGTAAAATTGGGTGAAGTGTCCCCCCAGCACCTACCCTGGTTCAGCTGCCCAGAGCCCTCAGTCCAGCAGGTGCCTTTTCTTCTGCCTCAAAGGGCTTTGATCTGGACAGCTCTTTTGGAGAACGGCTGCTGTAAGGGATGCCTGGCATGTACACGGCCTGATTGCAGCCCAGCTCGTTAAAAAAATGCTCCCTAGGTATTGAAGGGGATAACAAGGATATTTAAACATTCCCAGCGTGCACCTTTAAGCGGCAGAAAATAAGGGAAATTGCTATCATTTAATTCAGTATTGCTCCTTTTGAACTCCCACTGGCTCTGCCTGCAGTTGTTCCCTTTGCCAGAGCTTGGAGCCGAGTCTGGATCACGGCAGTGCCGGGGCTGTGGGTCCAGAGGGCTGGGAGGGCTGAGCACGGCAGGACCAGCTTCCCCACATGGCAAGAGGCTGATGGGGCTGGTTTCCCTTTGGATTCTGAAATTCATAGCCCAGAACAGGGTCTGGGTTTGGGGCCCACAGCTCCAGTTTGTAATTACTCTCGTATTTTGTGTGTGCCAGGGAGAGGGTGGAGCAGCGTTTCTTTTTTGTCTGTATCTCTGAGGAAGCTTTTTCCAAAGTGAGAGCAAAAAAATCCACAGCTGGTGTTGGTGGATGAGACATTCAGCCATGTTCTGGTAGGGGGAAAAAAAGACAAAGTCTAATTTTAGATGTTCTGAAATGCTTACAACATGCATACCTCCAACGGGCTGGCACGGGTGCCAGTGGTTGTTTCCTCCCCAGCAGAAGGAGAGAACAGGGAGCTGGGACCTGCCGTGCCTCGTGCCGGGCTCTCCCCAGGTGACCTGCAGGGATCTCCCCTCGGAGGGCCCTTCTGCCCTGGGCAGTGCCATTCCTCAGTGTTTACTGAGAGCAGCTGCTGGGCAGGGGAAGAGACAGGACTCCTCTTATCTGGGGCAATTTGCTCACATTTTGGCTTAGCCCCTTCTGGCCAGAGCTCCTTTGGGAATGTCTCCATCCCCCCAAAAAAGCCGATTTGGGAGCCCCACTGATGAAAACCCAAGTCATGCTCTGACAGGCCATTGTTTAACAAGAAGTTCATTATTTCCAAGGTCTTTTGCCCTCAAGACCTGTGTCACCCCCCCTCTGCTTCCCCTTCTACCAGCCCTGTGGACCGGTGGAGCCCCAGCCCCATTCACTCCCCCTGCACCCACCCCGCTCCCAGACTTTTCCTGCCAGCCCTGGGGGTTTTGGACCCAGACCCAAACAGTTCTTCATTTTCCCGTTTAACCCCAAAAGAGCTGATCTGAAGTGGCACGTAAGGAGGGGAGAAGCTTTCAGGAGAGCAAAGCCCCGGCACTGCTGCCCCGAAATGGGGAATGTGCCACAGGGGCAGCACAAAGCAGCTCAAAGGGCTCGGCGGGCTGCAGCCCCCTGCCCGAGCCGAGCCTTAGGGGAGGGTGAGGGTCTCAGCTTACCCGGCCTCTCATAAAAGTCTCCTCCATTCTAGCAAATAACCTTTATGTCCAGGGACTTGCAAAGTTTGCTTTCTCCCTCCAGGGTTAGTCACAGCAGGAGCGACAGAGAAAGCAACCGCTTGTAGGAGGTTCCTCTGCATAATAACCTCAGAGGAGTTTAGGTCTAAAGACTAAAAGGCTCTATTTACTTTCACTGACAAGGAACAATCTAAGCAGATGTCCTTTGATGGGATTAGTTATTAATCCTTGAATCATGGGTAAATGGGAAAATGATCCATTATTTTCTGCAAAATCCTTCACTACTTTAGATTTCAAGGATGGGGTGGAGGATTGTTAGCAGAAAGGTCTTGACCTGTCTGTTTTGGCCGTTTTAAAATGTATTTTTACAGTTTGTGCCGTGGAGCGTGACTCTGAAATAAAATTAAAAAAAAAAAAATCAAGAAAAAGGGGTTTGATTCCACTAACGGCCAGGAACAATGCACTGTGTCAGACACTCAGCAGTGATGGGCCCAGGCATTCCTCAGATAAATACTGTGAGGTTGTTAACAATAATAGTAATAATAATAATAATAATATTGGGCTCCAAAAGTTCATTCTCCAAATGGTTTTGGCAGCTCTGCCTAAATGTTTAGACTGTCCCTAAAGCTCCATGTGCCATCAGTGGCAAACAGCAGCTCTGCGGGCAGGTGTGGCTTGGTGCCTGCTGGGCATTCCACAAACAGCCTGTGTAGGTGGCTGGGCTGAAGGAGGGATGGAAAGAGCTGCTGAGGTGCCAGGGTGGATCGGGGGATCTCTTTCCCCCAGGGGTCAATCTGTGCAGTGGGAGGTGCAGCCACACAAGCACCGTCCCGTGGGCTGGGTGGGAGGTACATCCTGCACGGAGGGGCTGGGGGATGTGCCCGTGGAGCTCCCACCTGAGGGTCACCACAGCCATGGATCAAAACCCCGGCCAGCAGAGAGGAGCCAGGAGCTGCAGTTTGCCCATCCCTCGGCGCTGTGGCCGCAGCTCAGCCTTCTGGAGTGAATATTAACAGTCCTGAGACAGCCACTCACCCCAGCTCTGCCTCCGAGTCTCCCATGGAGGGAAAGCAGGAATAGATTCCCAATGAATAATTTACTCCGCTTTCTTTTGATTTGCGTTCTGATTGTGCACAGCAGTGCGGGCTCGGAGGGGGAAACATGTTCTGATTAAAGATTTATACTGGGCCTATAATTTTGTTGTTGTTGCTTAAATCTACTTCAAAGTGTGAGTAGGGTGGGTGTAAAACAAACACTCTGGAGCAGCTGGGAGCTTTTGGACCATCTCAGGGTGTGAGTGCACGCAGCAGTGCAGAGCACGTGGCTTCACGGGTACAAACCTCACACAGGCTCTCTGGAAAGGTGCTGTCCCAGGCATCCTCCTCACACCAAATTACAGCCACACAGGGATTGAAATGGCCTCTGTTCCCTCAAACTACTGAGTCCGGGTTCCTTCTCCTGAGCTGAGAACACATCTCAAAAAGCAAGAAATATCATAAACTTGGGCTTTATTCTTTTAGTATTATTTCATTTTTTTTTTACTACTCTTTTTTCATTCCTTTATTATTCTTTGACCACACAGAGAATAGTTTCTGGCTGCAAGGAGTGATTAGACCAGGAGCTGGAAGAAGCTCAAACCAAGGGTCACCCTGTACATAGGGAGGAACCAAACTTCAGCTTTCACCCTCCTCCATTACTAAAACTTGGAAATATGGGAGAGAAAACTCCAGGTCCCTCACAGGCTGCCAGCTGAGCAAGCAGGGCAAAAGATTTTCTCTTTCTTTCCTCTCTCTTCCTCTGGCTGCACAACCCTGGTGGGCAGAGCCACTTCCCAGTGCAGCCAGAGAGCAGCTCTGGCACAAAGGGAGCCACGGGACAAATGGAACAATCCACCATTCCCCAAAGTGCCTTTTGGTAAACCCTCAGCTCTGGTGCTCAGCTCTGGTTGGCCATGGAAGAGCAAGAGCTTTGTCCAAGGGGCCTGGCTCCCGCAGCTCCCAGTCTGCTCCTGGGAAAAAGCAGATTGTGTGAAATGGCGTTTTCAACAAAAATGTTTCATGGGGTATTTTGGGGCTGGCTGGCAGCCTTCAGCCAACAGAACACATTGGTACAAAGCCCTGCAAGGAGAAGCCCCTCAGAGATGGATGGCTTTGATTCCACTCTTCAAACCATCTTTCCAAGATGGGGAAACTCATCTCCTGAAGTGCTGGGAACGCTGTGGTTGCTCCAAATCCAGCCTCATAAGGAAAGATAGGGATGGTCCAGGTCCTTGCCTCACTTGCACAGGTTGGAAACCTCACAGGCTGCTGGTGCTGGTTCAGGCAGCCAAGAGTCAAAGAGTCATGGGGTGGTTTGGGTTGGGAGGGACCATAAAGCTCATCTTGTCCCCCGTCTGTCATGGACAGGGACACCCTCCATTAGACCAGGTTGCTCCGAGCCCCGTCCAACCTGGCCTTGAACACTTCCAGGGATGGATCAGCTGTGGAATAACCTGTGCCAGGGCCTCACCACCCTCACAGGGAAGAATTTCCCCCTAGTATCTCATCTAACCCTGCCCTCTGGCAGTGGGAAGCCATTCTCCTTTGTCCTGTCCCTCCAGGACTTGTCCAAAGTGCCTCTCCAGCTCTCTTGAAGCCCCTTTAGTCACTGGAAGGGGCTCTAAGATTTCTTTGGAGCTGTTAGTTCTCCAGGCTGAACACCCCCAGCTCTCCCCCTCTGTCTCCTGAGCAGAGGGGTTCCAGCCCTTGGATCATCTCCATGGCCTCCTCTGGACTTGCTCCAGCAGCTCCACATCTTTCCTGTGCTGGGGGCCCAGAGCTGGAGGCAGCTCTGCAGGGGCGTCTCAGCAGAGCAGGACAGAGGGGCAGAATCCTGCCCTTCCCATTCTGCCCACGCTGTTGGGGATGAGCCCAGGACAGCGCTGACCTTCTGAGCTGCCAGTGCACGTGGTCAGTTCATGTCAAGGCACATCCCTGTAGTTTTACTCATTTCCATGGAATTCACACCAGAGTGAGGAACTCCCCAGCCACATAACACACGGGACAATGGGACATGAAAACAGCCCTCTGGGGCCCAAACTGCCCCACGCCGCAGCCCCGGGGTGGCCCAAAGCCTCTCATCCCCTCCAAACCCCATTTCCAGCAGCCCCGGCCGCGGTGATTGACAGCTGCCAATCAGCGCCGCCGCGCGCTGCGCTCTGCCGCCACCTGGCGGCCGCCACGGCGAAACGCGCCCAGCCCCCCAAATCCAGACCCCGGGGGTGGCATCGGGAATAACTTGGCTTTGAGAGCATCAAAGGAAACAAAGCGTCGGGGCTGAGCCCTCGTGGGGGGCGGGAGGCAGGGAAGGGGATCTGTCCCCTGCATCTGTTTTGGGGTGAAAAGGTGATTTTTGTTGGGAGGCAGCTCATGGCCTGGTTTAGTTGAAATCACAGAATCATGGAATCTTTAAGGCTGGAAAAGGCCTCCGAGATCATCGAGTCCAACCATCCCCCAGCACTGCCAAGGCCACCACCGACACAAGCCCCAGGTGCCACATCCACAAGTCTTCAGGAATGGTGACACCACCACGGCCCTGGGCAGCCTGTGCCAGTGCCTGACCACCCTTCCTGTGGAGATATTTCACCTAATATCCAACATAAAACTCCCTGGTGTAACTCGAGGCCATTTCTTCTCATCCTGTCCCTTGTTCCCTGGGAGCAGAGCCCAACCCGCCCTGGCTGCCCCCTCCTGTCAGGGAGTTTTGGGAGGAAGAAGGTCCCTCTTGAGCCCCCTTTTCTCCGGGATGAGCACCCCCCAGCTCCCTCAGCCACTCCTCACCCTTCCCCAGCTCTGATCCCTTATCTGGACACACTCCAGCCCCTCAGTGTCTTTCTTGTGAGAAGCCCAAAACTGAATCCAGGGTTCGAGATGAGGCTCCCAGGACTCAGGCACTGCTGCCCTTTCTGCAGGCACCAGGCTCACAGCATTCCCGGGTGTATCCCAAATCCAGAGGTACCCAGTCCGGGTGTGCAACAGGGATCCCAAGCCAAAGGCAGGTCCTCAGGAGGTCACGCTTGCCTGACATCCTCACTGGAAGCCCGACAGAAATCCACCTCCAGGTGGAGGGAGGCCCCGGCTAAAGTCAGGCCCCTGTGGTTCCCATTAGGCATCAGGGGATGGTCCAAACCCCACCAGGAAAAGCTTTGGATAGGAAAGGCAGTGCCTGACGTGTAAGGAGACTGTGAGGGCCCGTGGGAGCCACAGCACAGGATGTCTTGGGGTGTCCATCCCAGCCCAAGGACTGCAGGGAGGCACCAGGAACTGGGTGCTGGGAACCACCATCTCCACCAGAGCAGCCCAGGACAGGCACCAGCCCACCCTGGGGCAGCCTGCAGGGCTGGGACTCAGCCTGGCAGATCTCTTAGGGACATGGGACAGGGCCAGGAGACTGGGAACACCTGAGCAGGACAGAGGGGTCATCCCCTGCTCCTGCATCCCTGGGGCTACTCCGGGTGTGTCCCACTCCCAGGCCTCTGCCAGGCACCCGGCTGAGCCGCTGCCCTGCGCCCTGTGGGAGCGGGGACAGCAGTGTCACCTGCAGCCACCGAGACCAGGTGACACCAGAGCATCCCCACTGCAACCAGGACCTCTGGCAGGAGCTGGAGCCTGGAGTGACACCCTGCTGCACCCTGCCATGCAGAGGGCAGGAAAGAAAGAGTCAGAGGCACGGAAAATTATCAGAAACGTGTATTTTTTTTCTTTTTAATAGTAAACCTCTTTACAACAAATATAGTGAAAGAGTTTCCAAACAAAACTCATAAGAATTTCTCATGGTAATTATTATTATTATCATCATTTTTTAATATATTTTTTTTTCTTATTGTGGAATATACAATAACGCATCACCATACAGCACAAAAAAAGGAATATTGAAAAAACGAAATAGACGTCTCAACCACGTGCTGCAGTCCCTGGGAAGGAGCCACTGATTGTCAAGGGAGCAGGGACGGGAGGGAACGGGGACAGGGAGGGGGGATGGCATCCCCAGGGCGCGGGAGGTTCTCGGCCAGGCCAGACCCCGAGGGTGAAAACACTCCAGAGAAAGATGGAATTAGTCAAAGATCCCGCTTAAAACGTTACAAGCTCTCGGCATAAATCCTCCCTCCGCTCCCACTGCTGCTGCTGGGCTCCCCCTGCACGGCCCCGGAGAGCTGGGCCCGGGGAAGGGAAAGCCCTGCTCCCTGTGCCCCGGCTGTGGGATGAGCGTGGCCGTCCCACGGCTGCCCCGACCTGCCACCCATGGGCGCCGAATCCCTTGACTCGCACACACACACACACACACACACACGGGTGGAGGAGCATCAGGAGAAAAAAAAAGAGGTTAAAAATATATATATATATATTATATATACACAGTTTATCTTTTTTTTTTTTTTTCTTTTAAATTGCTTCTCAAAACAATAAATAAAACTCCTCGGGGGAAGTGCACGTCCTGTTTAGTTTCTACCTGTGCAGCACCCTGGGGGGAGGATGCAGAGCTGCCTGTGCCGGTACAGACGGGCTGAGCAGGGACATCCAACGAACCATCACACAGAGAAGCTGACGGGGGGTATTTGTGGATTTTTTTTCTTTTAGTGCATCATTTAAAGGGTCTATTCTATTTTACAAAGGTTGTTGCAGACACCCCAGAGTTTGCTAACACCTACCTGCCTAACTGAGCTACAGGGAGCCAGGGGAGCAAAGGGGATGGCGGAGAACCAGGACCTGACCCAGAGGCCACAGGGGACACAAAGCAGGAGCAGCAGCACGGCCACAATGGTCCCCACCTCTTCAGTGCCCCATTTGCCTGCAAATGCATTTGGAAAGAGCCTTGGGGAGGAGTGGAGTCACGGCCCAAGCTGGGCTGCTTCACCCCTCGGCCTTACAGGAGATGCTGGGAGCCCACAGGGACATCCCAACATTGTCCCACGAGAGCATTTCTCTGGGGAAAGGATGTTCCTAGTGCTCCATGGGGGGTTCATGCCCAGAGAGTAGGGAGCTGGGCAGGTCTCTGCATCTCAGTGGCACCAGCAGGAAAATCCTGCTCTGAAAACCCAACTGAAGAAATCCCTCACTGTGCTGGGGGTTCCCTGTGGCCTGTGGTGGGTGCAGATGGTGGGGGCAGCACCCCATCCCCACCCAGTGATGATCAGGCTGGGATATTTTAAGTATCAGCCTGGGGATATTGTAAAATCCCCAATTCCCAGAAAACCATCCCAGCCTGTTCGGAGACAACCCAGTGCAGCCTGAGCCACACCACCCTCTTCTGGCTTAAGTAAAGCACGTTCCAAACAGGCATTGCTCCAGAGAACGGAGCTCGGGAGGGAGAAACTGGAAAGTAGCAGGGCTTTCCACTCACTAGGGAGAAGAGGGGAGTTGGAACGACTCCTCCAAGGTCCCTGATTCGGGCCAGGAACGTAGCAGAGATCCAGAGCATCCCTGCACACCAGGGAGCTCCCTATTTCCAAAGCTCACTCCAAGAACCTCCTGAGTGTCAGTGACCTCTCCGGGCCCGGGGGGACACGCTGGCATGCTGGAACCCTGTGGAAAAGCAGCCCTGGTGCAAAGCCATCACCAAGCAGCTGCTCCTGTCCAGAAGCCTGGCGGGATCTGGGTCTGGGACACGGAAACTTGGGGAGTGGGGAGGCCCAGGAAAGGGGTGTACAGGAAGAGCCAAGAGGGTTAAACAAGAAATTGCTGTACAACTCAGCCATGTCCAAAGTCAGTATTATTACAATATACTCTGACAAAAATATAATCTCATTTCATATCAATACAACAAAAAAACCCCAAAACCAGTTTTCTGTACTGTTACCATCGCTAACAGATTGAAACTCGCTATTTACAGTTACAGTAGCCAGGTAAAATACTACAGGTGAGAGACCAGAGAGAGGAGGGGCAGAGAGACAGAAGGGAGATAAAACTGCCGGAGGAAAGGGAAGAATAAACGTGGAAAGGCCCTCTTACATCCCGAGCATGGCTTCTGGCATTGGACAAGGAAGGGTGATGGATGGAGGTAGCGAAAACATAATACTTGGTTTATAGGTCTAGTTGGGTTTTTTTGTGGAAAAGAAAAAGAAACAGAGAAAAAAGAAAGAGGAAAGAAAGGAAAGTGAAGCAAGAGGGGAAGCTGAAATAAAAGGATGAACACAGGAAAGGGAAACCAGAGCAAACCTTCAGCCAAAGCCCACTGTTTAAAGACTCTCCCACAACCTTGGGAGAGGTGGATGGGGTTGAATTTCTGCCACTTTGGGTGGCAAAAATCCCCCAATTGTGTTCTCAGTTGGAGGAATGGGAGGCAGGATGTGGCACCCAGGATAGCATGGCCAAGGCATGGCTGGGAAGATGCCACCAGCTCCTTCCCCACCTCATGGATGCTCTTCCCAGGAGCAAGGAGGGGTCCGCAGGAGCACCAAGTGCCCCTCATCCCTGGCCAAGCTCTGGGCTGGCAGCATTAGTTTGCAGCTTTTTCTCCAGAACTGGTGACAAATTTCCCCGTTCCCATCCAAAAGGTTGGGGGGAATCCCCCAAACGAACAACACAAGGGGAGAAAAACGTGCAGGAGGGTTTTTTTTGTAAATTTGCTTTTTCCCTGGTTTGCTGAGATTATTCTGGGGAGGAAGAGGGAAATGAAAGAGGGGGTAAGGAAAAGGAGACACGTTCTTCCTCCTTGCCCCACTTTCCCCCAAGCCCACACGTGGCCCGTTGCCACCAGCTCTGGATTTAACACTTCTGTAGCCCTCAGACCCCAACCCTGGCAGTGGCCTCAAACACATGACAGAGACAAACCCCTTCCCCAAGGGACCCCGAGGGCCTCCCTGCCACAACCACAACGCCCCTGAGGGCTCAGGGTGCCCCTCGCAAACCCGCAACCGCTGCCGGACTCGCGCAGCACCAACCCCTCATCCCAACATCCAGCGCTGCCGGCTTCTGTGCTACGGCCCAAAACAACCCCGTGAGCAGGGGCTCACCCTGTCCCCTCACACCCAACCCCAGCTGGGCCCAGAGCGGGCGAGACCATCCCCACCGAGCCATCACCATCCTCACCATGCACCGGCAGCCCTTCCCAGCGTTTTAGCTTTGAACCATCACTGAGGGTCCTCCTTCGTCCCCAAATCTCCTCCAGGGGTGGACATCCCACCCTATCCTGTTCCTACGGCTGCCAGCAGCAGCATCACCCGAGCCACACCCCATGACCTCCTTCCATCCTCATCCTCCTCCTGTCTGTGCCAAACCTGGGCTACCCGGGCGGCAGAGCCCTCGCCCGCTCCGTGCCCCTGGCACGTGGATGCTCCCTGGCTCTGCCCCTGCCCCAGCGCTGCTCCCCAGCCCCGGCCCCCGCCGCGGGCACCACCAGCCAAGCCCTGGGAAAGACCAGCCTTCCCGGGCCGGGGTCAGCAGAGCCCCAGAGCCCCAAAGCCCCAGAGTCCCAGAACCCCAGAGCCCCAGAGCCCCAGGGCCCCAAAGCCCCAGGGCCCCAGGGCCCCAGAGCTCCAAAGCCCCAGAGCCCCAAAGCCCCAGAGCCCCAGAGCCCCAGAGCTCCAGAGCCCCAGAGCCCCAAAGCCCCAGAACCCCAGAGCCCCCCAGCCCCAAAGCCCCCGGCCCAGCTCTCCGCGGGGGCGACGCCGCTGCCCCCAGCCCGGCTTACCTGGGGCGGCCGCGGCGTCAGGCACGGGCTGGAGGATCCACGGAGAGTTTAGAAGGTAAAGATCAGAAACAGACTTTGGTAAGTAACCACACGTTTAGAAAGGAATATATCAGTTTGGAAACATCTCAGTGCATACTTCTTATATGAAAATATACACAATTGTATTTCATTCTCCAAAAAAGGAACAATTAAAAACAAAAGCAAACTAGCCCAAACACAATATATTAGCTGTTTTTTTTTTGGTTTTTTTTTTTTTTTTTCTTGTTGTTGTCACCCTTTAAAATCTTTAACGCTACACTTTGTTCAGGTTACACTTTTTTTGTCTTTTTTTTTTTTTTGTAAATGTTTTTTTTCTTCATGCATTTTACACCTTTATAGCCTTTGAGAATAAATAAGCTCCATTTTGCTTCCACATCTCTAAAAACTGCAGCATTTTAACTATTGTCATTTAAATCGTGCAATTTTTTTTTTGCAACACCCCTTTTTAAAAAATGGAAAATATATATATATATTTAAAACTAAACCCTATACAACGCAAAAATTCAAAATTAAAAAAAAAATTATACACAATTGTAACTGTCAACAGTACAGATGAGCACAAGAAATAAAATTAGATCAGAAACATATTTATAGAAGCACAAAGGAGGGTGTTGGTTTCTTAGATTGTCATTCTTCTCGTTGTCTTTTGAAAATTAGGAGGAGTTTACCAGATACTACAGTCTGGGGGGAAATAAAGGATAATGACCCGGACAAAAAAAAAAATAGAATAATAAAATAACCCCAAGCCCCCAACAAAATAAAGACCCCAAGAGACAGCCCCCAAAGCCCTGTCACTGCGACATGAAGCCAACGCTGTATCCGACCCGGGGCATCCCCGCCTTCCCACGAGCCGTACTTGCCCGTGGCACCAGCCCGGGGGATCGTCGAGTCCCGCGGCCACGCTGCTGCGGCTCTGCTCCGGCACGGTCCGGCCCGAACGGCGCCCGAACAGCGGCGCCTTCCCCGCCAGGCACATCTAAACCTGCATCTACATAACCCAGAGCGTTTTTGTCGTGGATTTTATGTTTTCCAGGCTCTCAGCTTCCAGGCAGAAGTGTGAACTTGGGAGTCAGGGCATGAAGTTAATGAGCAAAAATGTTTTTTTGGTTTTTTCCCCCCTCAGGGTTGCTCTGCACCGACGGCGTCGAGTGCCGGGGGGCCTCTGTTGCCACCTCCTTGCCGGGGTCTCCGGAGCAAGCCGCTCTGCTGGGCCCTCCCGCCGCGCTGCTCAGCGGGGCAGACCCTGCTCAGCTGGGTTCAGTTTCTTTTAGTGAAGAAAAAAAACCAAAATACAAAACGAGAGCGATGAGACGTCGTTATCCCGCCTAATTTCCAAAGCAAGGCCGTGCAAAGAGCTCAGGTGCGCGTCCGGTACTTCCAGCACGGCCAGGTCAGGGCATCAGCGTGGGCAAGGAAGAGCACGGTCCGCAGCGTCTCTGCCGCTTCCCAAGGACAAACGGAGATGGAGGGAGGGAGATCCGCTTCTGCCGCCAGCGCCGCGCCGGCATTCTGCAGCTGAGAGCCCAGCGTGCCCCTGGCACACAGTGGTACCCGCTGGGTTTGGCTCGGGGAGCGGACACGGGGGGGTTTAACTGCACAAAACCTGCCCGGGGTTCTCCCTGCCACCACGGGGCTCCCCTTGCCCCCCTGAGACCCTCCGGAGCATGGGAACAGGAGAGGGAATTCCAAATGTATCATTGAGAAAGAATAAAAGCATCATTTGGAAAAGCCTTTGTTTGCTCTCTGAAGGTTTTGGGGGGGGGGAATTTATCTGGCACATCTCTCCACGCCTCATTCTGCAGCAGGGATGTTGGTGAGGAGCTGGTACCCGGAACCTCAGTACCACCAAGCATCCACCACCCTGATCCCTCTGCTGGGTCTGCACACGTGAACAGCTACTAATTTTCATCCAATTTTTGGAGGATTTCCTCTCCTTCAACCACTCCCTTTAGGTCATCTGATCGTTTAATAATAACCATCAGCTTTTTTTGTCTTGTTTTTCCAATTAGAAACTTTGGGATAAATGCTCGGTTTGGAAAAGTTTATAAAAACCCCAAAATTTGCTTCTGGTTTGGCCTCATCCCGAGACATTTCTAAGCCACCTGCCTCATTCCAAGGCTGCACTGGCTGCTGACACCTGGCAGAGGGATCCAGGAGAGGAATAAATCCCACCGTGACTCAGCTCCTCTCCTTTTGCTCCGGCTCAGGGCAGAGCCAAACACAAGGCAGCTCCCAACTCCTTCACAGCCCCCACCAAGACCAACCAGGCTCCAGCTGCCAAAGGCTGGCAAAGGTGGCATCCGGACAGGTTTTGTACCAGTTTGGGATGGCGAGCACAGGGGTGAGGGGGGCCGGGTGTCCCTGCACAGGGTGACAGGGTGGCTGGCTGGGAGGGGGACGGGGGACCGGCATCCCTGAGGAGAGTGCCTGCAGGGAGAAAGCCCATCCCTAACAGCTATGCCAGCCACAAACAGTCACTTCTCCTCCAAACCCTCCGGCCCTGAGCAGGCTGCTGCATTTTGGGATTAGGGCGCTGACACCCACCCCTGGGAAACTGCCAGAGCAAGTGGCAACACAAGGAGATTCCTTAGTTTTTCCTTTTGTTTTCCACTAAATCACTGCTCAAGACTCGAGCAGACTTTCTGCACAGCTCACCCTCACCTTTTAAGGCCTAGAAACCTTCAGGCAAAATCTCATTAGGATCATTTTTTCAGCTGCATCCTTCAGTAAAAAAATAATTTCTTCCCATTTTCCTGATTTAAAGCTTTGGCCCATGTGGAATGGGAATGCATTTTTTAAATGCTTTTATGGATGTTGGTTGCTAAAATCCACAATTTGCTTTGAACAACTGCACTAACACATCCCCTCTGCACACCTGCTGTACCCAGATGGAGGCAAGGCTTTCCTGGGAAATGGGAACTCCAGTGTTCTACTGACCCTGGACAGAAACAGTGGAGTTCCTTGATCTGCTAGGAAGGATGGAAGGATGTCGTCTGCATCCACTTGTCATGCATACAGGATTAAGCCTTAAAAATCTGCCTCTTACTCCCCTGATGCAGCTTTCCATAAGCCAGGAGCCTCAAGCAGGCTGTGGATGTAGCTGCATCCTGTTTCATACCAAAGCTGGGCTCTCTGAGCCGCCCTCAGCCTCCCTTCCCAGCTGGTTTAGGAAAACTTGTGTAGGAAAATCCTTTTTGAGGAAAACCAGTGCCTGCCAAAGCCCTTTGAGCTTCCAGAGTGCTGGATCACACCTGAACTGCGCCTCCCTGCACATGGACCCAGGAAGGCCCAGGAATGGCCAGGAAGGTGCATTCTGGGGGTGCTCTGCGCCCTGTCTGCCCCCAGAGCCCATCCTGCCGCAGGCGCTCTGCCTCAGGGATACAGTCCCTCTTCCCAGGGGTCTCGCCGGCCAGTGGGCACCGAGCGCCTGGCCCGCCCGCCCACGGGGGAGCATCGCCAGGGGCTGCTGTTCCTGGCGAGGACACGGACATTCCATTCCAGCCCCCGTTCCCACACACCCGGCCGTCCCCGAGCCCGCGGCCGCGGCCCGGGAGCGCCGTATGTACTGCGTGCATTGCCTGCTGCTGCGCTAGAATGAATGCCTACAAAATCCTAAAGCTATTTCTCAGGCAGTTTATGATAATTTCCCCCCACCCCGGCCCATCCCCATCACCCGTTTCGCCCCTGCACCCCCCGCCCCTCCTGCCCCCTCCCCGCGGCGCTCCCAGGGACGGCGGGACCCGTTATGTGACCCAGGTATCCAACCGCATGCGCTTCACGGAGGGGCTCTCCCCCTCGGGCTCGCTGGTGGGTCGCAGGAGGCCCAGGGATGAGCCGAAATCGGGGCGAGCGGGATCGTCCCGCTCGCTGCTGCCTTCGTAGGAGCTGGTGTTGCTGCTGAGGCTGTCGACGGGCGAGCGGCCGGTGGGCTCGTGCCGGGGCTGGTGGGGGAAGGTGCTGAGCGGGGTGGCAGTGTTCCTCTCCCGGTTGGGCGAGACGGGCTCCGACTTGATGCTGATGTTGGGGTTGGTGTTGACAGTCAAAGTGGTGGTGTGGGACAAGTGACTCCCTTGTCTGGGTATCCGGAAGGTGGGGGAAAGAGGTTGGGAGAGGAGGAGGAGAGCACAAGAGAAGGGAAAGACAGAGGAAGAGATTAATGGGAAATCTCTCATTATTGTCTTTTTGTCAGCTTTTACATTCCAGTCCACAGAATTCAGAACCTGCACACTGCATGGTCAAACGAACCCAGTATTACGAACCTGGATTACATTATTAATCTGGATTCGTAATTAGAATTATGACTCCAGAATCAGAATTGTGATTCCAGAATTCATCAGATGTGCACTCACCGGGATGCACCAGTACTGAGCCAGGATTAGACCCTGCGGGTAGCACCTCCCTCAGCAGCCTGTGATCCAGCCCCAGTTCCACCCACTGTCCCGTGACAGTGACCCAAATGCATGGAGGAGAGGGACAGGCTGCGACACTCCTGTCCTGTGGGTGTCCCTATAGCTCTGCCCCAGCGTCCCTGTGGGATGCACAGACATGGTGATTTTGCTTAAAAATGGGAACCTCCTCAACCTTTACTACAACACAAAATTCTGTCCAGGCTTTCCACACATCCTATGGCCCCACTGGTGCAGGAGGTCCAGGCAGCTGTTGGGGAAGTTCCTGCCTGCCCTGCCTCAAAAACATGCTCCAGGCAATGAGGAAATGCACTCAACTCCCTGCACATAAGCCTGGTTTGTCCATCCATCCATCCATCCATCCCTCCATCTGCCACTTCATGCTGGGAATGTCAGAGTCTCTGACTCGGTGACTGGGGCTGAGTCACTGATCCCTGCTCTTCAACTCCTGCCTCCTTTTGTCCCACAGTCTCAATGTGCTCACAGGCAAGCTCGTTAAATCTTTATTTTGACTGACCAAGTCTGTGTGGATGCTTTATTTCAGACTAAAAGCATATCCACTTCAGAAAACCTGCTCCAAGATGCAAGTGCTTGTATTTTCTGCCCCGGAGTAAAATAACCTACCTGCAATACTAACAGCCACCTTCTTCCTGCACCAGCAGGGCACAATTCCAGACTCTTTATTCTGCAACATCCATCCTATCTGCCTCTGGCTGGTTCTCAGCTCCCCCCAGGTGAGTGCAGGGATCAAACCCACTGTGGACAGGCAGGAGGACACGGCTCTCAGAGCATCCTCAAGCGCACTGCCACCCTGATCTCAGCTGGGGACACTGACAGCTCCTACAGCGACAGGGACAGGGACAGGGACAGGGACAGGACTCCCCAGACTTGGCAAGCCAGCTGGGCTGGCTCCTCGTGCAGCTGTGGGTGGTCACACTGCTCCTGCCCCCCCCGGAACACAGCGCAGACCCATTGGGGCTTCACACTGGGAGGCTGGAGAACCCAGAGAGGAGTCACACCTGGGATTTTGCAGGTTTGGCACCTCAGAGGAATTCCCCATTTCCCTCTTTGCTTTTACAGCCTTGACTGAGTGGCTCTGGTACCCATCTTGCTTACATTAAATTTCCTAATGACACCGGGACCAGGTGCTGCTGCTGCGGCTGCTGCTGCGGCTGCTGCTGTTGCTGCTGCTGTTGTTGCTGTTGTTGCTGCTGCTGCTGTTGCTGCTGCTGCTGCTGCTGCTGTTGCTGTTGCTGCTGCTGCTGTTGCTGCTGTTGCTGCTGCCAGGCAGAGATGTTGCCAAGGGACAGCCCTCCAGGTGAGCTGAACGCCGGCAGCGAGGACAGCTCAGCGCTCGTCAGTTGATAATCTGGAAGGGAAGGAGCCCTGCAGTCATTTCAATGTCAAACCTGCTCCCAGAGCACTGAGAAAGGATAGACACCCACAAGAGACACAAACACACAATGCATGGAATATCAGCCCATGCTGCGAGTGGCACAGGGATGCTGGCCAGAGGACACAGCTCTTGGAACCATGGAATGGCTTGGCTTGGAATGACAGGATCACAGAATCAATTAGGTTGGAAAAGACTTCTGAGATCCAGTCCAACCATGGCCAAACACCACCATGTTAACTAAGTGCCATAGAAGGGATATTTTAAGGCCATCTAGTCCAACATGCAGGGACACAGTCCACCCAACCAGGTTGTTCCAAGCCCCAGCTAACCTGGCCCTGAACACTTCCAGGGATGGGGCAGCCACAGCTTCTCTGGGCAACCTGTGCCAGGGCCTCACCACCCTCAGTGTAAACTATGTCCTTCAGTTGTCTTCAGCTGTCTTCCAGCCTCAAGGCACGAGTCACTGGCAGGACCCCCACCCTCCACAGCCCCCAACACCCACCAGTGCCACCGCCCTCCAGGCACAGCAGCGGCCAGGGCAGTCCCATGGTACAGACATGTCTGGCTCCCCCCAGGAAGGGCCATGGGCATGTGAGACCCCCACAGCCACCTCCAGCCAGGTGTACAGCACACAGACAAACATTTCCTCCCCTCCCAGGGCAGTGAACCCTGGCAGCTGCTGACACCCACCTGTACCTGAGGCATCCCCA
>VZRZ01005969.1:145870-180024 GCA_013398175.1 Climacteris rufus | reverse complement strand
CCCGCGTCCCGAGAGCGCGCGGCGCCCCCTGGCGGCCGCGTCCCTCAGGCGTCGCGGAATCGCAGGATAAACCGGGTTGGGAGAGAGGTTTGGGATCAGCCGGTCCAACCCATAGCCCAACACCTCGTCAGCTAAACCGGGGCACTGAGTGCCACGTCCAATCTTTTTTTAAACACGTCAAGGGACAGCGACTCCACCGCCTCCCTGGGCAGACGATTCCAGTGTCCAATCACTCTCTCAATAAAGAAGATTTTCTTGATGTCTAACCTAAACCTCCCCTGGTGCAGCTTGACTGTGTTCTGTCAGTGTCCTGTTCTGTCCTCTGGTTCTGTCAGTGGTTCCCTGGGAGAAGAGACCGACCCCCACCTGGCTACAACCTCCTGTCACGGAGTTGTAGAGACTGATGAGGTCTCACCTAAGCCTCCTTTTCACCAGGCTAAGCAACTCCAGCTCCCTCAGCTGATCCTCACAGGGCTTGTGTTCCAAGCCCTTCACCAGCCTTGTTGCCCTCCTCTGGATGTGTTCGAGCATCTCTATGTCCTTCCTAAACTGAGGGCCCCAGAACTGGACACAGCACTCAGGGTGCAGCCTCACCGGTGCTGAGTACAGGGGAAGAAGTCCTCACGGGGAAGAATCCCTCATGGCTCCCTCACAGAGCACGTCCCGTATACTCCGCATCCTCCTCCCTTCCCTCCTCCTTCTTCTCTTCCTCCTCCTCCTCCTCCTTCTCCCCCTTTCCCCCCATGCTTCCTCGAACACCCGGCACCAGCCACGCCCTTTTGGTTTGGCTTTGGGCATCCTCAGAGGGGAGAGACACCGACTCCAGGTGTGCTGGAGGCGGCCTGGAAATGGGCAGTGATTGCAGCAGATTGGATGAATAAATGATATGAGGAAGAAATTTTTTCCCTGTGAGGGTGGCGAGGCACTGGAACAGGTCAGCTGGGGAGGCTGTGGATGCCTCTACCCTGGCAGCATTCAAAGCTTTTGAGCAACTCGGTCTTGTCGGAAGTGTCCCTGCTCATGGCAGAGGGGTTGGGATGGGATGGTCTTTAATGTCTCTGCCAACATTTTAACATTCTGCAATCCTATAAACCAAACAGAGAATCACTGCTCTGCTCACCCCTGGCTTTTCTCTTCAGCTCATCAATCTTGCTGCCATTCCTGTTAAAATACACAGCGTTTCTTCCACAGATACATGGAAAGCAGCCCTTTTGATCATTTCTCTGAATGGTTAATTAAAGCAAAACTTAGGGATGTGTGCTGTTGTGCTCCAGTACCCGTCTTTTGATGGAGCACAATTGCTATATTTGGCAATATTCACTCAGATGCTCTGACTCACGTATCTGTGAAGAAATATAGGTTCAATTAGCTCTGGGAATGCACTTAACTCCCTCAAATTTTTCTCAAATCAATAAAAAAGTTAAAGTATTGTATTGGAGAGCCCAAGAAGCTTGACAAGCCCTCCCACTTCCAGGGACTACCTTGCAGCAGCCTCTTTGTCAACATCTGTCTTTAAGGCCAGCATTAATAGAGGCAGTGAAATAAATTTTGTGAGAAACCACTTTTTCCCTTTCAGATGCAGAGGCAGGAGGGGCTGGGCTCCTTCACCTGAGGATGAGGAGGCTCCACAGGCAGTGGAACCAAGGGTGTTTATCCTGGGAAGAATATAGGGATGCTGGTCAAATACATAGCAATGGGATCAGAAATGCTGAGGCAGATTTGGAGCTGAATTTGGCAATGGATGTGAAAAATAATAAGGGATTTCATGAGTGTGTCAGCCAGAAAAGGAGAAGAAAGGAAAATTTACTCTCCTGGGAAACAAAACAGGAAATCTGAGGTACTGAACACAAATTTGCCTCTTTCATGATACCATTATTCCCAGGACTTCCACCAACCTCTGGCATTTTAAAAAAATTGACATTAATTATCATGATTTTTGTTGTGAGTGGAGGAAGCAGGCAATAAACATGGTAAGAGTTGATTGCATGAGTAGCTTCAGGAGGCACTGTGAAAGGGCCAAAGTAAAGATGATGAAGTTTAACACCTGAAGAAGATGTGGTTCATGTGACAGCATTTTCCAGTGAAAAGCAATTGTGGGTGTATTGCATCAGCATTCATATTCTGACAGGAGTGCCATTGGTCTGTCAGCTTATGGATACCAAGCACAATGCTAACATAAATTATTAACAGAGTATTCCTGATCAAAGGGCTCCCAATCACATGGTAAGAGACACAGACCGCTGAGAGAAAATCTTTTCAGTTCCCTTTGAGTCATATTGGTCTCACTCTTCATCATCAAAATAAATGTGTCGAATCCAAGCAGAAAATCTCCTGGTGATAATTCAGTCCCCGAGAAGCAGGTTAGCAGAGAGGCTCTTTGCACTAAATGCTGCAGGACAACATACAAAATTTTTATTTTCTGACCTGTTTTGAGGAGTTCACAGCTTCCAAGAGAGGCACCCTGGAGGGCACACTGAGCTGTGTCTGGGAGGTGGCACTCTTTTGAGTGTCTCTTCTAGAGCAATGATGCTGATGGTGGTGACAGTGCCCTCCATGCAGTGACTGCTCTGAGGAGACCTTGCATATCTTGTAACACACATTCACAGTACAAGAAGCATTATCTGCCCTCAGACAGGTGCCAGAATTAGCACAGAACTCTCCAGGGAAAGCCTTTGTCCCACAGAGATGCACCTGTTCTCTCTCCCTCTGAATCTTGTTCCCTGTCTCCCAGGTTTCCATGCCACAAAATGCAGAAAATTTCTGTAGCAAACCAAAGCAATCCAGACACGAGCTGTGGGCTGAAATGCTGAACTTGATAACTCTTGAATGCTCACACACACAGACAAACAGATACCTCCTAATCTTGGGTACAACCAGCTAAATTCAATAAAACCTGAGTTCTGGAAATGCAGCAGCAACTTGAGCTTTTCAAAAGGATCTTAAAATAAAGGTAACTCTAATAATTATTTTATTTATACCATTTATGCTGCCTGATGGCACCACATTTTGGTTCTGAATACCCCTTACTCTGTCAACCTTTCTAATCTATTGCAATCCCTCAACTTAAAGGTGTCCCAAAGTTCTGCTCTTACTTAAGTGCACAGCTAAGTAGCAGCACTTCTAAGCAGAGAAAATATTCTAAGCAATCTATTTTCAAGAGCCATTATGTTCTGAAAATTGACTATTAAAATACCACCTTCTTATTCATCAAGTCTGCACTCAGTGTGTGTTCAATCTTGTCTGCTGGCATATGACTGCAATTTTACTGCCTTTTACTCCCACTTACCTGGAATATTCAACAGAGAGAAGAGAATCTGAGCTGGATCTTGGAACAGAAAAGCTCTCAGGCCTCCAAGGAGCTTCACCTGTGTAAGGGGACTGATGATGGCTCTTCTCTGCCAGACTGAGCAATCCATAGTTGGAGAATTTCATGTTAGAGTCATGGAATCATTTGGGTTGGAAGAGACCTTAAAAATCATCTAGTTCCAAACCTGTGCCGAGGGCAGGGAATCTTCCACTAAACCAGGTTACTCAGAGCCCCATAAAGCTTTCACTTCCAGAGACTGCGAGTCCACAACCTCTTGGGCAACCTGTGCCAGGGCCTCACCACCCTCACAGTAAAGAATTTCTTCCTAATGTCTAATCTACAACTGCTTTCCTCCAATGTAAGGCCATTGCCCCTTGTGCTGTCACTAGATGTGAAAAGTACCTCTCCAGCTCTCTTGGAGCTCCTTTAGGCACTGGAAAGGGCTCTAAGGTCTCTTCACTCCTTCAGGCTGAACAGACCCAACTTTCTCAGCCTTTCTGGTGTTGTGCATGTGTAAGGAGAGAGCTGACTGTGTGCGCAGTCTTTGTCACTGACAACGACCCACAACTGCACAGTCTGGCTTTGCTATACATCCCACCACTGAAGGTGTCTGCAAAATGAAGCTGTTTGATCAGAAGCACAGTGAGCTCCAGAATCGCTCCAGAAGAGACAGAATCACAGAATCCTTGAGGCTGGAAAAGCCCTCCCAGCCCATGGAGTCCAAGCTGTGCCCATCCCCACCTTGTCACCCAGCCCAGAGCCCTGAGTGCCACAGCCAGGCCTTCCTTGGACACCTCCAGGGATGGGGACTCCAAACCTCCCTGGGCGGCCCCTGCCAATGTTTAAAAACCCTTTCCATGAATAAATTCCCCATGATGTCCAACCTCAACCTTCCCTGGTACAGCTTGAGGCCATGTCGTCCCATACTGTCACTTGTTCCCTGGGAGCAGAGCCTGGATCCAAACTCCTTTCAGGAGGTAACACAGAGTGCAGGGGGGAATGTCTCCTTAGGCTGCTATATTTTTCAGTCAAAATTTGATTCAAATCAAATCAAACCCAAAAAGATCAAAATGAAAATACGTCTGTGCCTTGAACAGTGTTCTACATTCCATCAGAGCAGAACTGCTCTGTTTGGTAGAATATATTTGAATTTTGACTGTGACTGCAAAAGCTGAAGTTTTCCAGCGCTGGAAATGGGTACAGTGAAGTGAAACCTCTGCCTCTTGCTGGTTTTACACTCTATGAATTTTTAAAGAGAAGAAATGATTTCACACAAACTTTCTGCAAAGAAAAAAACTCTGTGTGGCAGATGAAATCAAGGATGTTGATTGCAAATGGAAAGATTTTGTTTCAGAAAGATGTGTGCCTTTGAATCCTAGGAAAAAGGAGTGGATCTGGAGCACAACCTTAATTACAGAGAATATGCTGTGATTATAGGCTTTGGTTTGCTCCTTGATAGCAATAGATTTAACAAGCATAGCCTTAGATGCTGGATGATGGATGACTGGTCATATCAGACATATCAGCTAATCTGCCCAAGAAAAAATCTAAAAAGACAGTTTCCACAGCTGAACTCCCATTACTATGCCTTCTTACCTTTCAATTACAAGGGTAATGGCTGTGGGTAGTTAATCAACAAAAATACCTGTAAAGATCTAGGCCTGAGGGCCTTTGTTACAATCTAACCTTTGTTCCCATGCAAGAGGAATGAGCCAATGGTTCCAGCAAAATCTTATTGCTGTCAGCGTCACAAAGATATCAAGTATAATTTGAAAAACTGAGTCTTTTCTCAGGAGAGTTACAAGACATGACTTACTGTACAGTGTGAGTCATCTTCCATCCTAAAAAAATACAGCCCAAAAACCAATCACCCAAATATATGTGTCAATTCTTCTGTCTGGCCAAAGAGTTTTGATGGATTTAATTCACAGACGTGTCTTTAACTTGAGTATAAAGAAAACCATTCTCAGTTCAAGCCAAACTCCCTAAACTTCTGGAAGCCTGAAGAATGTTCTGGGGTTTGACTCCTTGACTGGCTCAGCTCTGCAGAAGCCAGAGGATGTGAATGTGTAGAGCATTCAGATGTTACCTGGCACTTACCCATGGCAGTTAACTTCTTAATTAGAAGGCAAAAAGACATAATAATTATCAGTTAACAATTTTCAATCTCTGTAGAGTCAAAGGAATGAATGTGATTTAGAAGATCCACAATTATAACTTGTGATAGGGTGAGATAAGGAAATTTAAAGTATCCTCATTCCCTTACTTAAGTGACTTTGTGGAAATTAAGGGTACGGGCAAATTCTCAGGGAGCCTCTTCCCCTTTGTGCACTCCCTAAATCCTTGTTCAGACAATGGATTTAGAAAGCTGCAGCTTCAAAAGGCTGAGGTAACGTCCCTGCCGGTATTAATCTTTGAGTAGACCTCAGGGATCCCAGACTTCTTCCTATGCCAGCTGCAGAAAGCTGCTTTGGCCAAAACCGAGACCGTTTCCACCAAGCACCACCCAACAGTGCTGCTGGGACTGCTGGAGCTGCTGGGTTATTCTTTTTCTTGGTTTCTATAACAGCATAAAGCTGAAGTTCAGAAGAGCTTCTCTCCTGTTTGCTTTTCATCTCTAGACAGAGTAGAGCCCCAAAACAACTTCTGATCTTTGTGTTGCAGCACTCCCAAATTTTGCCAGACATTTTACAGGGAAAAAAAAATAGTCAAGACATTCAAAGCTTTCCTTTCCACTTACCACAGAAACCTTTTTATTGCTGTGTTGGTAGTAATTACACAGAACATATTCCAGTAAAAGGAAGCTAAAGTCACCAGGTCAAGTGATGTGGAGTTAGTGGCTGCCAAAAGGAGGAAACCACTGTGAACTCACTTCATTTCTGCTCTTCCCTCATGCAAATACACACTGGAGTTCTTCACTTTCTCAGAGGTCACCAAACTGTCTGTGATGTGCAGGAAGGGCTGGGATAGGGCATGGATCAAGGCCGAGCAGTTTGCTGGAGAGGGAAAACCCTTATCAGTGTTAGGACTCACACATAGGAAGGTCAGTGAAAAGGAGGAGTTGCTTCTACTGCTAATTACCTTCTTGAAAATATATTTAGGGACTCATACGTGAAGTTTTGGAGTTCTGACCCTATCTAGGCTACCTAGTTTGTTCACAAAGTGGAATCTCTTCCACTTAGCAAGGTAAAGATATTTACTCAGCGTTCAGAAATTGAGCCAGTCAAGGGAAAGGTGAGGTCAGCACTTTTTAATTTCTGAGCTGTGAAGTGCAACAACAGACTGAGACAGATTGAGCTGCCTTACAGAAATACCCATTTAGCAATGGGCATAGTCAGAGACCCAAAACCAGGCACTTTAGCACAGCCTGTTCTGTCCCACTGAGTTAAATCTCTCCTTTTAGCAATGCTTAGTTTGCTGAGAGGAGTATGAGGCACGGCAAGGAAAGGAGACATAAAATATGCTAGAAAAAAAAATGATCCTGTTCAGCATCTAAGACCTAAAATGATGAATAGGTGCTGCTAATTTGGCTGAATCTTTTTTAATGATATTCTTTGTAATTTTTTATGTTAAAAATGATAAAATGGAGGTGAAAATAAAAGCAACTCCCTGCTGACTGATGAAAAAGGATGACCCCTCACTTTTAACAGAAAGAAATGCTTGGTTCTCTGTCCTTCATCTTTCTTCTACAATGTCTGTGTTACCAATAATAACACCCCATTTAGCTATTTCCTATGGGCTTATGGTGACATTTCAGTGTAATAGTTGATGGCTTTTCTGAGGGCCTTGTCCACCTTCTATCCTTGCTAGAAAGTGCTGTCTCTGAGCCAGTCTCTTTATTTGAGGTATTATTAAGTGAAGGTTCTTGCAAAGGTCAGCATAACTCTAAAATAGATTCACGATCACAAAAGAGAAGTGGTTCTCTGTCCTGACTCACTGTGGGGCCATTTTATTCAGAGTTTTCCGTGGTGGTCTTTCCAAAGCACCATCAGAAGGTGAGCTTGGAAGGTCTGGGCTCTGGGGGGATCTCTCTGCAGACCATGAAAGGACAAGTTTCACCTGAGGTAATTTCAGGACATAACTGACCACCCTGATTTGTGCCCTGCCAGAGCATCTCCCACTTCCTCCCCCTCCCTCTCCTTTAACTTTCTATCCAGATGAGGGAAAGAAAAAACCCAAAGCTCTTTTTTTTGGGGTAGCCCCCTAAGGGCTGACACAGAAACCTTTCTCCTAAAAGGTGGAAGTCTTTTATGGATGGCACTGGAGGAGGGTGAGAACAAGGCCAAGCTGTGGGATCCCCCAACTCCAACCTCACAGGCTGCCTGTCTGGCACTGTGCTGCTTCTACAGCTTTTTTCTACTTATGTTACCTCTTTAAAATGCAAGTGAGGTCACATGCAGCTTGTTTAACACTTGCTGCTGCACAGAAATTAAAAATAGTTGCATCATGTTACTTGGGACTAGGAAAAGAGCTCAGTTAGGTTCAATGCATTCTTGGGTGGTTGGTTTGTCCCTGTGTACATCAAGTGCCCTGAAGCACAAAGGGGTCCAACATTTACACCAGATCTGTCCAGAGCAAAAGTCCAGTAAGTGCTCCCTCAAGTGATGAGAAAGAAATTAATTTTAAGTCACATAGAAACAGTTCAGGGTCTACAGTGGCCTTAGCAATGTGATGGGGCACTGACCATGGGCCTAATGGATAAACTAGCTATGATCTCAGCTGTAAAAACCAAGAGTAGTCCTGGATTTACATTTTTTCCTGCATTTTATTTGTACAACTAGTAAGTGGGTTCATTTATATAAATTACTCGAAGGAGTTTGTGAAGGTCAGAGGAATCTAATCCTGGGTTCTCTTAAATATTTAGTTTATAATCTCTTTGTATTTAAAGTTTCAGAAGCTGAAACTTTAATGGTGTTATGCAACTGTAAACAGATGAGTTCACCTGATATTGAGGAAGGGAAAGGTGTTAAATAATACAGCTCTTATCCAGGAAAGGCCAAAAACCTGCTGGCTTGTTTTACAGAGTACACTCTCATTTTGCTGAGCATGTATCTACCTTGTTTCATGTTTCAAACCGATTCAATAGAATTTAAAACAATTCAGAATCAAAAAATAATTTAGGTCAAAAGGGTTTTCTGGAGGTCCTCAGGTTCCCCAGCTCAGAGGAACAACCATGAAATGCTGAATACAAGACAGGAAACATTGTTAAACCATTTGATATAAATTTCTGGACACCGTGTGCAAGGGATTGTGACCCAAAGCCTGGAATTTTTTTGCTTGTGTGTTTATTAGTTTTGTCAATAACACACTGGTAAGCTGCCAGGTGGAATTAGATATGTGACTATACTTTTATACAAATTTCAGATGAATAAAGAGGGCTTTCATATGAACTCAGTGTAGTTCTAATCTGTAGCACAATTTCTGTATTTGCAGGAGTTTCAGCAGCCCTAACACAATCATACCTTCAGGGTTCCTGCTGCCACCTCAAGGTCATGAGTTGATCCTTGGGTGGGGAACCAGCCCATGGAGTTACTTTGAAGTATGGCCAAATTTTGGGGAGGCAGAAGACCTTTGAATTCAGGGCCTGAGGGCAAGGGCTGTCCAATGTTGGACCTCTTAACCCAGTGCAGGAGGAAAACTCTGCCAGTCCTGCACTACCCTGTACAGGGGACTCAGGATCTTTAATGATTCTGAAGCTTTGCTTCCTAATGGGATTTTCTGTTGTTGTTTGTTCTGGAGAGCTCAATTTTATGAGCAGTGATCAGAACAAAGTGTGAGGAGTAGGTGAAAGCCCACTGTACACACGTTCTCAAGCTCTGGGATGATACTCACTAATACCTCATTAAGCAGGATGGTTAATTACACTCTCAGTACTGCATCTATAAACAGCTACTTATCTGCTTAGACCACATTTAAATTCAGCCTGAAAAAGCAGTGGCAAATGCCGTCACTAGCCTGTGCAATATGTGGTGTTCAGTGGGGAAAGGCTCTTGTGATTAGTGCAAGGCTGGGTGATTTGGCTCTCAGGAGAGCAGTTGGCAGAACAGGCCAGAGTCTTGTCTCAGTCACTCCAGAGGTTCTTCAATGCAGTGTCTTTCAACAAGAGTTTCAAATGAATGAGGTTTGGTTTACAGCAGCAGAGAAGACATGAGAGCCAGCACTTACTGCTCAATTGTGTCCTTCCCTCCCTGTCCACGTTCTCCTTCCTCCCTCCCTCACTGCTGGAAAATTTTGGACTGTGACCCAAAGTATTGCTAGAGTATGTTTCTTGCTAGTTTCTGTTAATGTCAAGCAAAGAAATGTGCAAGTACATAAACATCCCAACTCAAGTCCATTTCCATATTAGATGTGTTTTCCCCTGTTCCATTATACACATTTCTAATTTAAAGGAGGACATGACTGATGCCTGAAGAACAAAGTAACCACCGTGTCCTTTTGAGGTTTTGTGTTATAAATGATCTTAGCCATAAAATAAATTAAAATTGTACTGTTTCAGTACCTGAAGGGGGCTTATAAGAAAGATGGAGAGAGACAATTTACAACAGCCTGGACACAGGGTAATGGCTTCAAACTGAGAGTAGGTTTAGATTAGATATATGGAAAAAATTCTTTACTGTAAGGGTGGTGATGCCCTGGAACAATTTGTCCAGAGAATTTGTGGCTGGCTCAGCCCTGGAAGTGTCCAAGGCCACATTGGATGGAGCTCTGAGCATCCTGGTCTAGTGGAAGGTGTCCCTGCCCACGGCAGGGGGTTGGAACTGGATGAGCTTTAAGGTCCCTTCCAGCCCAAACCATTCTGTGATTCTGTGATTTTATTGAGAATCACCATGGCCTGCACACTGAAATGCCACTTCTAACTCAGAGGATGGAATCATTAATTGGCTAATGAAACTGAAAGCATGGTAATAGCTTTATTACTTAAATTGCTGATTATGCCAATTGACCTTTTACTTAGATCTTTAGGCCTTCATAAAATTCTTCTTGTTCCCTGACAGGAAAAAAGAACAACAACCCTGTGCTAGCAATTATGTTCATGTGACAACTGTGGCTGAGAAGCAAAAACACAGCAAAGGGAGCAAACTGAGTTCAGTGAACTCTTACCTATGCAGCCTCCAGCACAGCATCAACTCGGGCAGTGTGAGCTGAACACTCAGCACTCTGCACCTGCAGCAGGAATAAACAGCCAAAGCCTGGCACTTCAGTGGAAATTGTTGCAATTAAAAGCTGGTTAGCTGATGTTTTGAATTGCCTTGGTCACTGACCCACGAGTATGGCTGAAGGTGGTGCATCTCTGGAAGGTAAACACAAAGAAAATGAGATGCTGTGCCCTGTCACTCAGTTGCCCACAGTGAACTTTTATTTTTAAGCAGCTACAAAAGGGCACAAAGGACACAGGTGCTGCTTGGCAAAGCTTGCTCAGTGGCAAAATTAACAAACACAAGCAAAGGAGTGATTTCAGTGTTGTAACATGGGTAACCATAGCTCGTGGATCTTCTTACAGTCTCCATTTCAAAGCACCATCAGTGCTTTCATAATCCTCTGACATTAATTGTGGCCACCTCTGCCCTACCAAAAGGGATTAGCAGTTGAAATCAAGGAAACCAAGGCTTTGTAACTTATTAGCTACAAGCTGCTGAGTGTAGCACTATAGCAAAAGAAAGAAAAGCTCCCTGTTTTGGTGGCTGATCTTCCCAATAGGCATTAGAAAGTCTTCATTAATTATTTCTGATTGGGCTTATTGAAATAATTGAATCGCCTCTGCAATGCAGGGCAAAATTTGTCAGCAGCCTGGCCAGTGAGGGAAAAGGGATATAGATTTCCTTCCTTAATTCTTCTGCAGTGCCATGTGGCTGCTCACGGAGCTTGACAGCCAGCTGAGGAGCCAAGGTACCTGCTCTAAGGCATTTGGGTTCCTGATTAAATAAGTAAAGCTCTGACAGTCGACAACAAATTGAGGGCAGAGGGGGAGAAAAGCATCTGCAAAGAAGGGGGAGAAAGAAAACTTTTCTGGAGGGAAATAAAACTTTATTGGCAGGAGTGCTACAGAGTTCAGCAGTGGCTTTGTTGCAGCAGGAAAGGAGTTGCAGTGAAAAGGTTTCTGAACACTGAAGCAATTTTCTTTGGGCATCTACGGGGTGACAGGGCTGAGTGGCTCTGCAGTGATACAGGTGGCTCAGTGAACACACACTGATGAAGACAAATGGCTCCTCTCCCTCTTCCCTGGAAAACCTCTGGGTCCACTGTGCTCCCACCTGTACCCTGGGAGTGATGCTGTGGATGTCACAAAAAGAGCCCCTGTGGCAGGGACACCGAGGGCCACACCCAGAATCACACACAGCATCATTTAGGCTGGCAAAGGCCTCTGGATCACTGAGTCCAGCCTTTGCCTGAACATCATCCTCTCAACCAGACCACAGCACTGAGTGCCACGTCCAGCCATTTGTAGAACACCTCCAGGGATGGTGATTTCCATTCTCTGAGCAGCCCATTCCAGTGCTTGACTACCCTTTCCATGAAGAAATTCTTTCTGATGTCCAGGCTGAACCTCCCCTAGTGCAACTTGAGGCCACTTTCTGTTGTCCTGTTGCCTTGGAGAGGAGGCCAACCCCATATAACTATAACCTATAACCTGTTATAACCTCCTTTCAGGGAGTAGTAGAGAGTGGTGCTGTGCCTCACTGCCTGGTGGAGGGATTGCATTTAAATCTGGAAGTAACTCTGTCCCAGAATGGGTGGGGGTTATTTGTCATAATGTGCAACCAGGGGAAGCTACCGAAGTCACCTTAACCATTTAGTTTGTGTTGTCTGTAAAAACAACTTCTAAATCTGCTCTCAAAATATTCTTTCTTATCGCCTGAGGAATCCCCACAGCTCTTTGCCAGGAAATAGAGCTTCTGTGCAGCTCACAAAGGGTTTGCAGCAGCACACAGTGTCCAGGCTCCACCAGGCAGGCACCAAAAGCCCAGGTGACAACACAGGTCCAGAGGGACAGGCAGGTGCAAGGTCCAGCCAGCCCAGGAGGTGCTGGGCAGTGTGCTGGGAATCCAAGCTCCCTGCCAGGGACCTGAGCAGAGGCCCTGGCTGAGCATTCTCACTGCTCTTCCTCCCAGCAGTGGGAGGGGAGGTTGGGCAGCATCAGCTCAAACACAGGCGGCAAACCCTTGGATGTGCGGGGTGGAATTCCCTGCAGAGTAGGATTACAGGGAAAGGTGGCCACAGGGGCTGCTGGCATTCCCAGTGCCCTGAGAAGCTGCTTCACAATGCTCTCAAAATTACATGCAGCAGCTAAGTCATTTCATTAGGTTCCCCCAAGACCTCAGCTCTCAGGTATCAGCTCAGAGCAGTAGAAATATGTGTGTGCACCACAGCCACCTCCTCCCTCATCTTGTACTTCCCAGCCCTTGCACCTCCCCATGTTCCATCCTCTTCAGTACATGCCTCTTGTAAACACACTTCATACACTCAGCTAACCTTTAAATGTTACGGAAAAAAAAGTAAAATATGAAAGGCTTGGAAAGAATACATTTATTTGTAACTCTGGATGGTCCTATTGCATAAGAGAAGTATTTTAATTTTAAAATAGACCCACCCCACTGAGATCAGCAAAGGTTTTGCATGTGCGAAGGGAACAGGATTTTGACTTGTCATTTAATAAAAAGTTATAAAATGTCCTCAAACTCAGTTGCACAATAGAATATAGAATGTCACAATTCTTTTCAGGATCTCAAGGGAGAGGTAATCAGGGAATCATAGAACAGTTTGGGCTGTAAGAGACCTTAAAGGTCACGTCTTTCCACCCCCCTGCCATGGGCAGGGACACCTTCCACTAGCCTAGGGTGCTCCAAGCCCCGTCCAACCTGGCCTTGGACACTTCCAGGGATGGGGCAGCCACAGCTTCTCTGGGCACCCTGTGCCAGGGTCTCATCACCCTCAAAGGGAAGGGTAAATAATCAATTAGTAGTATTAGTAGCAAGCAGCATGACAGAATCCATGATATAACCACCACCTATAATTTTAGGGGGAAATGGTAGATATTATTTTAAGCTGTGTAGCAATTACAGCTGCTCTCCCAAGTCCTTTGCTCCCTTCCACCCAGCACAGCAGTGTGAGCACTCCTGGGGAGCAGCAGCCCCATCCTAGCCACTCTGTGTTTGTGCCCTGCTCTGGCAATGGATAAAAGGAGTAGGGGAAAGTAACTGTTCCTCTGCCAGCTCAGATGCCTCTCCAGTGAATTTTGATGGCACAGGCACTGCTGCCCTCTCTGCTCCCTTTTGGTTCTCGTTTTGCAAATGGAGATGATGAAGCAGTGATCAAATCTAAAGTGTTTTCTGAGCTCAAGCTGAGGTGCCACTTCCTTGCAGGCAGCATCAGAGGGCTTGGCTTGATAAACTTAGATCTTCATGAGGATGTTTTTAGAGGATCAGGGAACAGACTTGCAAATTTCCAAGATGAAGACCTCCACAAAAAATGTTGCTGAATTTACTGGTGTTTTAACAGAACAGTCTCTGTTTTAGAATCATGGAATCACAGAATGGTTTGGGTTGGAAGGCACCTTAAAGCTCATCCAGTCCCACCCCTGCCATGGGCAGGGACACCTTTCCCTATCCCAGGTTGCTCCAAGCCCCATCCAACCTGGCCTTGGACACTTGAGGGATGGGGCAGCCACAGCTTCCCTGGGCAACCCATGCCAGTGCTTTGCATGGTTTGAGTGTGACTAACTGCTCTATACAAAAAAAATCACAACATAAGGCTGATTTTCAAGCAGGAATTACTTTCCCAACACAATTCCAGTGCAGATCAGCAGCTGTCAGGAAGATCAGGTGCTGGAACAGGCAAGAGAAGTGCTGAGGCAAACCTGAAGGGAGCAGTGTTCCTCAAGGGGGTGTCTGTCAGCAGGGTGACACCTAAATGGGACCCTGTGGCATGGAATGGCTCCAGCACCTGGCAGATTGCAGCACCCTATGAATCCTTGCTCTGCTGGGAAAGAAAAATGCAGCCTGGCACCACTGCTGAAAGAGTGTGAGCTGTGGGGCAGGAGGTCTGAGCCCCGAGTTGTAGCAGTGTGCTTGGCAGAAGCTGCTGCTTTTGAGCTTCAGGTTTTGGTGGGAAGAAAGCCAAGGCAAAGCCCTCGGCCTTCTTCCTCCAATATCTGAACCCTCTGCCTGAGCTGTGGTAAAATCCCATATTTCTCTTGTGTTACCTGCATCTGTACTTCAGATCCCATATATGGCTATGTCCTGGAAAGCTCTTCTCCACTGGTCACTTTGAACTACACAGTTTCCCATTGGGTGTTTCCTGATCCCATCTCCCTTTAAAGGAGCCCTGCAGGGCTTCCTCCTGGCTCTTTCTTCTGGGTTCCTCCAGCCGCCTGGATATCTCTGGACCCTCAGAGATACTGGACTCTGGACTCACAATAAATGGCTGTTATCCCAGGGAAGAGCCCTCTGTCTAAGCCTTTTATTCTTGCCGGCGCTAGCACACCACGCCTGGGGAAACTCTCATCCTAGAGGAGCCAGCAGAAACAGGTTATCTGCAGTAGCTGGAACTCTGTCCTTTGGGAGGGTTGTAAAACCATTGCAACTCATCCTGGCAGGGATTCTGCTCGCATAAAGGCTCTGTCACTACCTCGAGAGCACCCGAGATTAGCGCCTTTAACGAGTCTCCTTCATCCTTCCACAGCAGATCCGAAAGGGGTGCTGTTTGCAGTGGAGAGAGCCAGGGTGCAGGAACACACAGCCCAAGTAAGACCTGAGAGCACAGCACCAGCATCTGATGGGAAAGTCAGTGGGATTGAGGGAATCAATAGCACCAATGAGCTGATCCAAGGTCGGAGCAGCCCCTGGGCCCTGGGTGATAAGGAGCTAATGAGGGGGGAGGCAGGGCTGAGATGGATCTGGCTGACTTCCCTAATAAAATCCTCTCAATATTGTTTTCACTTCACTTTGGCATTCTTCCCCCAAAACAAAAACAAACAGAGCGTTTTGCTGGAACATGATTTTTTTTAAAAAGCACTTGGTATAAAGCCTCATTTGAGGGAGTGACCATAGCACAGGAGAAAATAAACAATATAAATGACATCTGTGTGACATGAGCTCTGCTATCAGAGCTAATGCCAAATGATGCTGGGAGCTCCCAAACATTGATTCTCTGAGCTGGAAAGGAGTAGCCTATTGGAATATTCCTCTGATCCTGCAAATATCAATACTCATTTAAATAACTCTCTGTGATAATCTAGCATAAATAATCCATGATTTATAGGATAATGTAAAGGAGTTGATACCAACCTGCACCTCCCAAAGAACAGAGAGCAGGGTGAGGAATGGGTGAGAGAAACCTGAATTCCTCAGGGCAGAAGGGCAGAAACTTCACACAGAGCTATAGACTACAGCAATATAGAACATTCCTGACAGATCCCACCTTCACAGCAACATGGACATTTTTTCCATGGCTGAGGAGGTTTGGTGCAGACATATTAACTCAGATTCGATTTGGCTTCCATTTCTTTCTCTTTTTTTTCCCACCAGCAGTTCAGGAAGGCCATTTGAGATGAGCACAGTGTCCTCCTGAAGTCCTGGTGTATGGGATGATGGGCATGGGCAGCCACCAGTGTGTGTTTTATTGGATCAACTGGTATTGCTGGAGATACCAGGCAAACTTTCAGGTATGCAAGCCATTATTCAGGTCTGAAATAGAAGCAGCAATTTTCAGAGCTAAATACAAGCTGAGAACAAATGCTCAGATGTTAATTAGGTATGTATCAATTAGGCCTTTGTTTAAAGGAAATGTATTTGGGAGCTGTGGAGAAGAAAGGATGGGAAAGAGGGCGGAAAATGAGAGACAAAGTTGAAGTTAAATGAAGCTGCTTGTCACCTGGGGGGAGGAAGAGGCAGGTAGTTTATAGCCTGGGGAACAAGAGTCAATCGTGGTGAGTAGGAGGAGAGTAATCATAAAAGTCACATCTGCTGAGAGCAAGCTCCTCCATATCAAGTGGCTTGATGAATTTCAGTGCTCAGCCTCATCTTTAGGAGGGGTTTTGGAGGCTGTTGGAAAGAAAAGTACTGAGATGCCAAAGGTGTTTGGGGAGCAGTGTTCTCCTCTTGGCAGCAAAGGTTGGTTGGTTTTTATTACAGCTTGAAAATATGAGCCCACTTTGGTTTATCCTGATTGCTCAGTTTTACTGACACAGTTACCATGAGGCCCCTGGATTAATTTCATGGTGTTGTTGGGAATGTGGGTGTGGGATTTAAAGAAACTCAGAGAGAGGGAGAGTTGAGATGAGAGCTTCTCATCTCCCCACTTCAGACAGGAAAGATCTATTTGGGTGAAGAGTGAGGGGTGAGAAGATGAGTTATCTGGGACACTTTGAGGAGATCATGCTCTGGTTTTCCATGAGCTTCTGCTGGGGAAGTCTGTAGGAAGCTGTGCTTTTTCTGCCTCATGCAGGATCCTTTTGAGGAAAGAGGTGGTGAGCCCAGGAACCAAAGAGCTATTCCCATCCATGTCACTGGGAGGCTCAAATGCTCAAAAATGCTGTGTTTTAGGTTAGCAGCACCACACATTGTACATTTTACCAAATAAATATACAAAATAGAAGCTCTATTCCATCAGATCAGTAAGAAACCAAATGTTTAGTCAATATTGTGAGTAGTCTTCCATAAGAGTTCATCTGTTGATTCCACTGAGCCCACGCAAACCTGAGGTGCATTTTGTTGTAACAGGAAACCTCCACATGAAGCCAGTGCTATTTTTAGGTGGTTTTGTATTAAAGGTAGCCTGAATTTTCTATGAAATACAAAACTGGTGAGATAAGTTTAGGAAGCCTTACTGTGGCATGAAATACTGTTTATCTTCAATGCATTTTTTTTCTGCATATACAAGCACAGAATTCAAATTAGAACATTTTGTAAGGAAACATGGAAGGGTTTTATATTATCAAACTGTGCACAGTCTGTGAGCAATAAAAAGCTGGATACTTCTAGATTACTAAAACGTCCCTCAAGTCATAATTATAAATCAATATGCATGTGTACAAAAGATTGGTGTCTCCATAAAGTGCCTGAAATTCAATATTTTCAGTCTACTGTGCCTTCTGAAAGTGCCTGCATATTTTATATTTCCTGTGAGCTGAAAATTGTCTCTGTATTTTATGTATTGTTATTTGTGGAGCTCTATTTGCAAACATAAGTAACAGCTAGTACTGGAGATGATATACAGGCTGTACAACATGCCTGAAGAAAACAAATCTGGAAGGAAATAAATGCCCCCAACCATAAATTCCAAGGACAGAGAATTTTTTAACCTCATGCCAATGCTGTTTAGAGTTTTCCATGGCTGTGTGGGATGCATTCTTGTAGCTGGCAGGAAAGGAAAATAGCTCCAGACCCTGGTTACTGTGCACATACCTGTTTGTTGAAAAAACCTGTGTTTGTTTGAGGGAGGTGCAGTCAGGGGGAGGTATGAATTCCTCCTGTGGCTGTGGGATGTCCACAGGGAATTTCCTGCTGGCAGGTGGTCCCTGAGGGGAGCATGGCATCATGGAGCAGCTTTCCAGCTCCAGGCAGGAGGCACAGATGAAAGGTGGCCTGTCTGGGGTGTCCCTGGTGTCTGACTGGGACATCCTGGAGCTGTCAGCAGGGAAGGGTTCCCAGGTGGTTTCCAGGTGTGGAGTCTCACTTAGAATCACAGAATGGTTTGGGTTGGGAAGCAGCTTAAAGCTCATCCAGTGCCATCCCCTGCCATGGGCAGGGGCACCTTCCACTGTCCCAGGCTGCTCCAAGCACCATCCAACCTGGCCTTGGACACTACCAGGGGTGGGGCAACCACAGCTTCTCTGGGCACCCTGTGCCAGGGCCTCACCACGCTCACAGGGAACAATTCCTTCCCAATATCCCATCTAACCCTACTCTCTGTCAGTGTGAAGCCATTCCCCCTTGTCCTGTCACCCCATCCCTTGGAAATTGTCTCTCTCCATGTTTCCTGTGGCTCCTTCAGGCACTGCAAGGCCACAATGAGGTCACCCCAAAGCTTCTCCTCTCCAGGCTGGACAATCCCAGCTCTCCCAGCCTTTCCTCCCAGCAGAGCTGCTCCATCCCTCTGCTCATCCTGGAGCCTCCTCTGGGCTCTCTCCAGCAGCGCCACATCCTTGCTGTGCTGGGCCAGGGCTGGGGCAGCTCTGCAGGTGGGGCCTCACCTGAGAGGGACACAGGGGCAGAATCACCTCTGCCCACCTGCTGGTTACGCTGCTTTTAACGCAAATGCAGCCACAGCTTCTCTGGGCACCCTGGGCCAGGTCCTCCCCACCCTCACAGGGAACAATTCCTTCCTAATATCCCATTTAACCCTGCTGTCTGTCAGTTTGAAGCCATTCCCTGTGTCCTGTCACTGCAGTTCCTGATGAAGCATCCCTTCCCAGATTCCCTGTAGCCCCACTTCAGATACTGGAAGGCTGCTATGAGGTCTCCAACCTTCTTCTCTCAGATTTCTCGTTTACCAGGAGTGCCAGGAAGTGTTTTGGCCCAGCCACAGCCTGCAAACCAATTCTGGGAGCACTGCTGGTGTCCTCTGAAGAGCCTCAAGCACGAGGTAGCACAGCCTGGAAATCTCAGTGGGGATGCCCAGCATAGAAACCACCTGGTTGCTGACAAAAGGCTCAGAGTTTGTGTCCTCTGATCCACGGCATCAACACAGAAATGTGTTTGATTAACGTGGAAGGATATAAATTAGATGGAGAAAAGGTTTTCTTCAGTTCCAGGTTGGCTGTTTTATTATGATACCAAATAATATCAAAGCAAAGCTTGAAAACAAGGGCTTGGAAATAAACAAAACAGGACAGCTGGATCCCTTTTCAAAATACATCCCACTGAATCAACACTTTCTGCTGGGAAACCACTGTCTCCAAACAGGTTTAAAGGGTTTTTCTTGTTACTTTTCTGACAACCAGGTGGTAACAATGCACAGGCACAGAAAGCCAAAGCTCCGTGATTTTTACCCCAGGTGTTACCCTGGGCCTGCCTCTCCCATGCAATGGACATTCCTCTAATAAAATGGATTTTTGTTTGTGTTTGGGTTGCATTCAGCTACAGTGGTAACCAGGAGATGTCAGCAATAGGAACACTTGTATCAGAATAAAGTAGATGTTTCTCTCTGTGCATGTTTAATTCAAGGAAAATAAGGATATTTTCACGGACAATTTCAAGATACATAAATTGCTGGTATTATTCTCTGTGTAACACTACAGAATGCATTTCAAAGCTCCTCCAGAGAAGATACAAAGGATCTGGATGGTCAGAATTTGAAACAGCTTTGTGTACAAACAGCACATGGCAGACCCTGCACTCGCTGTGACAGACTGGCTGAAAATGCCACCAGCAGAGCAAAATCTGTCATGAGTTAAGGAGCTGCCAAATGCTAAACGTGCAAAACAACTTATTTGTCCTGAGTTCAGGTTTTAAATTCCTTAGTTTCACTGCACAGAGTATCACTGGAAGGGATTCTTTCAAGAGCACCTGTGTTGGTTAATTCTGAAGATAAACATGAGACACACTGAATAATTCAGAATTCTTTGAGTGGGTAGCAAGAACAGTACACTGAAAATAACTTGTTTTTCTGGAAGAAGTTAGCCTTTTTGTAACAAAAAAAATTAACTTTTTTATTATGAAATATAAAATTTCAGGCAAAACATTTCAGCTAGAAATCACCCATTTTTGATTGGGATCCATGTGGGATCCATGTGCTGGGTCTGCTCTGCTGACAAGTTGCCCTGCTAAAGTGCATTTCCCATGGTCATTATCAACCCTATCCCTGAGGAAAAAAACACTGTTCAACATGAATTCCAGCAGCCTCCATTGCTGTGACACAACTCGGCCCACAAGCAGAGCAGAGACATTAAACATTCAAGCAACAACTCTTCAGAGTCAGGAGTTTCAAATCTACATTTTTCAGCTTAAGATTTTTGAATTTCAATTTTTTTTAAAAAAAGGATTTTTTTTTTTTTTGGCACATGGGTGATTGGGTTTTATTTTAAAATGGAACATCAGAGTTAAGGCCTTTTACAAAAGAATGTATTGAACTGGAACAAGTTCATTTCTGATCCAAAGATAGTTCTGTTAGAAATTCTGAAGCAGGCCTCATGAAAACTTCCCCCGATTTTATTACAGAATAGGAATTGAAAAATATTGTTGATCTGTAAGCTCAAAATTATCAGCTGTACATAAAATACATTAAAAAGCATAAATATTGTTTTAACCATTATTAGTATTAACGAGATTTTCTGAAATAATATCTTGCATTTCCATTCCTTGGTCTTGCTGTTGCATAACATTCCTGTCTGGCAGGAGTTTTGCTGATTTCTTTGGGACCCAAAACACAGATTTTTCTTTCACAGTCCCATGAAATTCATTGTCCTGGAAGTTAAGGCTGTCCATTTATGTCATTTATGTCCATTATTTTGCTGAGATATCACACGCTGCATTATAAAGGCTGCAATTTTATTTCATTGCATGAGAAAAATAAATGAAAAATAACTTATAAGTTAAACTGGGAGAACTGGTTTTAACTTTTCTCTGTTGCAGGAAGGCATCCAAAATGTAAAATCCAAAGTGTAAAATGCAACTGATAGAGAAATATCTTGGAGAAGTTCATCCTACACGAGTGTCACATTCCTAATTTTCTTGGGGCTGATGGGATAATCTGAACGTCGTTGAGGTCGCACCTAGGGGAGAGTAAAAGAAGTTACAGAACTAAAAACTCCTAGGAAAGCAGTCCCATGAGGGGTCTCAGGAGGTTACCTGCCCACCCCTCACCCCAGAGCATTGTAGCAAAATGAAATCTATCAGCAGCAGCCCACTCAAAATCCAAACACAAAGGGAAGCATGAGAAGCAGAGCGAAACAAAAGCTTCACATGCAACACGCTGGTGGCAGTTCTGGGAATTCATTATCTCTTCTTGTGCTATCTGAGAACTTCTTGTGGCCTCTGCAGTCTGTGTTCTTTTCAGCAAAACGTGATGTTAGGTTTTCTCTGGTTCTTGTACAGAAAATACCTGTTAAGCTGTAAAAAAACCTGAATTTTGCTTTCCAAATCCGTGAGAAATAACAGCAACCAGCACACCAGAATTTCACATGGCTGAAAGATCACTCTCAACATCTCAGTGTTTATTCAAGGCAGGTTTTTTTTAAACTTCCCACCCCTGGCAGGATTCCACTTCCAGAGACAGCAGCTCCTGGTGGGATCAGAGCAGGGCAAGTGCTCAGCAGCTCGAAAAGCTTTTCCTCATTTAAAACAAGTGCAGTGCATCTCCAGTCCTAATTACTTCTGTGCTTTTACAAAATAGCATTGGAGAGGAAAAGACAAGGAAAAATTCACTCCCAAATGCATCCAAGTAACATAAACTTTGGATTTTTAAATGTGGTAGCAAGGCCTCCTCCCTGCAATTCCTCACCTGGTCCCAAGCCCTTGGAAATGAATGGAAATTTCACTGTTTTTCTCAGTGACATCTTTTGTCAAACTAAACGTGGTTCTCTAGCTACTGACCAGTCTTCCTGTGGTTTGTTTCTGGAGCATTAATCATGTACAGCCTGTATTGCCTTGGTATCCTTCCAGTATTAAACATCTTAAATAATGCATTGGGCACATATACATTATTGAATAACACATGGAGGAAAATGTTAGATAACAAATGTGGACAACATGTCTCTGGAACTTAATGAGTCCCAGCACTCAGGAAAACTGTGGGATAAATTTAACTATCCTAGAAACATTTCACAAGACAGCTGCCTTCTGTTCTAAACACAACCCTCTTTCTCCTCCCTCCCATCCCTTCTTGTTGCTAGAACATGCTGCTGTTTTCTAAATTTACTCTTCTTTGCTGTTTATTTTTGCAGAGAGGAGAGGTGCTCTGGGAGGTAACAGGATTGCCTGGCTCTGCTCAAGAACCTTTTCCAAGATCTCTCTGCTGCACTTCATTTCTTGCAGTTCAGCCCAAAGCCCTCAGTGGTGCTGAGCAGAGACATCACTCACTCATCTCCAGAGCACAGCAGAACTTTCCTCTGGCCTGTGTTACCCTGGAAATTAATATGTGATGAGATTTGCTCCATTTATGGCAGAACAGCTCTTTGGCATCTCCTGATTGTTCAATTACAGGTCTGTTGTGCCAGGATTTCTGACTAGGACAGAGGTTTTGAGAAGCTCTCTACTAGTACTTCCCCCAAATTAACACATTTACAAATAGGATTAAAAAAAAATCTGAAAAAACAACGAAGACCAGTGTTATGTTTGTGGAAAGCAAGTATTCCCAGGTATTGTGGAATGTGGGAATAAAGGACACTGAACTAGTAGCATACTGAGTAACCAGAAAGTTTCAGAGGGGGTCCAAGAGCTCACTGTGTCTAAAACTCCCTGGTAAAGGAGTTCATTTTTGAATCCCCTGTTTAGCAAAATACCGAGGTGGGAATATTTACCAGAACTTGTTGCAGAAAAATACTGCACTGCACCCAGATTTGCTAAAGGAAAAAAGACATTAATCAGAAAGTTCACCAAGCAGTGTTGTGGAAAGAGGCAGTTTTTGGGGCCATTTGTAGCCAGTGCTGCAGGAGATTTAGGGAGGGGATTCTGTCCCTCTGCCCCCTCAGGTGAGACCCCACCTGCAGAGCTGTTCCAGCCCTGGGCCCAGCACAGCAAGGACGTGGAGCTGCTGGAGAGAGCCCAGAGGAGGCTCCAGGATGAGCAGAGGGATGGAGCAGCTCTGCTGGGAGGAAAGGCTGGGAGAGCTGGGATTGTCCAGTCTGGAGAGGAGAAGCTTTGGGGTGACCTCATTGTGGCCTTGGAGTGCCTGAAGGAGCCACAGGAAACATGGAGAGAGACAATTTCCAAGGGATGGAGGGACAGGACACAGGGAATGGCTTCATACTGACAGAGAGTAGGGTTAGATGGGATATTGTGAAGGAATTGTTCCCTATGAGGGTGGGGAGGCCCTGGCACAGGGTGCCCAGAGAAGCTGTGGCTGCCCCATCCCTGGCAGTGTCCAAGGCCAGGTTGGACGGGGATTGGAGCACCCTGGGATAGTGGAAAGTGTCCCTGCCTGTGTCAGGAGGTGCAACAAAATAATCTTTAAGTTATCTTTCAACCCAAACCATTCTGGGAGTCTCTGATTTAGGTTTGCATATGCTTCTGAACAGCAGGAGCCAGAGGACAAGCACCAGCTAGATCCAGGCTGCCCTGTGACATCTCTGGTGAAAGCATAAGCCCAACAGGCTTCTTTTGCTTTAAAAATCTTTAAAATGCAGGAATGAGCCATCTAGCCCCTCTCTTGTTGTGCCACTTCTCTTCACCACCAAAGGAGGGACTGAGCAGAGTTTGCTCCCAGGGTGGGGACAGTGCCCATGAGGGTTCACCTCTGCCCTGCTGCATCTCTCACAGTTATTTGCTTTAGAGCAAACGCCCTGGGTTACTTCTATTTCATGCTTACTGTGCTCTGGTATCAATTAATGAATAATTTCATGAATTTCAATCAACTCATGCTGTGTGCTGGCCCATTTTCTGGGAAGCTTTTTCTGAAGCAGCAGAGCCTTCCTGAGGTTGCAGCTGAACTTGACTGACATGGAGGCTGCTGGCTGCTGGTCAGTGACCTAAAACTCATTTTCTGATGCTGTGGAAGATTTCATACAGCACATTACAAATACATAATGCAGAGGAGCAGGACCACAACAACCATTTCATATTTATACCCTGAGCTGCTGGAGCTGCTGGGGCCCCTGCTTGGTTTCGATTTCAAAGTTGTTTCCCCTTTAGATTAATTCAGTGCTCCTGTCAGTCCTAGTCTGAGGAAAAATGGCTTCATAATTCATTACACTCTACTGATTGAAGGGGGAAAAAAGCATCTCTAGTGGTTTGCTGCACAGCACAACATCACAGGAGTGAGTTTCTAAGGTGGTCCCCTTTCCAATGAAGGATGTACTATCGTCAGCATTTCTTTTCCGTAGTTTAAAATCTCTTTGTACTGTCAGCTTGGCACCTAGTTAACCATGGATATTTGATAGTCACATGCTTCAAAGCCTGCCTGTTGACTTCTCATCTGCCCTGGATGCCTTTTTGCAGGGATTGCTATAAAAGGATTATTATACTGGGGAAAGCTTCACACAGTTTGTTGGTTTGGTTGGGGAAACAGACGCAGCACAAATCTTTTCATCTCTTCCAGCTCTTCAGCCAGACAAAAAGAGAGCTAGCAACACATGGATGAATCAGAAGGTAAACTGAGTGTGTATCAGCTGTTTCAGGGTTGAATCCTTCAGTGGTGTTTTGAATACTGATCTCCAGTCAATGAAAGAAGGATTTCTGCTATTACAGGCATGTTTCAGTCATTTCTGCAACCCCTGTGATATCAGGGATGTGAATGATGAACACACATCTGGCACCATGAAACAGGACTCTGATCTGAACACTGATGTGACAGATGGCAGCTCCTCAGACACTGTGGAAGTGTGTGATAAACTGAAGGCTTGGTATTAGCCAGCCAGAAAAATTCAAGCCCAACTGCATTAGAACAAACTGCTGAAATTAATGTGGTAGGAGTACTTCCAAATGTGCCTGCATGCATCACACACTTGGCTAACAAAACCAGAACAAAAAATGAGGGAGGCACAACTTTCTGCTTCTGAAGGTTATTTCCCTCCCCTGCCCTCAGTTTTTAATTTTCATTCCAAATTCACTTCATTTGCAGCAAACCACACACCCCAAAAGTTCTGGATACCCTCAAAATAATTTGGATACACCATTACTTCAAGCATCAAATCAATTCCATCCTGACAACTTTTTGTACACTCAGCACATTTCCCTGCCCATCAATACAGCCTGGAAATTCCTCCTGGTTTCTTCATGGGTTAATCCCAGCCATATGCCTTCCACAGACAAGTGGAAAAACACTCTAAGCTGCACCTGCCATTTCTGTATCTGTATCATCAATATTTACTGCTCTCTTAATCAAGATATGCTAACCAATGGGTATCGTAACATGACATATCTACAGTACCTTTCATCAGCAGGGGTAAAAATATTTGCTCTCATTGATTTATATTTCTATTTATTGACCTTTTAATTCAATTTTGATAGCTTAATTTTTCTTTTCCAACAACGCTCAGTGTCGGAGCAGCTCTATATGGGGCAGTAAATGGAGCTGCAATTCATCATTCATTTCCTTCTCGGTATAAAACCGCAACCACAACTAAATAATATTTCCAGTTTATAGAGTGTCATTTGGAGTAGTTAAGAAGAAAAATAGATCCTTCCCCATTAGCAGAGCCATGACTCACTGTGGATTGGAAAGGAGGCATGTGGCTGTGGAAGGATCCTGGAGCTGTGCTGGACTCAGACGAGCCACAGCAGGGATGAATCCGACCCATTATAAATGAGCATTCACACCCTCTTGTGAAATGGGCCTGATTTATCACAGAGACATTTATGGCATATTAAATGGACTAATTATGAAGCTTGTCTAGGAGATTGTCCAATCCTGCAAGTTGCTTAGTCCTTAGAGCTCCTTCTGTGGGAGCTTGAGAAATGGAGTTCCTTGGAGGTGGCACTGGCAGAACTGGCCCTGTGGCCCTTGCCCAGGCACAGCTCTCTGTGGGACTGCCCCAAAATGTGCAAAATCCAAGGCAGGGGATCCCCCTCATTGCACTTGGGTTTTGGAAGAAGCAATGTGCATTGAGTCAGAGAGGGAGGAACTGCCCTCAGGTGGGACTTTGGTCTCTAACACCCATTTTCTCTGCAGGTCAGCCCCAGGACTGGGAGCAAGGATCACCTTCCTCCCATCCCTGACAGGAACTACATTGGCAATTAAACAGAACCCTGCAACTCTGCTCTCAATTTGACCTTTTCTCAGCTAATGTAATCAGTATTTATACCTTCCAGCACCTCTGACTGATACTCCTGGCCTCCTCTTCCAAGGGCTGGTAACTTTTCCCTCAGCTCAATAATTCACTTCATTACTCATCATTTTTTAAATGTCTTGCAAACCTTTTATTTTCCTCCCTTCTTCTTTGCCAGATCTTTTGTTCAGGTTGTGGATTGATCAGTGCAATTACTGGGCACCATTTTTCTTCTGGGGACATTTTGTATTAGTTTATGATTCAAAGAGTTTGAATGGCCAAAAGCTGAGCTCAGGGTTTTTCTGTTGTCACCCTTCATGACACACACCAGGGATTCCAGGCTTTGTACCTGGCTGTGTCCATGGGCAAGGAATTCTGAGGGTATGAAATCTGACATAGGAAGTCACCTTTAATCTCCCAAATTGTTTCAAATTGTAAGTCCTTTACATATTAACAGAAGGGATCAGACTTGAAGCCAATACCCTCAGAGACAGAGGAACAGATAAGGCTGTAGGTCTTCAGTCTCTGCATCTCTTTCTATCAGTAAATGGATTCTCTGCTCCTCAGGGAGGGCTTGGATTTTCCCTCCTTCTTCCTGACCTCCATAGAAGCACTGACAAGGACGTTTGCTCATTTCTCCTGATTATCCAGGGAGAGAGAAGCAATTTGTTGGAGTCCACCCCTTCATGACCTCCTCCACTATGGAAATAAGTCTCAGGATAACTTCTCTTCCTCCGGTTTTTTTTTGTTTTTGTTTTGGTTTTGGTTTGGTTTGGTTTGGTTTGGTTGGTTTTTGGTTTTTTTGTTTGTTTGTTTGTTTGTTTGGTTCGTTGGTTTTTTGTTTTTTTTTTTGTTTTACCCCTTATTTCTCACTAAAAAGTCCTGAAGAATAAAGATGAAAAGTCTTTGGGAATGCTTCCAGTATTCAGGTAGGGAAAGCCAACTGAGAGACACAGCTTTCTGGGTTTAAAGGATGCACTGGCAGGAAGGCAGGTGATTTCTGAGGAAATGGTTTGATTCAGCACTAACCAGCAAACAGCTGGATGAGTTACCATTTGATTTCTCCTACTTGACAGAAAATACAATGAAAGAGCACTACAGTGGTTATTAGGCAGTATATTGGCATCAGTGGTGATTGAACTTTATTAGACTATACCCAGGAACACCTTTTGTGAGAAAACCTCTACTGTGCAGTTAGCAGGGAAGGTTATGGATGTAAAGCAAAATGCTTTTTGTCTGGGAAATGTTTTACTATGTTTGCATAATATTGCCATAAATTTAAATCATGGACTGCAAATCCACAATTTCAGGTAAACCTTCAGCAGCCTTTAATCATCTCCTGCATATACAAGATGGGGCCATCACAACATACTGAGAAGATCTGTTCAAACTGAGAAATAGTTTGTCTTCACCAAGCCATTTTTAGATTGCTAAATGTTCCTCTAACATATGGTTATAAGTGATTTTCACCTCTAGATTATCTCTTGGTATTTTTCAACAATGTGTATGCACTTATTGATGCAGGTAGGAGCTACTGTAACAGTGTTTTTATATTGTCCAGGGACAACTGGTTTAAAAAAATACAAATATTTCAATTTTATGCTGTGTGTTTTTGATGGATTCAATGTTTCCCTGGCCACATGAACCTCCCAGGCCACCTAACCCCATGTTTGATGTGGAGGGCTGCACCTTTCATGTCTCAGTTTGAATCAGCACAGTGAACACAGTCTCCTGATGGCCCCCACTCACACCACTGTGGTTCTCACTGTGCAGCTGCCTGAGAACACCCAAATTCTCTCCTTTCAGATGTCACTAGAGGGCTTCCTGCCTCCCCAGTGCCCAACCAGTGCACGGGAACCATCAGTGAGCACCCAGCCACTGGGAAATGGCTAAAGCCAAATGAATCAGAGAATCATCAAGGTTGGCAGAGACCTTCAAGATCATCCAGTCCCATCATCAGCCCAACACCACCACCATCACCCCTAAACCCTGTCCCCAAGGGCCACATCCAGAGGTCTCTTGAACTTAATATCCTGCCCTGAGATGTGTCCAGGATGCTCAGCAGACCTTTTCTGGTTCTCAGAGCAGAGCACCACGTGCCACGTGCCTCATAACCCTGCTCACAAGCACTCCAAGCACTGTCTGAAATGCTGCTTGGGGTTAGAGATCCACACTGAACCCTCGGCTGTTTTGCTTTTGACAGTATTTTGTTTGACAAGTAATAAATGTCAAACATCATAACTACCAGGCACAAAAGCATCAGTGTCATTGCTGTTATTTTTTAACTGGTATTATGTGATCATTGTTTTAATTGTTGATTGAGTGCTTCCTAAATTTCATTGTGTGCCAAAAGAAGTTGACACACTCTGCTATGATTTATATGCAATGTCATCCCAAGACAGATTTCTGCATTGTACATGTTGAAGCAGCTCTTCAAAAATAAATGAGTTATCACTGTGTTGAGGAGTGAACTCAGTACCACATCACTGCCACTTTCTCAGGAGAATATTGGCAAAAACCATCCTGGAGGTGCTAAATGTACTTTGCAAAAATATGGCATAAATTAAGATTCTCATTGCTCTTGTGCTGAAAGCTAAGAGAGATCAGCACCAGCCTGCAGAACGAGGCCACTGAGATGGAACAAGTGGAGGAATAAACACTGAGCTTTAATCTTTACATTTTAGCCATGAAAAAGGGGCAAAGCTCCAGGGGGATTGGGTGTTAGCTGTGTGCTTCCCCTCCCAGCATTTGCTGCTGAGACACCAAAGGTTTCAAGATCAATGTAAAGTTCCTGAAAGAAGCAAATTCTGCGACATGGAAGAGCAATTGGAAAATACAGTCAAGAAACATCCAGAGAAAATGCACATTTATTTACTCTCTCTGCACTGGATTTTGCTTGCAAAGGAACCTCAAACCTCACCTTCAGAGTGCCCCCATCTTATATCCACACCTCCTTCAGTCTGAAGGAAAATACAGTGAAGAATGCTGAAGGGACATTCCACTTACCCAATTACAGCTGTAATTGACTTCTAATTGTCTACCTCCACCCAAAATCTATGTTTGGCTATAGCACAAGAAAGACTGCGTGAAAAAGAACAAAAGGTTGAGAAATCCAAGGTATCAGCATTACAATTACCTTTGGTACGGAAGTGATGTGTAAATTGTCATCAGGGCCAGCAAACTTTGAAAACATTGGGGGGAGAGAGGCAAGTCCTGCAACAAGAATAGAAAAGGTTACTGCAATTCAGTGTCCACCACGGCATGAACCACAAGGCATTCAGGAATGGCCAAATAGGATGTAATATTGTGAGCGAAACCATGGCTAATTTTTTGGGCTCACATGGCCAGGTTTTTGTTTTGGGGGAGTTTGCAGGGGTGGTTTCTGAAAGGTGACATCAGGAGCTGCCCCCATGTTGGACAGAGGCAGTTCCAGGTGACTCCAGGACAGTCCTGCTGCTGGACAAAGCTCAGCCCATCAGTGACACTGGTGGCACTTCTGTGATAGAACAGTTAAAAAAACTCTAAAAAAAACAGTAAAAAAAAAAAAAACCAGCAGGACTTGGGAAAGGGGAATGAGAAAGTGTGAGGGAAGCAGTTCCTGCAGATATCCAGGTCAGTGAAGAAGATTGACCAGCCAAGGTCAAGCCAGCACACAAACAAATATGAAAGGAGCCCATCTATGACTCTGTGTCATCAATTTGTACAGGTTCATTTAATTTTCCTTTTATCTTTTACAACGGCTTCATTTTATAATACCACATGCTCTGGAAACCTTTCCCCTGTACTTATTTCTTCACCACTTATCTGTTAGAGAGGAAAAGATGTGTGCCTGGATTATAGACTCTGCACAATAATTTTATGTCATTAAGAGTTTGATTAAATGTTTTGAGAATAATGTGGTTATAAATGCAAGTGGTGGGTAATGATTTGGTGGAGATTTACATTTGCTTTTGAAGAGTCTTTGTGCTTAAGGACAAGAATTTATAATGCCTTAGTCATTTATCAGTAAAATAATAGTTCACTAACTGCCTTTATTCTTTCCTTCTTTCCTTTTTTTTTTTTTTTTGTTGGTAGTGGTGGATTTTCTTTTGTTTTCACAGACCAACTGCAAAATATTGCCCAAATTGCTGGTTGTGTGAAAATCCAGTACTCCCACATCTGGCCCCAGAAGACATTTGGAAGAACAAAGGCATTTTAAAAAACAAACACAGGAATAAACCTAAATTCATTTGCAAAGAGCTTGGATGTTTTCTCAATATTTTTGGAGGATTTTACTTTAAAAAATCCAAAATGTTCTGGAGAGGTCCAGGCCAAGCACAAGCCCTTCACTAAATATTGTGAAACCTCATAATGCAATTGCTTGACCTGTTGTCCAAAGGGCCCACATTGAGAAGCAGTTTGACAACATGTGATTCACCAGCTTAGACTCACCTGGGCTTTGTTCTGTGTTCCACAATTCCTCTGGAATGTATCCCAGATTTTCACTGCCACTCCTCTGCCTGTTTTCCAAATCGACATCTTTTTTCTTCTCACCTGCAACTTTTCTAGAAAAAAAAAAATTGTCATTAGAAATTCCTTATGATGGGAGGACTCTTATGGAGCAGAGTACAGAGAAAAAAGAACATGTCTTACTTCCCAAAAAAAACAGGTGCAAAACATATCTGGACATTCCCAACAATTAACCAGTACAAATCTTGCCCCATACAAGTATTGCCCATGAAATTCTGTTTGGAAATATTCCATGAGCTGCAATATAAATAAAGCAACCTTCAAAGAGTGAAGACTTTGTACCAGATCAGAGGTTTTGTAGAAAATTAATTTTGATCTCTAATTCTGAATTGCAGGATAGTTAGGGGCCCAATAACAGAACACAGCCAGGTCACTTACGACAGCTCATGATTTTGGTGGCCAGTTGCAAAAACAAAGTCAGCTCCCAAGTGATTCACCTGTACACTCTGAAGTTCATCTTCCACTTTGAAATTTACTTTGCAAGTGAGAGAAATTCCTTGGTTGAAGTTACCCATCTCTGACTTGGCAGAATGGTGCCCTCATAGCTGCACAGGGAGGGAATGGTGCTTTTTCACCCAAAACTCTCCTGCTAGAAGAGATGCTGCTATTGATCTGTTCCTACCATGGACCCCTCTCCAGGATAGTCCTGGGTCTGCCTTTGCCAGATTTCAGGTGTGGCAAGCACAAATAGATGTGACAAACCAGGAGTTTTTAGGGGGAAGGGGTTTGAGTGATGCTTTTGGAAACTGCTGCATGTCCTTGTACAAATGTTGTAGTGGAAGTTGGGCTCTGCTCCCAGGGAACAAAGGACAGGACAAGGAGGATTGGATTCAGGCTGTGCCAGGGGAGACTCAGTTTGGACATCAGGGGGAATTTATTCATGGAAAGGGTTGTTAAATGTTAGAAGGGGCCGCCCAGCGAGGTTTGGAGTGCCCATCCCTGGAGGTGTCCCAGGAAGGCCTGGCCATGGCACTCAGGGCTCTGGGCTGGTGACAAGGTGGGGATGGGTCACAGCCTGGACTCCATGGGCTGGGAGGGCTTTTCCAACCTCAATGACTCTGCAATTCTACTTTTTTATATCTAGTAGGAATCACTCTGCAGGCCCATAGAGCTTCAGAGAGGTATTACTAATGCACACATAAATCCAGTGAGTCAGCTGCCAACTATGAGGCTTTTTTAGGAAATAAACAGGTCAGATACCACTAAGAAACCTGCCAGGGTTGCTAGAAGACAAAAGCAATTGCTTAGGGCTACCACCCCCACATGTTACATGATGCTGCATTGTGTACTTTATCTGATCCTTACATCCCAACAAACGCAGTGGAGTAGCCAAAGAAAAGGCAGCTACCAAAAAAAAAAAAAAAAGGGGGGGGAGGGATAGGAAGATAGCCAGCCAAGTTAAAAATAAAGGTGGGAAATAAACCAATGTGTGTTTGGTCTCACTACTTCTTTGCTACTACAGCAATGCTGCTTCCAAAATCTGGACAATCATTCTTTTTACTGCAAGAATGTTCCCCCCAAAGAAAAAAAAAACACTGAGCCTACAAAATCTGTAAGTAATTGTTAACAATTTTGTATTTCAGTGTCATTGTCTGCACATGCTAAAACTTCTCAGAGCTGTCAACACTGAGTCTCCAAGTCCAAACTGAGCTCAGAGCCTGAACTCATCCCAATTTTCTTAACTTTAAAGTGTAAGCAAAGTTTGTGAAGTCGGAGAGAATGGGGAAATAGTAACTTTATAGTACTGAGGGCTAAAAGCACACATTCTGCCATGAAAATAGAATTGTGTCTGCCCAGAACAGATGCAAAGGCACAGAGGGAAAACAAAGTTATGGCCTATCCTGGACCTGTTTAGATGGTCTGAAAGAAAACACTGCAGATCCACATCAGCCAGGCAGGGTCCTGGGAAGGACGTGGACTTGGCTGTTCCAGAGCCCACTGCTGGGCAGATGCTTCCCTCCATGTTCAACTGGTTTTGCCTTGGTAGGGTTGTTCCTTATGGAAGTTTTTAGGATTCTGAACTAAGACAGAATCTAAGCAAAAGGGTTTTGTAGGACTTTATCCATAGGAAAAAGCAAAATGCAAGTTGCACCTGCTTTTGTCCTCCCATTCCCTGCTGATTTAGTCCTGCCCTATTTATATAGCTGCACTTGGCAAAATGGTGAATTTAGCCCCACAGACTAAGAAATCACGTGGAAGTTTACATGTATGGCATGGAATAATAAGCATCATTTCCTCAAGAGAAAAAACATTGGGTATCTAATTTCCTTATTTTGTTTCCTGTCAGTAAACTGCTCTACAAATGGAAATCTGTCAACAGACCTCCATGAAATTTCCCCACAAGAGGCTGTTAATGAAACTGGGAATTACTGATGTGCCAGGCAACAGGGTGTAACATTTTGTAAACTCATTAAGGGATGGGGAGTTAAAAGCCCCACAAACGTAGGCAGAGGATGAATTCACAATGCTGCCTAAATATAAATAATAATATAAATAACCCCACTGCCATGGCTGTCACAGCCACACAGGTGCTGATCAAAAGGATCTCCAAGCTGGTAGCCACCAGCTCTTGATTCCTAAAGTTTTCCAGCTCAGTGCAATGATGGACCAGCAGCTTTGTACTAAAGAGCATCTGACAATCACTGGATGAAGTGTTGGATGGGACAACTTTACTCATTTACAAAACTGGGACAGCTTTACTCATTTTTTGTAGAATCTTGGAATGGCTTGGGTTGGAAGGCACTTTAAAGCTCATCTAGTCCCAAACCCCTGCCGTGGCCAGGGACACCTTCCACTATCCCAGGCTGCTCCAATGGACACATCAGGGTTGGGGAGTCCACATCATCCCTGGAAAACCAATGCCAGGGCCTCGCCATCACACAGTAAAGAATTTCTTCCTAACATCTGCTCTAAACCTGCCCTCTAAACCGCTCTTTTCCCAGTTTATCCAGCCCTAAAGGAGCCGGGAAGAGGGCGGGATTTGCCTGCGCCGCTCCCGGTCTGGCAGTGACATCCTGTGGCGGCGGCCGCAATCGCCCGCCGGGCTCTCATCTCTGCCGCCCTCCCCTGCCTTCCCCGGGACACCGGGGGCACGGAGGGGTCCCAGGGCCACCTCTGCCCTTCAGCTTTAGCGGGAAGGTGTCCTCACTTTGTCACCTCTGTGCTGGCGCATCCAGCGAGGCAGCGCTTGCGGGATTTTTGGGGGTTTCACCAGGAGGAATGGGAGTTCCCAGCCTGCTGCCTCTCATCCCCGAGGTCAATCCCCTTCCCTGGATGTTGTCCCCATCCCTCTGCGAGCTCACACAGCCGGCCAGCAGCGGGAGTTCTGGGATGATGGGTGGCGGGACATGGGAACGGGCACGTCCCTCCTCCCACCTGCTGCAGCCTCAAGGAGTCCAGTCAACACCCAAAAATCTTCCCACATTATCTGACTTACCTGATTTCATTTTCATAAGTAGATCCTGGGAAAGGAAAAAA
>VZRZ01005969.1:99346-145851 GCA_013398175.1 Climacteris rufus | reverse complement strand
AAAAAAAAAAAGAAAGTGTTTAAAATGCAGGAAACTAGAATATAAAACTTCTGTAAGTTCTCTTAGAGCGTGCCCTGTGTTCCAGGTGCCACAGGAGCATCTCCACACTCTGGTCACAAAATTGGGCAGCTCACACAGAAACTGGAATTAGGCACACAACACTGAAATTTTTCTTCAGCAGAGAACCTCAGCACAGGAACTAAACATCTCTGAAAGTTGTTGTACTCCCAAAAAACGTGGCCCACTTTGTAGTAAATGTGAAAGGCTGACACTGATTGCTCTGGATTTAATTTAAGAGAGAAACAGGATGGTGAAATTAAGGAGCATCTCAAACAGGTCACAGTTAAGAGCAGGATCTGTCTGCTTACATTTATAACAGGTCTTTGTACAGCACCAGAGCTGACACAAGGAGGTTTATATCTAATAAAAAATACTTTTTTAATGAATAAACCAACTGTGAAGGTCCACTTACTTCTCTTCTTTAGGCAGCAGCGCACAGCAACCACAATAATAATGATCAGAAGAACAACACCAACAAATGAAAGCACAACTGCAAGCACAATAACCCACGTGTTCTTGTTGTCTTCACTGTAATTTTCTGTTAAATTAAATGGAGAAACATTGTACTATCAGAGCCTCAAAACGTCCTTTTCAGAATATTTACCTTTTCTGTGAGAAGCTATTAATTGCTTGGTGAATATTTAACAAGGAGTCTGTGTTTTCCAAATGACAGACTCTAGTTATGGATGTTCCCCAAGAATTTAAAATATTCCCAAATCCAAATTCTTTATTGCACTTGTAACTTTTCTCACTGCCACTTCTCTTCTGAAACACAGGGCTGCAATCTCCCAACCTAATTTTTATTTTATAATTATGCTGGGCGTCCCAACATCCAGACACTTGTGGCTGGGGAGAGGGGTGAAGATTCAATTTAGGTGTCTATATTGCAGATATCAAGTGGGGTTTCTCTTAATGATTTCAACAAGTATTTGATTTTGGCATGTGCTTGGTAAGACACCTGTCACCCACTTGGAGAGCAGCAAAGAGCAAAGAACACACAGATACTGACCCATCTTCTCTATCAGCATTCTCACAATTAATTTTGTCCTTCATCTTTACTGTAATCTACAGGGTTAAACGAGGGGATTTAAGGATAATTCAATGTCTTGCTGAAATTGGTTGCTATGACCAAACAGGGGTCCCACGTGCATGGAATATTAAAAATATCTTGCATTTAGAATCATAAAATATTGGAATGGTTGGTGTTTGAAGGGACCTTAAAGATCATCTCATTCCACCCTCTGCCATGGGCAGGGACATCTTCCACTATCCCAGGTTGCTCCAAGCCCCATCCAGCCTGGCCTTGGACACTTCCAGGGATGGGGAATATTTCTCATGTGTCTGGATGTAACAGGAAGATGTCAGTTCTGGTTGTCACACCATCCTGCTCCTTGGTTTGACCAAATATTCCAGAATCCCCTCTAATTTCTCTACCCTTTGGGAACCAGCCCCTAAATACTTTTGGCAGTTGTTTAGAAACAATCTTCCAATCCAAATTACAGGTCTGAGACATCCAGATTTGACTGAGCCCATTCTGTCCCATGGGTTTATGATTGTCTTTTCCTCATTAGAGGTCCCAATTAACAACTCCATGGCCATCCTTAGCTGACAGCCTTTGGGAAAGGTACCACAGGGTGACTGGGAACTCCACAGGGTCAGAACAATTCCCCTGATGTGGAAACCATGTTTCCCTATGGCAGAGAATAAGCTAAATCCTTTCTATCTACAAATTTTCCTGGGTGTATATTTGGGGTTTGGAGGTTTCAGACTGCAAAGATACAGTCCCAGTGCCTCCTTCAAAGCTTGAACCTCTGCTAGGATTCTGCATTCTCCAAAGATTAGGCCATTATGATTAAGCAATTTGTTCCAGTCTTCTCTAATCCTAATGCTCAATCAGCATGTTTTGAATTTCTTCTATTAGAAAAAAACCAAGCACTCAGTAACTCAAAAACTGGCAGTAAATCCTGTAGGCTGCCAGTTGTGATCACAACTGATGATAAACTTGTTCATAGTATTTTTATCTAGAAGTACTGCAACGGATATTTACATTTTATCACATTTTGTTCCATGAAGATGCCAGGGGGATTTCAACAGGACTAAAATATTAAAAACAGCTATTTAGCTAGAGGGGAAAGCTTAACCTTAGTGAGAAGGGAGGAGCCAAACACACCTGCCCTGGCCCATTCCTCCAGGCTGGCTGCCACACCAAGGTATTTCACTCCCTGTTAGGGTCAGGTTATGTGCCAAAAGCTCTACAGAGCTGCAGTGAAAAAGACAGGAGAGAACACAAACCCTCCCAACACCCCAGCATTTTAGTGTCTGTGCAGTTTTGGAGGATGCAGAAAGAACCTGGAGCTGGGTATGAATGAGGAGCTGCCAGGTGAACACACAAGCAGGGCACTAAGGCGTGAGGGCATTAAATCCCTTTGAGCCCATTAGGGAATCCAAACCAAGTTCCACGAAGTGTTTAATGTGGACAAAGCCACTTCCTCATTCCATAGGGCCCATCCTCTGCTGCTGTCCTGACCTCTGGCTCCTCCCAGTGCTGTGCAAACATTTACTTGGACAAAGTGTCTGCAGAAAAGAGGATTTCCCCTGGCAGGTGCTGGTGAGCAGTGAGAAATGAGAGAGTGGAGAAACCTGCTCATGGCTTCTTGGACACTTTGGAGCTTCCTGGCCAACTTCAAAAGCAAAGGAGGACCGGGCTCATGGCAAACCCCCTGTCCTCATTTCTGCAGCTCAGAGGCCACATGAATTCAATGCTGAAGCCAAGGAGAGCTTGGGCCCAGCTAAGGGACTCCACCATGGAGCCCATTTCCCAGTACCAGCTCTGTGAACGCTTCTCCTGGGATAACTGTGTAGGAATTCCCAGATTTGGGGCTCAGCCAAACACCACTGTGAGCAAGGTAACTCTGGAGGAAAGAGTGAGTGACAGAAATGCATCACCCTGTATGGACAGACTGACCCAGAGGTGCAGGAAAGGAGGACATTTCCTGACCAGGAGCTGGCTGGCTGAAGAGGGCTCAGACTTTTGGTAGTTCTTGTATTGCTTGGGAGAGACAAGGAGGAATTTGGTTCCTCAAGCTTTTAAGTGCGGGGGAAATTGATATTTCAATAATTTTGGGAAGGATTTCTTACATATTTGAAGGTGGTTGGGTTCCTTCCCAACAGCTACCTAAAGCTGAGCCTGTATATGAAAAGTGGGACAAGCTCTGAGATTTGAGTGTGATGTATACATTATATACCTTCCTCTGTCATAAATGCCATTCTTTTATTTCATTCTGATCATTTAAAGACTTCACATTCCCCTGCCCTGACAAATTTGGAGTGCCTGCTGCTGCACAATGGTATTTCCAAAGAGAAATGAATGATGGTCCTATACAATCACTAATTATACACTGATAGTGCTTCATGACATCTGTTTTTCTCCTCTTCTGATTTGCAGTGAGTAGCTATGGAAACTGAGGGTGGGTACATCACTACTTCACAAATGAGTGGGCAGGGGAATTTATTAATTTCCTCCTATTTTGCTTAGTCAGTAATTAAGATCAATGTGACTACAAAAAGTCATATTAAGAATGGTAAAATGACCTTTTTCAACTGCATTGCCAAGTACTTCTGAAAAAGGCTTGCTAATAATGACTCATATTGAAAATAAAGGGCACAGCTACTCAATCTTCTCAGTTGTTTATATGTCAAAATGTCTGTATCTAACCCTTCACTCATACCCTGTAAGGTTGTTTTGTATGTTCCATGTTCACCCGTTGCAGAGGAAGAATCAGTTCATCAAGAGAAGCTGCTGGCAATGATTACAACCTTAGCAAAAATATTTCAAGTTATCAAAAACCTTGTAACTGTTCTTGAGAGGTTTGCATGACATCCATGCTTGGGTTAAAGCAACCTTGAATTTCCTTAAATAAAAGCCAATAAAAAGCAACCTAATTCACTGTCCAAAAAAATTCCACATATTCTAGTCCAGAATTTATTCTGGATTGTGTGCAGAAACTGGGAGGGGTTTTTGTTCCAAGTCAGTGGTAAAACTGGTATTGGGTATTATGGAGAACAATTTCACCTGAGGGTTTGGCTTTGAGCAAATGAGGTCTGAGAACTTGTGTTAATATGGCAGGCATGGTCTAATTATGAATATCTAAGATCTAGATTAATTAGGTGTTTTCTTGGTCAGGGAGCAAAGGCTGGTCTTCCTAGCAGTGAATCCATAGGAGTCAGAGGCAGAAGTTCTGCTTTGTTTGTTTTGCTCAGTCCTGTGTTGGGCTTTGTGGTTCATTAGACTTGTTCCAGAGCATTTAACCCTGCCTATGGACCAGGCTGTGACTGCTGGGTCTGAATTCCACCACCTTTGCACATCTCAGAGGGTTTAATTTGCAAATAAAAGACTTCTCAGGATACAGCAAAGCAGAAGAAAACACAGAGCTCTGAGTACAGGCAGTACAGTGCAGGCACTAAAGTACAATAAATATTCACTTACCCGTAGCAGAGTTGTCAAAAATAAGAGTTACAGTTGCATTCTGAGGGCTGGGGAGTGCTTCTATGTCAGCTAAACAAGTCAAAACCTCAGTGTCCGTCGGAGTCAAGGTTAGGATGCTCAGGGCATTGTGGAGGCCACTGGATCCTGGGCTTTGCTGGTTAACATAACTTGACTTATCAAGGAAAGAGTCATTTGTCATCCAGGTAATGTCTGGAGCTGGAGCCCATCCTAAGGCTTCGCAAACAATCTCAATTGTTTGGTTCTCTTTTACTGTTAAGGTGCTATTTTTGATGAGTAAAGATCCATTAACTGTGGGAGGGAAAAGATGTTTTGTTCCTTCAGAATATTTCGCGGCATTGCTTTCCTGCTGGTAGTTTTAAGTCTTATCTCGCTACCCAGAAATAGCTATGCCTTGAGATATGAAGTGGAAAACAACCATTATTAACACAGGTATACAATATGCATGATAGAAACATGCAGATATTTCAACTGCATGGGCACAATACCCAAGATGTTTAAAGCCCAAATCTCAGCTTTCAGTACCTTTCCAATAAAAAGCAGGAAATTGCACTTTTTAGCCATCTTGACACATTTCCAGCTGACAGACAACATAATGAAATAACAGTGTTTCTGTCTAAGTTTTAAATATGCTCAGGTCCTATAAGAAAAGCTTTACAGGTAGGTGATGAGATGTTATCACTGCACTAAGCACCTCTCTGGAAAATGGATGGTGCTTGGGGGCTAGATCCTGCTCTCCTGGCTGCAGTCTGATAAGGAATAAGAGATGAAACAGGAAAAAACACGGGCAGTTATAACCTTTGTTACTGGTACTCTGAATGTGACTCTAAACCCTGCTTGGACAGTAAAATTAAGATGAGGAGGGCAGGAGGCAAAGGATGGTAAATGAGGGCATATTCTCCTTCCCAGGTGTAATTTGAGCAATTCCTCAGAGGATTCCTTTGAATGCAGCAAAACGAAACAGCTTTTTATTGGTGGCAATACACACCTTGAACAGAGAGAAAGGCAAAGTTGTTCTTGCTGGGTTGCTGGATGCTGCACTCAATTCTGCCAGAGTCACTGAGCTGGGTGTTGTGGATGATCAGCTCCGAGGTGAACTCACTGCCAGTGCTGTAGTTCCGGGAGGTGAAGCGCTCTGTGGTTTCAACAGGGCCCTGGGAGCTGGTGACAGTGAGGACAGGGCTTCCCCTGGACAGCCAGATGAGGACTTTCCACCCCACAGACACCGTGCAATTGAAATGGGCCTCCGAGCCAGCCAGCACTGTGGCATTTTCAGGGCCTTTTGTGATGGAGTAACAAAAGCCCAGACCTGCAAGGAAACAAAAATCAGCCCCTAAATACACGTACATCACCAGCAGAGGTGGTTGTGTAGTTTAAGAGATCTCAACCAGTTCAGAGATGGAGATGAGCAATCTAATCTTTCAGCTCCACCTTAGATTAAGTGGTTTTCTTTAAAAATTAATTTAATTTTTTTTTGTCTCTTCTCCCACTCCAAAACTACTTGTCTCTCTTCAGTAATTCACTGACCAACATTTTGCTGATAGAAAAAAATTCCACCTTTAAATAGGAAAATACATGAGTTGTCTAGACTTAAATAAAGGAGTATGTAAATGATTCCTTTTCTGTATCTTGGATTGCCACTGATTTTTTGCATCCCCATCATTTATACTTTTATGCCCTTTCACCTATTCCTCATGCATGCATCACATACATTCTCACTCCCTTTCTCAGGCTTTCTGTTAGCCAGAGGTGCTGTAACTCATTAGTTTTAATTCTTTAAAAGGCAATATGAATTTTGGCTACAATTTTTCAGGACTGAAAGCTCCTTTTTAACAAAGGCATTTTGTTTTCCTTTCCTCCTCGATGGACCCCGGGCCTCCCATTGCCAATTGCACCAATTGCACAGGGCCCTGTCCAGGCAAATTCTGGGTCTCTCCAAGGATGGACATTTCACTCCCTGCAGACCAAGTAGTCTTGCCAGGGGGATCTGCCTCACCACTGAGTTTTCATAATTTCCCGGGGAACATTCCTGCTGAGGGTGCCCCAGGACTGCCAGTGGTACCCCACTGGTTCCAGCTGAACTCCGGGTGACGACAGCAATTAGACAGTACAGTCCATGGCAGTCTAATTAAAACCTTGTGTCTGCAAATTTGGCCTGAGAATAAGTGTTCAATTATCTTCCAGGAGAAAGAAAAGTCTGAGATGGTCATTGCTCCCTTGGCAAGACTATTCAGGATAATGCAGTGATTTTTAAAGGTTTCCTTCACAGCAGGCTTTGCACACTTTTGGTAGTTTATTCACTAATGGATTAACTATAAATTATTGAAAAAAACATTTTTCATTCAGTCAGTAGCTGATGTGAGTGGGGCAGAACAAGATGTATTGTTTCACACAACAGAGGTATTTAATAGTTGTATAAATGGAACTAGAGCCCAGTCTCAGTGATGACACTGCAACCAGTGCCTTGGTGAACTGCACCCAGGATTTAGGGTCTGTAATCTCATTGCTCCATTGTCAAGACCCTTTTGCAATTCCCACATTTAACCTAGGCAGTGTATATACAGCCAGGTTTGTGCCAGGAATTGTTCTTTAACATACATAGCTCCTCTCTTTCCTCCCACCCACTGCATGTGTTTACAGACTTCTTTGTTTTGCAGGACTGAAAAACCTTGCTCTCCCTGATTCTTTGTGGGACTGACTCTGAGTCCTCTCATGTTTGCAAAAGCTTTACAAAATTTTCCACCTTCCTGCATGGTGTTACCTCTGCCATGCACCTCAGTCTCCAAGGTATATCTCTGTGTGAGCAACAAAACATTAAATGAAAAGCAAACTTTGCCTACTCTGATAATTAATAGAGCCAGATAAGATTAAGTAAATCACATTTCTGTTCAAATTAAAATTTACCCACCCTGCATCTCTTAATGCAAACTGATCTCTGTGCATTTGGAATTTATTTCCATGCCTGTTCAAACACTTAACTTTTTTAAGGAGCCGTGGCTTGCCATGGCTCCGAATAAATGATCCAACTTTCAGGACAATGCTTGCAGTTAATTAATCATTTGCTATGAGATCATATCTGTGAGTTCCATTAGAGCCTTGAAATTTATCCCTAAACAGGAATAATCAGTGATCACTGACCCTAAAAACACTTGGTTAATGTTGCTTTTGCTTTCTTCAGACATTCAGGGCAGTATAGGTGGGTAGGTGTGAGTTATTCCTTCATTTATCTAATAATTATTTTTTCTCAGCCCATAAGTATGGTAGGATCTACATCTTCTTCCCCCAGCCATGTCTGCTGGAGCAATAGATGGCCTTTCCCTGGTTGCTGTCCCACAGGGAACAGGTCCATAAGCCCTGCATGGGGATCCTTTGGGAGGCAGAAAGACTGAGGAGTGAGACAGAGCTCAGCCTTGCTATGAGATCAATTTAGATCTCAGCAAAGCCCCAGCACAACCAATAAAAGAGTTTCATGACCCTTCTCCACCTGTTGCCTAAATGTTGTTTTTTTTTTTCACCTTTGCCTCCTTATCTTATTTTCTTTTATTGTTTATCCTGCATGTGGAGTCCTGAACCAACAATGTGTTCCTTTGTCCAGCCCGCGCACAAACACTGATAAAGTCACTTGTGTGAGGTCAAAGAGGACATTCATGGCAGAAATGGGATCCAGACCCACTTACCAGTGCCTTAAGCCAGTGCTGAAAGTCCTTTTGCTAGACCTTACTCCATGCACCAGGGAGGAAATTTTAGTGCTTAGTTTCATTCACATACTGCTTCAAAAATACCTTGCAGATGGTTGCTTTTAAACAAATTAAGGCCTCGGGCTAGATTTTCATTGCACTTTACAGGAATTACATGTTCAGCTCCCAACAGCTGTTTTAACATCTGCTTCCCCACACACAACCAGTGAGACATCCCACCCAGGCAAGAACCATCCTTGCAGCAGGGAAATGTTGGGCCGTCTCCCTGATTACCCCTTGTCTTTTGAAGAACAAAGCTGAGTGAGGACACCTTCTTTGAGGCACATCACGAAATGTTTATAGAGCAGTGGCCGGTGGTGAGAATTTGCTGAAATTGTGAAGTGTTTATGGTGTCCCAGCTGCTCAGTCCTTCCCAGCAGCATGAACATCACAAACCAACTCCTTTATGAGCTGTTTTTTTCCCTCTTCTGGCACACAGATTCACTGTCACATCACTGCAGGCTGTGAAGAAATGAAAATGCATCTTGTGCAGGATGGTGCCTGCACTGAGGGAACCGCATTTGCCAGAGATCCGCCCTTGCTCTTCGTCAACAATGTTTTTCCTTCCATGCTTGAATAAACTCCAAAGGAGCACTTTTCCATGCTGAAGCTTTCAACAACAAGGGCACTGAGACGTGGCTACCTTCTCTTCCTTCCCTCCTGTCCTCTGCTGACTCTGTCTTTCCTCTTTTGTAAGTGACCTATTTGGATGCAGCACAGGGAAAGGCAGGATGGGCTTATCCTTTTGCCATAACGATTCCTCTTTTTTTCAGCCCTCATTATTGTATTTCAAAATAATCTCCCCCTCTATACCCATATTGCCCTTCCACAAACAGTCTTTCATCCTTCAGTTTTTGTATCTAGTGTCTGTCTTCCTCCTTTCCTTCTTTGTTATTTCTGCTTGAATTTCTACATTTTTTTCCTTCCAGTCTCTTTTACATTTTCTTCAGTCCCTTTTTCTTCAGTCCCTTTTTCTTCAGTCTTCTCCTCACCCCACCTTGCCTTCTGCCTTCCCTGCCTCATCACTTATCCCCTGCTCCAGCCATAGCTCTGCAATAAACTGCTAAATAGACAATAATAAATAAAAAAATAAATAAACAGCTCAAGTTTATTTCAAAACCCAACAGCCCTGCAGCTGAGCTTTCTGAAAACCAAAGTAGGTTAGAGCTTGTCAAAGCCTGCAGAGAAGGACTGGTTTGTTCACTTATGTTAACAAGATTTTTAAATGCTTACAGGATGTTTCTGTCAAGTAATACCAGACTACTGATGCTCAGCATCACTTACTTCCTCCCACCTGCACACAAACCTCTCCACAGCCCCCGAGCGTGTCTTCCTCTCTCCTCTTACTCACTGTTTGACAGCAGTCCCTGTTACAACTTCCCAGTGCCCAAAAATAGGAGATCCAGGGACTTCCTGAGCCAATAATTGCATCTGCACCTATGGATCTGCACTCCATGGTAGCTGTTTCTAGCTTTCTTCAGCCTGTTTATAATTTGGGATCCCCCCCATGCAGTGACCACGAGCTTTACTATTTAATTGCACGCTGTGAGGAAAAGCACAGTCTTTGCTTTGCTTTAAATCTGCTTTCTGATATTTTTACTGGTTGCCACTAATTCTTCTTGTTATGAGGAATTGTGAATAACCATCTCACCATTCACTTCCATCTGATTAACTATTTTAATACATTTTTGCTATTTAGTCTTTTCCACAAGCAGAAGAATATCCCAGCCTAGTGAAGCCTCCTCCTTTCCTTTTTGCCTGGAGAAGCTGTGGATGCCCCATCCCTGGAAGTGTTCAAGGCTGGATGGAGCATTGAGCATCCTGGTCTAGTGAAAGGTGTCCATGGCAGGGAGGTTGGAACTGGAAGATTTTTAAAGTCCTTTCCAACCCAAACCATCCTATGATTCTTTGATTCTATACCTTTGATCAGCTCTGTCACACTTTGCACCTTTCTCAAACCTATTATGTCCTTTTTGTAATGGAAGGGTTAACAAAACATCCAATATCCAAGTGAAACCTTTCTGTGGATTTACATAATGCCAGGTTTCATTCTCTCTACCTTGCTGAAGACATTAAATGGTGACATTTTCTCTCTTTTCCAGCAATTTACTCTCTTTCCGAGACATCTATTCTTTTCTCCACAAGACATCTCAGCTAAATGATGCTTTCCCTTGAATGCTTTCTGTGCCTTTATTACTTACTCATTTGGCGTCATGACATTTTCTGGCACATCTTCCTAGTCTGTTTTTGGATTTGGCTGCCCTACGTAATTCTGCACCACCTGCAAAGTCTGCCACCTCACAGTTCACTCCTCTTCACCAGGTTGTTTGAGAGCTTGTTGAATACCACACATCCCTGTGCAGCTCCACTGCTCAGAAGACTCAGTGTTTATTCCTGCATTATGTTTCCTTTCCTTAACAATTAAGCCATGACAATACCTTTCCTCTCATCCCACTGCAGTTTGTTCCTGTCAGAGCCTGTTAAAACTCCAGGTAGACTATTATTTTTTTAAAAATCAGCCTTGTCTCCCTTACCCAACGAGTCACTTAATATTCACTTTTCCTCTAAAGATCTGCCACCAAGACACTTTTAATCTGAATTGACTTGGAAACTTGGGCATGTGAAATGTGAATTGGTGGTAAACCAGCAACGTGATAATTTGCACTTATTTCTGGAAGTACAACCAACTGCTGACACTGAGTTCTCTACAGATGAACTCTCAAAAGCAGTCCCAAACAGGAGGAAGAGAAAAATAAGGAGAGGGAGAAACTGAAAGAGGCCTCCCCATATCCTCCCCACTCCATGCACTGCTTAGCCCTTCACAATGAAGCCCACTTTAAGTCACCAGATCATTTAGGTTTAAAACGCAAACTTCACCCTTTCAAAGAGTTCAAATAATCCCACTCTGTGACTGACTGCTCAGTCTGAACTTGTCAGCAGTGCCCATTTACACAGCTTGAAGGTTAGTTTCCATATTTTGTCCATGGTGGCTCATTTCACAGATTATGAATGTGTCCTACCTGGCAGTGAGGCAGTCAAGATGAGGGGGAGTAAAACAGATTTCTGGAACCTCTCCATTGGAGCATTCTCTCCTGGTCCCTGAGGCAGGGAGCCACCAGCGATCACTGCATACTTGAGAAGAAGCTGAAGGACAGGACTGATGGAGAAACTCGAGAATGAGCTGCTGCCTTGGGTCCTGTGACAAGGTGACTTTGTGTGACCTGTATCACCAGCAAGGAGAAAAGATTAAAGGAGGGAGGGTTTGGAAGGAGGGGCAGAATTTTTCCTCAAACAACTGTTTCAAAAGACACAGAGGAACTTTTTTCAGCAGAGAAACGTCCTCCTGCAGACCTCTCATCCCTCACACCCTCGCTCCCTCCTGGCTGTTACATCACTCCTGCTTCAGGACTGCCTGGGTCAGGGGAGCTCCAGCTGCATCACTAAAGTTGCTCATGAACAACTGCAAAAAATAATTCCCAGAGCTGCTGCAATTGGGAGTGTATCTGCCACTGGCATCCTGGCAGAATCTCTGTGATCAGGGAACCTGCTGCTCCTCTGGGATCAGAGGGGCACAGACCTCCATTCAGAGGAGTTGTTACCCTCCCTCAGGCATCCTTCAGGAGAGGAAGTGGGAATATATCCCAATGCACTGCTACACCCCAAAAAACGTTGGTTTGATGTATTTCTGTGCACTTTACTCCAAAACTAGGATTCCTATACATACATTTCCAGAGAGAGCTTGGTGTCCCCGTTGCTGGGCAGTCCCACCAGGTCCTCATCACATAGGGGGCACCCTGGCCAGGAGGAACAGCTCTGGCCACTCTGGCCTCTCCATCTCATCTGCCTTGGGGCAAGGATGAAGAGCATCAAATCTCCTCCCAGCTCCCCAGACTGAGCCCTCAGAGAGGCTGATAGTGCAAAGAAGGTCCCCAGAGCTGTTCCTCAGAACCTGAGATTGCCTCTTAGGCCCCAAAATAAACCACCACCAGCTGTGACCAGAAATAACATACAGAGCTTGGATGTGAGACTCCACCTTCCTTCCGTATCTTCTGCCTTTTCAGTGTTTGTGATTCACTTGTCAGATATTATTCTCCTCCCCCTCAAAATATGTGGGAGAGGGTTTGACTGCACTTGCTTTACAAACTTCTCATCTGGGAAACTGAAGCTGGCCTTTGTGAAAGGGACACGGGCCAGAGGATGTGGTTTTGTGGCCAGACCAAACTTCTCGTCAGGAAAGTGTTTCTGATTCCAGGGGTGTTCTTTGTGGCAGCACTGTGCAATGCATAAAAATGAGTGTCTCACATAGACACCCTGGGTTTCCCACTCAGCTTCAGCATCAGGCTGTGCTGGAGTTCTGCTCCCTGCCCTGAACCTGGCAGGCTCAGCTGGAACCTTGGTCTGCATTTTCCCGTTTTTCAAACTTTCAGTTTACCTTGGGAACCTACAGGACAGCCCTGTCAACTAATCAACGTTTTAAGCCAAACCTGTGGGTTGATTTCTTCACCTGCTCATTCAAAAGCTGCTTTGAGTTTTCCTAGTACGTTTTGAAAGGTTTGTTTTTTTTCTTACATCCACGTTTCATGTGCGGAGGAGTCCCCAGCAGGCAGGTGGGGAGGGAGGGTCACCAAGCACAGCCTGGAGGGATTTCTCCGTGCTCTGTCACTGTGACAGCTCTCAGCACACACACACAAACCTGTCAGGATTACAGGACTTGGTATCATCTGTCATGTGAAGTGAAACAGCCTAGGAAACAAATCCAAAACACAGGGCTGGGTGTTTTTCCAGGAAGCTGTGATACCAAGCAGGCTTTCCAGCCAGAGCAGCAGCCTTCATAGCTCCACTCACAAATCCAGCTGCACCGAGGCAATTGGAGCTGGGCAAAGTTTTATATGGTGAAGAATAAACTGGCGAGAATCTCATGCCAAATCCAGGACAAAAATCAGCAAACAGCTTGGGGTGAAGTAGAGCAAGACGGGAAAGGGAGGGATCTATAATGTTTTGTTTTACTTTGTTTCAAAATGGACTTTTAAAGGGCCAGGAAATATTATCCGATCCCCAGATGAAACAGGATATTTTGGCCGATGATGAATTAAATGCCTGGGGTTTGTTCTGTCCTGCTTTTCCCCTCTCTGCAGGTGCCTTGGGTGACTCACATCAACAGTGCTGCCCTGAGCCTGCTCCTGCCTCATCCATGACATCAGCAAGGGGATAACTACAACGATGATATTGCCCTGGAGGAGTGGCAGCTGGATCCAGCCAGGCACAGAGCGGGGCTCGGATGCTTTGGACACCCCATGGAGGGCTCAGACCCCAAATTCCAGGGAGCAGAATAGGAGATGGGAGGCACAAAACACCCCTGCTCGCCCCATGGCTGCCACCCCAGGGCAGGCTTCCTGCTGAGGCAGGAGCAGGCACAAGGATTAAATTATCATTCAGCCTCCAGCTCTGTCTGCTGCGAAACAAATAAAGGCTCCAGAGGGGTTTACCTGGATCACATCCCTGGGTGCCGAGATGTCTCCCACCGCTTTCCCTTTGACGACAGGTCTGGCTCACCCTGCCCACGCAGGAGGCTGGAGGTGTTCCAAGCGAGGATCCTGGGCCAGCCCTCTCCTGCTGTCCTGAGGAAGCCTCCCTCAGGTGTTGGGGCGGCTGTCCCTGAGGGCTGGGAGCCTGATCTGAGCTGTCCCTCGGCCGCAGGCCCTGCCTGGCACTGTCCCGTGACACGCAGGGATGGGCTCTGCCTTCCTCCGCCCCACAGCCTGTGGCCTGTCAATGTTTAACCGGGCCCTGGGGAGGAAGTGAGGCATGGCCGGTGACACACCAGGAGCAAACTCCACGCCATCCCAGCCCAGGAGCTGGACGGCTGCCCACGCCTCATCCTTCACGGAGCTGCCCGGCCGGAGTGGGGCACGGGCACGGCGAGAGGGAAGGGGTCTGTGCTTCCAGGTGTGCAACACCCAATGCGATGGTGCCTGGCACCAATTCCCTCAATTTAATGACACGAGTGAGTGCTGTGGTGCCAATTTCCCCTGTTATAATGACACAGGTGAGTGTGATGGTGCCTGGCACTGAGGCTGGAGCCCATCCCGCTGTTACAGTGCTCCAGGCAATGTGATACACAGCAGAAATGCCCATGCCAGCCATGCCCTTGCCAATGGCCATTGTCACCCACAGCCAAGCTCCATCAGCAGCCCCCGACAGGGTGAGGGGCTGAGCCAGGGCCAGGGAGCATCCAGGGGGCCCAGTTAGCAGCGAAAAGATGGGGCAGGGCTGGAGACAAGGCTTAGTAAACATCGTCATGTAAAATGCTTCATGTAAATCTTGTACAACAAAGGGGGCCAGCCAGGGCACAAGGCCAAGGGCAGGGATGGAGCAGGCGGTGTCATCACTGGGGCAGAATCACAGAGTCACAGGATCATTTAAGTTGGAAAAGACCTCTGAGATCATCAAGTCCAACCTTTGACCAAACGTCACCTTGTCAGCCAGAGCAGAGCACTGGCTGCCACTGGGTGCCACGTCCAGTCTTTTCTTAGACACCTCCTGGGACAGTGACTCTGCCACCTCCCTGGCAGGGCAGTCCAGTGTTTAATCACCCTTTCTGTGAAGAAGTTCCTCCTGATGTCCAGGGATGAAAGCCCCAGGAGGCTGAGCTAGGGGGCTGTGTGTGCTCCATGCTGCCTCATGAGATGCTCATGAGCCTTTGTCTTCCTCCAAGCACTGCATCCTGCACATTATGCCATTGTTGGTCAGTGAATTGAACTGATGTGACACATGAGGAGATTTTTATGATGAGTCCATCTGCCAGGAAGCTGAAATTGTAAAGAAGGGATGTACAACTTCCCTGAACTACATTTCCTACTAGGCACTGTAACAGTTCCAGCAGGTAGAAATTAATGCCACAATGACTCAAAATGAAAAGGTTCAGTTCAGCAGAGGTAAATGAAACATTCTGCTTGGGGAATTGTGAACAATTTCCGAAAATAAATTTTAAAAACATTGCTTTATTGGAAAAAATATCACCCTGACTTGTTAAAAGAAATAGCCATGAAACCAGCAGGAAAAGTTTTTTGACCAGTTATAATTTTTTTCTTATTATTTCTTTGCTTTTACAAACACTTCCTTTTTTAAAGTCTAAAATCTCACACTCTTTCCACCAACAGCCCTACTTACATAACAGTATTCTTGAAATACCTTCCATATAGGTATGTCCAAATAGAGCTAGAGTAAGAAAAAGGATAAATAATACCTAATGAACACATTCTATCTCTGGCTGCCCAAACAGGAAAAGTGCAGAAGGTTGAAATGGATGGACTGGATTTTTAGCTTGAATTAATAAAGATAACGCTTCATAAAAACGCTTCAGAAAGGATAATAGCTGCTTTTAAAACTTTTACAAAGCTGTCATTTGGCACTACTGAGAAGAGATTGGCTCTGTCACCTCTCTAATTGCTCTTTAGGTAGACTTAAGCTGCTATTAGGCTCATGCCCACCTCCTCAATGTAGAGAGGACAGAACCATTTAGGTTGGAAAATTCTCCAAGATCATCAAGACAGGCTGAAGCCCCCAGCAGGAGTTGGGTGTGTGATGGCCCAGAGTGTTATGGCCCTGTGTTTACATCCTGCTCTGGATCTGAGCCCAGTGGGAGTCATCAGGAACCTGTCACCTCCACCCACACACTCACAGACTTGGCTCCATCAGCTGAAATCCTCCTGGGTGAATCTGGTGCACAATGGATTCAAATGCCCTTTGTTTTCCCTGGGGCTGCTTAGGCAACCAGCACATGCATTGATATTTTATTAATTATTTATTACTGCCCTTGTTAGCTCCTTCCTTCCTTTGACTTTCCTAATGAGCCATGATGTTGTGATCAGTAAAACCTTTGGTTAGGATGGGAGTGGGATAAAATGTGACACAGGCTGGTGGGGTGTCCAGGTCCCCAAGCACTGAGAACAATGTGCATGCTCAGGGTTACCCATGCCCATGACTGTTCTAAAGATCAGGTCCTCAGTTTGCCAGTCTGATTTAAGTGGAACATCATTTTGGTCAATTTGTGATTCATCAGCCTGCACACCACAGGCAGAGTCCTACCTCCCACTCCAGCTTCCCTAGATATTTCTTTCCAATTTTTCCTTTTTCTTCTGCTGGTGAGTAGGAGGATTTTCACCCATTTGTTTTCCCCCCAACCCTTCCAAACCCATTTCTGGATGGTCTGTACACTGTGAACTGCTGAAGCAACCCCCCACATTTTTTGTTCTGGGGTGTGTGAGGCTGGAACATATGTCTGCACAACGTGCTGTGCAATCCCACGCAAGAAGCTCCAAGGGAAATGAACTTGCTGGGATTCTCTCAGTGAAACCTTCTGTCATAGCCATGGGGGCCATAAGTGTAATTACTTTTTCCCTCACAAGAGAATTGGACAAGTTGTTACAATGGAATGGTCTCAAAGTGACAGAGAGTAGGTTTGGATTAGATGAGTAGAGAGGATTCTTCCCTGTGAGGGTGGTGAGGCTCTGGCACAGGTTTCTCAGAGAAGCTGTGGATGCCTCATGGGTGCCTCATCCCTGGAAGTGTCCCAGGCCAGATTGGATGGGGTTTGGAGCAACCTGGGATGGTGGAAGGTGTCCCTGTTTATGGCAGGGGGTTGGAACAACAAGAACTTTAAGGTGCCTTCCAACCCAGGCCATTCTATGATTCTATGGTAGAAAATGAACAGCATTTAGACACCTTCATTTGTAAAATTACCAGGCCCTAGAATTCCATGCTTTATTTTGGCTTATTTAGCTGAGCCAAAGAAAGTGTGATCAGATGATGTGAGCATTGAATCAGCAGACAAGAGCCATGTACTGATTTAAGCCGACTTGAGGTCAGTGCTAGAAACAGGAAAAAAATTGTTCATTTCTTCATGAAAATGGGCTTCAAAGGGGGCTTGACCATTACAAGGATTTTGAGAAATAGCTCCTTATTGCAGAAATAAATGTTCTTTCCTCTCATGAAGAGCAGGGGAATTGATTCTACTAGAAAAGATGAAGGCAGGAAACAAGCTGCTCTAGTGACTGAATTAGCTGTCTCTGTCTTGATGCCTATAGGATGCTGCTCTCCAGTAGCAAATCAGGCCAACGAGGTGCTAAGCCATAATTTTTCCAACTCTGCCTCTGTTTTTTCCCCTTTCTAGGTTCTTTCTCCTTTCCTCCACTGTTTGCCAAAATATTTTTGCTCTGCAAGTGTTTCTCATTGAAAACAGATTTTATTAGTGTTAACTGTACAAGTCTGAGACACACAGACCCCGCCCCATCTGTAACAAGTTTTGAAAATGTGTTAATGTAGTCACATTTTTCCTTAATCAGAACTTTAGAGGAAAAGCTCTGGAAATAACAGGGCTGGGCCATTTCCTTTCTGTGTTACGTTTGTGAACATTGAGATGCATTTTCCCCCATTGTCTCCCTCCTTATTTTGACTCCAGAATAGTCTGGAAGACTGGGTTGGACTGGATTTTCTGGCTTAGACTGCAAATTTAGCTAAGACCAATCTCACCACAATGCTTCCCACTGATCTGAGGAATCCTGCTTTATCTCTTTCCAAGGAAGGCAGGTAATCTTTCCCTTGATGCAAAGATTCATGAAATGATGCTACCATGAATCTAACCCTGGATAAATTCTCACAAATCTCATAACACCAACATAACCCATCTTATTTTTTCTCTTATTTCTTTTTTTTCCTTACTGGTTATTCTGAAGCCATAGCTCTGTGCAGAATTGCTGTGGGCCCTTAATAAGGAAAGCTTTGGGCATATTCTTCTTCCACACTTTCACACACAGGAGGCCACAGGATTAAACTTTTTTTTTTTGGCATGAATATCCCTGCAGTTTTTATTTGGCCTTCATAAATCTGCACAACTGGAATGTAGTTCTCCAGTACTTTCCTGCCAGCACTCTCTTTTAACCACAATCCACGTTTCCCCTTTGGCAAGTGCATTTCTCCCCTCCAGCACTGAAACCAGTGAGCTGTAGCTGGAAAAATGAAAATGCCATCATTCAGGGAAGGTAGATGAAGACATTCATCATGAAGTCCAGGCAACATGAAGTAAGAAAGTTTATCACAGAATGACAGAGGATGCAGCTTTGGTGCTGTCAGGAGGAGTGTAAATCTGAGAAGGGAATTTTTAGTGCTCTTTAATACATCAGTTCCCCTGGCAACATTTTCTTTAGCTTTAGAAATGCTTTGTCTCTGGTTCAAACAGCTTTAATTGCTCTGGTTGTCCTTCAGTTTATTCTAAAGAACTTTTCAATGCATGATAATGTGCCAAGAAAATGGAAACATCATTCTCTACACTTATAATCACTGTTACATTTTTCATTATTGCTTAAGGTCATGTTTTTTAGACTCTTCCTGAGGTTTACATGGAAAACCAGATCCTTCAAGGAGTTCAGGCAAAGTGCAAATCTATCCAGAGCTCCTTTAAAACTGATGTGCTCAACACCTCTCTCCAGTAAGCACAGTAAGTCCAACTCTGGACACATCAGATGAACAGTGCCGAAGCCTTCTCAGTGGTATGCACACACAAACACTGTGTCCACAGCTCCAAATCCCACAGGACTTCCCATGAAACTCACCATGGGACAGTGAAATTAAACCCCTTTTCACACAGAATCATACAGAACTGTTAGGGCTGGAAGGGACCTCTGAAGATCATCTAGTCCAACACCCCGGAGCTTTTCTTTCTTTTTCTTTCTTTCTTTCTTTCTTTCCTTCCTTTTCTTTCTTTCTTTCTCTTTCTTTCTTTTTCTTTTTTTCTTTCTNTCTGTCTTTCTTTTTCTTTCTTTCTTTTTCTTTCTTTCTTTTTCTTTCTCTTTCTTTCTTTCGTTTTCTTTCTTTCTTTCTTTCTTTCTTTCTTTCTTTCTTTCTTTCTTTCTTTCTTTCTTTCTTTCTTTCTCTTTCTCCCTTTCTTTCTTTCTCTCTTTCTTTCTCTCTTTCTCTCTTTCTCTCTTTCTCACTTTCTCTCTTTCTCTCTTTCTTTTCCTTCTTTCCTGCCTTCCTGCCTCTCTCTCTCTCTTTCTCTCTTTCTCTCTTTCTGTCTTTCTCTCTTTCTTTCTCTCTCTCTCTTTCTCTCTTTCCCTTTCTCTCTCTTTCTTTCTCTCCTTCTGTCTCTCCTTTTTTTCTCCCCTTTCTTTCTTTTCTCTCCTTTTTATTTCTTTCTCTCCTTCTGATTTTGCAAGGCTGCCAGTTATAAGGAATGTTAATATTTACACCTCTGAAAACAGAATATTAATGAATATTCCCCAAGTGACCCTCAGGCATGATCCAAACTGGCACTGCCATGATGAGAGAGCAGATTGTCACCCTAACAGTAGGTGTGATACTGGAAGAGCTGTTTCACCTTTTGCATTTTCATGAAATACATGCCTGTGACTGACATCTTACTGCTCCCTTTGGGCATTCAGTTGAGATAACCAAGTAGAAATGGTAGGGATTTTTATGGAAATCAATGTCTCCTCTGCACTGTATTTGTGATACTGAGTCTGTGACTGAAAGCTGCCCTTTTATAGCAAGACACCAAAAGTCTCTGGCAGAGATGGTTTCAGATGTTCAATTTCTCTTTGTGTGGCAGAATCATTGTTGTATTTTGGCTTTCTCTTGTAGAGGAGCAGTAAATTTTATTTTGATATTCAGGCTGAGCGAGTTGGGGCTGTTCAGCCTGGAGAAGAGAAATCTCCAGGGAGACCTTATTGCAGCTTTTCATTATCTAGAGGGACTACGAGAGAGCTGGAGAGGGACTTTTCACAAGGGTTTGTAATGATAGGACAAGGGGAAACGGTTTTAAACTGAAGGAGGGTCGATTTAGACTAGCTATGAGAAAGAAGTTTTTTATAATGAGCATGGTGAAAAACAGCAACAGGTTGCCCGGAGAGGTGGTGGATGCCCCATCCCTGGGAAAATTCAAGGCCAGGCTGGACAGGGCTCTGAGCAACCTGATCAAGTTGAAAATGTTGCTGCTCATGGCAGAGGGGGTTGGATTAGATGACCTTTAAAGGTCCCTTTCAATCCACTCTGTGATCTCATCATTTTATTCAGTCATTTCCTTTGCAACACTCATATACAAAATAATGTCCCTTAAAAGCTTAGGGAGCTGGTGAGTGCTAAAAGATCTACAGTAGAATACAGTAAAGAGTGACAAAAGAACACAGTAAAGATCGACATGTTTAAAGAATGAAGTTTTCAGTCCTTCTTTCCTATCCCATGCAGCGCCTTCCTCAGCAGAGCTGGAGAAGGCAGCATGGCTCAGTTCCAGCAGGAAACCTCCTGCCAGCCACACCCACGGGGCTTGGCCTCAGGATAAGGGGTTGGCATCCCCAAAATGAGCTGAGGGGGAGGTGAGCACAGAGGTGCATCACACCCCCTCACCCTGAGCTGCTGCCTCTCCCTGCCCTGTCGCCTCTCCCTGCCCTGTCAGGACCCAGCAGCATCACTCACACCCCAGGTCCCGCTCCTGCTCATGGCTCAGCTCATTCTGCTCTTTAATTCCCTCTTGAACCTTTACCAGCAGCAACACGTGTAAAAACTGCAGGTCCCTTTATGTACTCGAGTCAAACATTTACTTACAACTGCTGTTTCAGCAGTAATAATTAAATTAAACATGAAGGGATTAGAGCTGCCTGGAAGATCTACAAGCTGGAGGTGTAAATCACACCACATCACTAATTTATGACATTCTGCGCCTCCAGCCATACAAGGGAGTTTGTAAAGTGTAATTGTGCAATTGTAGATGTAACTGTGATTCCTGAGGAGCAGGAAGCTGATTACAGGCCTCCATCCCTGCACCCAAAGTCATACATTAAATGAGGTCAGGTTAGGTCAGCAGCTGAACGCAAGGAATGTTTTGTATGTGGTTCAGTTGGAGAGATTCTAAGAAGGGGCTTGGATTTCTTTCTTTTTCCCTGCAAAAATAATGCATTTTTGAATATGTGAGACATTATCTCTCAGCCATTGAAATTGTCCAATCACGTTTTCCAGTGAAAATGTACTTGAGTGAAGTCTTTAGAAGAACAGCCTCAAACCCACAGTATTACCAGGCTTTGAAAAAAGTCTCTTTTTCTCAGCCAGAACATGTGCAAATTCAAGTCTGCTTTTTCAGGCTGGATCTCTTGTGTGCTGCATATGTCCTGTGACTCAGATTCTTTCCTCTGTCCACTGTGATAATATTTGTAGATATTTCTGGGAATATATTGCTGTAATGAACTAATGAATTTAAGTTCAGCTGCAAAAAAAAACCAAGAAAAATCAGAAATGTAAGATAGAAAGAAATAAAGAGATAAAGGCATTAAAGGAGAACTTTGTTCTTTATGATTTTTATTTCATAACTGCTTGTATCTGGAAACCAACCTGACAATTATTTCACTTTTCTCTTGTAAGTGATAAGGGAACAGCCCTGTGCTTCCAAGTCCCAGAAGGAACATGACAGCCATCCTCAGTCAAACAGTGGGGCAGAAATCATTTCAGTTTGGTTCTTCTTCTTCCAAAAGGTGTCAGCTGTGCCTAAATTTACCTTTATTTCTCTATTTTCTCACTATTCCCTAAGTAATTTTTGAGAAGGGGAGAAAATCCAGCAGTTTCAGATTCGAATTTAACAAGGCCAAGTGCCAGGTCCTGCCTTTGGGTCACAGCAACCCCGTGGAGCTCCAGGCTGGGCAGAGGGGCTGGAAAGCTGGGAAAGGCTCTGAGGGTGCTGGGGACAGGGCTGGGCACAAGCCCAGGGGTGCCCAGGGGGGCAAGAGGCCGATGGCCCCTGGGCTGGCTCAGGAATTGTGTGTCCAGCAGGAGCAGGGCAGGGATTGTCCCTCTGTGCTGGGCACTGAGAGGCCCCTCCAGGGCTGGGTCCAGTTCTGGGCCCTGCAGGAGAGACCTGGAGGGGCTGGAGGTGTCCAGGGCAGGGAAGGGAGCTGGGGAAGGGGCTGGAGCCCCAGGAGGGGCTGAGGGAGCTGGGAAAGGGGCTCAGCCTGGAGCAAAGGAGGCTCAGGGGGCCCTGCTGGCTCTGCACAACTCCTGCCAGGAGGGGCAGCCAGGGGGGTCGGGCTCTGCTCCCAGGGAACAGGGACAGGATGAAATGGCATTAAGGTTTAGATTGGATATTAGGGAAAATTTCTCCACTAAAAAGGTTGCCAAACACTGGCACAGCTGCCCAGGGTAGTGCTGGAGTCCCCATCCCTGGAGGGGTTTAAAAGCTGTGCAGATGTGGCACTCTGGGGACATGGTCAGTGCTGGGCTCAGCAGTGCTGGGTTAACAGTTGGACTCAATGAGCCTAAAGGTCATTTCCAACCTAAAACACTCTATGAGTCCATTGATTTTAACAGAAAAAAACTTGACTACACCCCAAAATGTTTAATACATTCACAATCGGAGAGACAAGTGAACACACACGAAACTGTGGTAGCAAAATACTTTACTAAAGTATACATTGAATCATTGGCTCAACATTCTCGTGTTCTATGCAAGTAATGCAAACATTGACAGGTGTTTCACACTGACATTACATTGCCACCTGCACAAATCCAGGAGGAGCTGCATTCCTGTCACACCCAGCACGCACCAGAGCCCTTGTGTTCCCTTCAGCTTCGACATAAGGCAAAACTTCCTTTACAAAAATCTACCCTGTATTTTCAGATGTGCCTGGGAGGGTTGTGCCTCCTCAGCAAGACGGAATCAGAGGAGCTGTGAGACCAAATCCTTCATGCACAGTTTTGAAAATCCTAATTTAAACTGAGAACATGTCAGTTGATGAATTAGGGTCGTGAAAAAAAAAGAGTATTAATTTCTCTGTGTTAAAAAACTGATTTGGAAGAAATAGACTGTGCTGAAATGCAAGCAACTCTAAGACACTGTCAGCTCTGCTGATTTCTGTACTCCTCCCTACTTAAATGAGAAGCAGTGGAGTAACTTTTAGATTACTTTTTCAAAGCTATTCATTAAAAAACTGATTTAATGATCTTCTAACCCAGAAAACATAAAAATGTTATGGTAGTGCTCTACTTCTACAGACAAACTTCTCCCAAATTGCCTGAATTATTTTATTAGCCTATACAAAATACAAAAAATCAGTATGTGTACACTGCAGTATTGTGTTTACAGTTCTAGTTATATTTCTTATCATTTTGTGATGGCCTTTCATAGGAAAATGCATATATATTTGCAAAAGACTACTAATACTGTTTTGATTGTTTTAAAGTTCATGATCTGAGGCCTCAGCTGCAAAAGCTAATTTAATTTAACTGATACATATAAACTCACTAGCACAGTGGTTTTGTTTAGATAAATGGATTTGCCTTACATGCAATCATCTGCTTTTTCTTACATCACATTTTCCAGCAGGATAACTTTATATTTTAAGTAATTAATTATTCAATTAATATATTCTTATTCAAAGCAGCTTAGGGGGTAAACAAGGAGGCTCAGTGGGGACCTCATTGCTCCCTACAACTCCCTGACAGGAGGTTGTGGCAAGGTGGGGGTCGGTCTTTTCTCCCAAGTGAAAAATAACAAGAAACAAGGAAATGGCTTTGAGTTGCACCAGGACAGGTTTAGATTGGATATACCAAAAGTTTCTTCACAGAAAAGGTGGTCAAGCCCAGGAACAGGCTGCCTGAGGAAGTGGTGCAATCACTGTCCTTGGAAATGTTCAGAAATTGTGTAGATGTGGTGTTTAGGGACATGGCTTTGGGGTTAATGGTTGGACTCGATGATCTTGGAGAACATTTCCAATCTAAAGGATTCTATGATTCTATGAATTGCTAAATCACATTCTGAAGGCAGCAATAGAGGCACCTTGCACAGGCCACTTGAAATGACAAAGAGATACTAGACACAGTATCAGGATGGGTTCTTAGAACACGTCTAGGACCTTATTCCCAATGGCACTTTAGCTTTGAGTTTTATAGAATTGTAGAATGGTTTGGGTTGGAAGGGAGCTTAAACATTATCCAATTCCACCCCTTCCATGAGCAGGGACTTCCTGCTCTTCCTTCCACTGCAATTTAGCCCCAAAACTACAGGGTTTGGTTCTGCAAAATGATTCACTGAGAATAGCACCATCTTCCCAGTCAGCAGTTGGATTCAAGTAATTAGGAACACTCCTGAACTTAAATAAAAGCCACAGCCAAGAGGTCAAGCAAAACTTGGTCCTCAGGGGTACCTTTTTTATGCTGATACAAATCCACAAACTGCTGGCACCAGGCACAGGGGTGGAAGTGAGACCTACAAACATCTGCAGGCTTAATTTATTATTATACTATTATTATTTATTACTATGTTTTTATCTCTGAGAACAAGAAGAGGACAAGAAGAACATCAGACTGATGATGCTGTCCCAGCTCACAGACCCTTTACCCCTAGAGACAGGGAGCTGGGAAATACCAGAAAGCATTCCTTTTTGCTCACCATTTTTCCATAAGTCAAAGGACTAACCAGCTTGCACCATGGGGACAACAGCAATGAATGGCAAAAGACATTTCTGCATATCACCTGGAAAAAATAGTGATTAAAAAGATGTTGCTTGGCTTTGTCAGTCTGACCCATCACAGCTGAATGCAAAGCATTCAGAAATTCTGAATGCAAAAGCATTCAGAAAATAGCTGAATTTTAAGTAAAATTGAGCTATTTAAATATTTTATTTCTATAAATAAAGTATTTTAAATTTTATAAAGAAGCTTAAAATGAAGATTATTCTTCTGACAAACAAACATTATTTCTTTCATCATCAGTGGTCAAAAATAAGTGCATAAGCTCAGGTTTTGCTACACCAGAAGAAAATAAAAAATATATTACCATTATTAAACACTTTTCAGGATATTCCTGCTGAAAATATTTGTCCTGCTCGTCAGACACAGGCAAGTAAAAAGAGATACTTGGGAAATCCTCGCCAAGAAGGATTTGAAAAGAAAGACAGAAGAATCCTTCTTTTCAATAAAAAGAAAAGAAACAATAAAAATAAATAACACCAAAAGTAATAAAATCCATTTTCCTGTCTTTCTTCCATGCTTTTACCATGTTCAGTGTCAGTCTCCATTCCCAAACCCTGCCCTGTCCTCCTGGACAGTGCCTGGCATTGTCCCACACCTGTCCCACACCTGGATTTGGCAGTCACTGGCTTGACCTGGGACCCACCTCTCCCACCAGGATATTGCCTCAGGATTGGGATGCTTGGCTGGACCTGCCCTTGGGTCTGTCCTGCTCCTCGCTGGGTGTGTGGGGCTGAGCCCTGCCATGTGTGGGATCCCCTCAGCTTCCCTTGGCAGCAGCTCCACTGCTGTTTTTTTCCAGCTGCTGTCTGGAAAAAAACTTTTCACACACATCCTATAGGCATTCCACACTAACAAAAGTGACCCTTCCTGTGTGTGCAGGAAAATCAAACAGGAGCCTTGCATAAGCGATGATTTATGAATTCCTTTGTCCCTCCTCATAGACCAAAAGTATTTTTCTCAGTGTCTACTGTAGAGACCCAACTCCTTATCTCTGTAACCCATAAACATCCCAGAGATTTCATGAGTCTTTGCTTGGTAATGAAATAAGAAATAAGGCTCCCAGCCTGAATGGTTATTTGAGCAAATTTTTCCATTAAGTCCTGTTTAAAAGAGAAAAATCCTCCTGTCTTCTCCCTCACACACCCAGTTTCTCACAGGAAAAAAATGTCTAAATTACTGAAAGTGACTCTGGTTTACCCTTGGCAAACCATTTACAGTAGCTTTCAGGCAATCAAAGTGAGCCACAAATGTAAAAGATGCCTCTAGGGTCTATTTTAATAGAAAGAGCAGGACACCCTCCACTGGCTCCACCACAGATTATTTTCAGCAGGAATCACATACAAAGAAACAGATGCAGCAGCCTTTACACATTCACCAGGTGACCTGCAGTGCCCAAAGTTGTCCCAAGAGCATTGCATGGAAAAATTCTACCATCTCTGCAAAAAAAATTGGTGTAGTCTGAAGGAGGGATCTGTGCCAGGATGCAGCTCAGCCCACACAGAGCTGGCTGCAAGGGCAGGGCTGCATCTTCCTATGCCAGGAGGGAGCATCCTGACAGCTACAAATATCATTCCTTAAATGCCTGCACAGATGGGTGCAGTTATTTATCAAGGGTGACCAGGAAGATGGTGCAAATTTTATTGTCTGAACAAAAGTGCTTTGTTTTGTTGGTTTTTTTTTTGGCATTGCAGAAATGTTCTCGGGCCTCCAGCAGCAAGGTTTGGAGGGCAGGTTTGCAGGCCTGAATCTTTCAAAAAAAAAAAAAAAAAAAATTGCAACTTGTGTGGAGAAGGGATGCAATGAGGTGGGAATGGATGGGAGAGAAAGAAGTTTGCATGTTCTTGGGCAGAAATAGAGAATTTTTTCACTGAAGGAGTGGTTAAGCATTGGAAGGGGCTGCCCAGGGAGGTGTTCAAGGAATGACTGGATGTGGCACTTGGTGCTCGGTTTAGTTGACAAGGTGGTGTTTGGTCAAAGGTTGGACTCAATGGTCTTGGAGGTCTTAATGATTCTATGAATCTGTGGTTAAAATAACAGTTTTAAAAGTCTTCAATCTGATGGATCTGGAGTTAATTGGGAGTTTTGCTGGAGTGGGGAGCAGGCCTGTAAAAGCAGAGCGTTTCAGTTTGTTAATTGGAGCAGGGAAGGTGCTAGAGCACTCTACCATGTTTTCCTGCCACTAAGCTCTTCCAGTATCTCAGCTGCTCGTGTGGTTTTATCATGTGGCACATGACGATTTTCTTAAAGCGAGGAACAGAGAACCTGATCCTCTCTGGAAAAAACGTCTGCTCCGAGTGAAGCTCCTCCAGACGGATTTTTAATTTGTCAAGGCACAGTCCTATGAACACATCCTCCAGTTTGATGAATGAAACACTCTCAGAAATGTTATAGATCTGACTGGCAACGTCACTGGATAAAACATATCCAGTCCCGGAACAAAAGGGCGGGTAGGTGTCTCCTGGATACTCTTCAGTACTCACATACCACTTACTCCCTCTTTTCCTTATGGGGTACTCGTGCAGTTTTAAAAACCCTGTGAAGAATCCAGTGGTCTTCTTTTTCCTCAGAAGCAGCTCGGTGAGGTAAAAAACATTGACAAACACATCGGTGTCAGTTTTCATCACAAAGCTGGACTGGGCACAAAACCTGTGAATCCACTCGATCCCCATCATGGTCTTCAGAGTCAGGTTGTAATAGGTGTCTGTAAAGTTCTTCTGGATGATGTCCTTGTACTTCTGGCTCTCAGCAGTGATGGCAGCCTGCTGGCTGGGGTTCCCAGTGCTTCCCAGGAGGAAAAACGTCACCAGGCGCTTGTTGGCCACGCTCCTCTCCTTACCCCACGTCTGCCGGATGGCCATCCTGGCATCCACGTGCTGGAACGAGGAAGCCACGAGCAGCACGAGGAAAGGAGGGTTTTTGTGGCAGTCAACATCTGGGAGCTGCAAGAAATCCCCTTCAATCCTCCTGAAATTCTCTCTGCGGAATATGGAATCCTGTCTCTTTCCACAGAACACACAGGCTGTGGTCCAGTTGTAGCAAAACCAGAAGCTGGCACAGCTGAGCCCGACCAGGCAAACAAACAGCCTGAACTTTCTGAAGTCCATCTGAAAGGAACAAGAAGAGACAGCACATCCATCAAAATAATCTGTAATATCTTTCAGTGCTGTGCTCCAAACTCTCTGCATAGGGATTTAATGCCAGGTCACCTCTAATTGAAAGCTGCCTGTTTCAGGGCACTCACCCACACTCATTTTTCCTCATATCACCCCCACAAGATGTTCTGTTGGCAGATTCACACTTGTGCTTAACTTGAATCTGCCCTCCAAGCCAGTGTGTCCTCAGAAATCCACTCAAGAGTGTCCATTGACAGCAGGTTCAAACCTCCTCCCCATTTTCAGTGCCTTACAAACCAAGTTTAGACCCACCAGGACTCTCACAAGACAGAGAAGCAGCAGATTATGTGCCCATGTCAGAGGGCAGAGAATAATAATGATAGTGTCTTTGGGGTTTTTTTTAAATACTGTGTTTCTCCATTTGTGCCTGTGTCCCAGAGCCAGCCATGTTCCTCTCATCTTCATCACCTTTGTGTCCTGTGGGGCTCTTGCACCAACCCAGAAACTGCTCCTGATCCTTCTGCTGGAGGGGCCATGAGTCACATATTTGAAGTTGGGTCAGCTGCTCTGAAAAAAATCCAAAAAAACAGCATTGGGTCACATTATTTTGATGTTTCAGCTTGTGCAGAGTGTAAGTGACTCACTAGGGCATGCTGAGGTGAGAAGGGGGTTGTCCTATTCCCCTCTCCTTTTTAAATTAAAAACATCCAAACAATAACAACAGTGTTCACTCATTTATCCCTGTAACAGATTAATGAGCTGCACATCTGGTTGCAAATTAATATAAATTTTGCGTGAGAGGAAAATTATCAAAGCAAACCCAAAAACATCACAGTGTCAAAAATATAACACATGTCCATAAATTAACCTGGTGAGAAGAGTTCAATGTTTCAGTTGCTCATTCCAGTAACCCATTCCAGTAACTCACCAATCACTATTTTAGAGCACTAGGATGGGGCATTTTTACCAGGGGGAAGAGCATCTCCTTCCATCTTCCCTCTTCTTAACAAGGAATTCTATCTGGCTCCCCAGCTGAAAACACAGCAAACTGAGTTTACCATCCCCAGAGCTGCAGATTTCATGGAAACTTGATCTCTGCTTTCTGACCAGGAATGTTCTAGATTCCCCCAAATCACATTAGTGCCCTCCTTGTGCTCAAATTCCTCTGTCCAAGTAATCAAAGGTTTTGCACTGCAGGCTTTGATTACATTTGGAAGTCCAGCCAGGTGTTCCTGGAACCAAATCCAGCTCATTTTACCCACAAGAATAGTCCCATTAACTTCAGTTGGAATTCTTAAAAGCATAAAACAAGTAGAACTGGAGTCCTAGTTTACTGGAATCCCTCCCACAGTGAAATGCGTTTTTGCAATGATTCACTAATGAATTTTGAAAATATTTCAAATGTTCACATTTCTTCTGGCACTGATATTGGAATTAACTTTACCCTTAAATAGAGTATTCCTCAGATCTGTTTTTCCTTGTATGTATAGCTCAAAGTAGTCTTGTAATTAACTTTAAAACTGCTTTAATCAAACACATATGTTAAATTATACATATGCAGACATATATATATATATATCTATACACAAAATATTAGACAAAAATCTGCTCTGCATCTGTTCTCACATTCTTCAGTGGCCTGGAAGGAAGCAGATGAATATCCTGACAACAGTTTGTTTTTTCAGGAGAGGATGGTGTTTTGAGGTTGACAATGGAGATGCTCAAGAGGTTTGTTCTTGCTGACAGCTCTCACAAGACTGTTTGAGAGTCTGATATTTCTCTGTCACAGAAATTCCAGAACATGTACAAACCAAACACTGAACTAAGAAAACAATTGAAGGCAATTTGTTATTAAAGCCCATTAAAACCTTTCCACACAAATGCAAGAGCAAGACGCCATAACACATAACAATTATTTTACACGATTTCAGTAGAATCAGACTAATGCGATGTGACCATTCTTCTTGTTTCCAGGCTTTGGCACTGCTAACAGATCTAAAAATCCTTTAAAAGGTCCTTGTTCTGGGCAGCTGGGAGAGCCGCCTCCCAGCTTTACCATTCTGCCTTTCCAGAGCCAGATTGTATCCCTCTTTCAGCCCATGGATGAAGCAGCACACCTTGTACACACATATAAACACACCAACACTCACAGCTGGGCAATGCAAATGTTTGTAAATGCATGTAAATTGTAAACCATCTTTTATAAGTTTCGCAGGTGGCACATATGTCCATGTACCCTCTCCCAGCAGTTCAGGGATCAAGGGGTAGGCAGTGGCCTTGATAAGAAGTGCTCACTTCCCAGAGCAGAGTCTCCTTTGGCTCTGACTGTGTGAAAGCTGGAAAATAACCAGCTTTTGTCATTGGCTTAATCCTCAAAAAACAAATTTGTGCTTACCTGAAACTGGTAGGATTGGAGTTCTTTTTTTCTCACATGGAATATTTGCCATTGCTCACAGGGTTATTTGTGGGAGGGACTGGGGGACAAGGGCCCACATCACACCAGCAGCACCTTGGGCATTCCCAGTTTGGTGTCTCAGCTCTCTCTGCCTCCCCAGCTGTATGATCCATGTAGATAACCCAGAACCATGGAATCATGGAATGGTTTGGGTTAGAAGGGACCTTGAAGATCATCCAGTTCCACCCCCCTGCCATGGGCAGGAACACCTTCCATTATCCCAGGTTGCTCCAAGCCCTGTCTAACCTGGCATTTACTGAGAGAACTCCAAGGGAAAGGGGTAAGAGACACAACCTGCTTCCTCTTGCCAAGGCCATTTTTCTGCTTACATCATCAATTCAATTCTTGTTTTCAGGTGAATTGGGAGAATTCTGAACCCTAAAACCGTTTTATATTAACACAGGCAGGGCAGTTCCTTGATCACTGAAGTTTCCATATCAGGGAATTAAATTATCCTGGTATTGTCTCCTTACCCCTGGGATGCTGAGCCCCCATCCCATCCCCATTTTGCACCAAAACAAACCTTTCTTGTTTTATATAGAGTCATTTTGCATGACGTTATACTTGATTTTTCTCTGTGATCTGAGTCAGAAATCACAGTTTTTAATTATCTCAAAGCTTTTTCCGTCTCCTGTTATTCCAACTGCAAAACATTTTATGAAGGGCATTGCCAAAAATCTGCCTGTTTCATGTCCTAGAGACTTTGCTTAAACTGGCTGGTGCTTCATGGCTCTGTGCAGACCCAAAGGTGACTTGCATGGAATCCTGGGACCCAAACAACGTGGGAGTCTGCAGCCTCTTCTCACACACACCTGAAAGGAACACCTGAAAAAAAAAGACTGCTCTCTCTCAGCAACTTGAGGGGAGCTGAAATTTTTTATTCTCTTTGTTATTGATCAAATCCCTCCTTTTTTCTTGAGGCTACATCTCTTTTAGACAAGTCTCAAGACTTCATTTTCCAGCACTAAGTGTTACAACAATGGTAACACTGAATTATAATACAAACAATTACACACACTGCAATGATTACAATGACTGCCACAGATGCATTTTGTAGCATTCTCCAGTTTGGCTGCCATGAATTAAGCCAATGTCATCAAAGAAGTTTCTTCTTTCTGTCACTCTCCTACTGCTCTATCAAGGTGATTTTTGTCTGTTGGACTTCAAACTCATCACTGATGTAAATGCAACATCCTTGTCCTATAATAGCACATTTTTCCTTGACTAGTAAATAGATATTTTAAGGCCATGTGGTTCTGTAGAGCCTTGTTCCTTCCAAAATTATTTGAGAACATATCCAGCAATTAATTACATTTAATATTTTAGCTACTTTGATATTTCAATTTTAATAGGAATTTTCATGACTAATCCCTTGATGAAACTCTAGAGGTGCTTTTGGCGAACAAAGATTTTGGTGGACTATTAAGATACATCTTACAGATATGAGTAATACTTTAGTTACAAGGTTCTTCATTGCTTTTCCTCAATTTTATTCTGTTTGGGGACAATAATTTTAGTTTCATAGTATAATTCATCCTTTCTACCTTTCCACTAACTTGTGGCCGGTATGGGGTGTGTAAATCCCACTGAATTCCAGTGGCTTTGCTACCTCATCCCACTATTCTTGCTACAAAATGAGACCCTCTGTCTGATGACACTCCCAGAGGAATCCAAAGTCAATTTGCCAAGAAGTTTAACAATTGAGCAGTTGAGTCTCAGCACTGTTCTTTAATTTTGGTGGCCAGCAGGATATTATTAACCTATTGTAACAGACCCCTTGCAGATTAAAGGTCTTTTATTCTTCTAATTCCTTTGCCAGTCGATTCTCAAAAAAGGTAGAGCTATTTCTAAATACTTGTGGTGATACAGTCCTGTCTGTGGATTTTCCTACTTAAATGTGAATAGTTCCTGGTTGTCATGACTTAGAGGGGTGCAGAAAAGGCATCCTTTGAATCTGTTACAGTGAACCATTCCAAATTTATTTCTTTTTAGCATGGTTAGGAGTGTTATGGGTTAGTTACTACACTATTTTATTAATTGCTCTGAAGTCTTGTACTAACTGATCATCTTTGCTATCAGCCTTTTTGGAGTTCACCAATAACCTGTACCTTAAGAATTTGTTAATGATAGGTAATAAACCTTTTAAATGTTTTCATTTTAAAGGATACTGGTTTTGTCGAGGAACTGAACCTCTTCTCCAGTTACAAAACTCCCATCCATCCTCCCTGGGTGTGAGAATTTTTTGCTGTTTTCTCCTACAACTGCTGCCATTTTCTGTTTACTTCCTGGGGTTTTTTTCTTTTTTTTTTGGTTCATGTATGCTGCCTATGCAACACCAAGTAGCTTACTCATGTTAAAACCATTCATTTCTTGGAGTTTTTGTACTTTTATTCTAATATCATCTGAGGACTGTCCTATGAAAATAGGAGCCAGGTGACTTTTACCTTCCTCCCAAACTTTTTCTTGTCTTTATTTCTTTCTTATCTCTGCTTGCAGCTGGCCTTTTCAGTCTTCTATGCACAGCTACATTTTGAACTTTCTTTTTCCCTTGACGTTCTAAATGCTGGTAGGTGTTCCACCAGAATATTAGAGAACCAGTTTTCAAAACCTCAGTTTTAAAATACCAGAATACTAAGTTCTAAAATACCAATGTAACTAGTTTTTAAAATATTAAAATACTATGTTCCAAAATACTAAAGTAACCCAGCTTTAACATATTAAAATAGCAGGTTCTAAAATACTGAAGTAACTCAGTTTCAAAATACTAGAATACTAAGTTCAGAAATACCAAAGTAGCCCAGTTTTGAAATATTGGAATACTAAGTTCCAAAACACCAAAATAATTCAGGCTCAAAATACCAGAATATCAAGTTTCAAAATATCAAAATAAGCCCACTTCGAGATTTTAAATTCTAGAATACCAAATTCCAAAATACCAATTTTCAGATGTGTTATAGGGACAGGATTCCAAAACCCTAAAGAACAACTTAGTGTCAAAATGGGATCTTACCTGTGTCCCAAATGGTTCTGGGGGAATCTGTGGTTTTCTCCAGGAAAGTCCTGGTGGTGGCACAAAAATTCCAGAGACCCCCCTGGGCTTCACAGGAGATCAGGCAGTTGTCCCATGTAGGTTCACCAGAAATTACACCCGAATTGGCCAGAATAAACTTTTCTAACTTTCTTTCTGTTGCTTCTCGTTACAGAACTGGCCAAAAAACCACTGGAGGTCTCTTTATCTCCACTGGCTCTAGCCATGTTTATCATCCTTGTGCAAAACTTGACATCCTTTTACCTTTTTTTTGCCAGTGAGTCTTTGAGCTCTATTCAGAAACTTCAGGGGAGCTGAAAATTTTTGTCCTCTCTGTTATTTATCACTCTGACCCTATGAAGAAAGTAGCCAAGTTCTGTGATGCAAATTCCAAACCACAACACTCTACTTTGCAAATTCCTATTTCCACATTTGTTTCTATATTTGTTTGGCACAAACTTCCTCCTGCCATGGGAAGCAGGTTGGCTTTAGGGTTTCTCTCTTCAGACCACTGACCCCTGTGGAACTCCTTTGTGTTTCACAGGGATAAGGCCATGGTAACTCCTGTGACAAAACCTAGTTACTCCATCAAAATTAATCTGACATCTCCTTTAGGTTTGTTAATGAGTATAATTATCTGAACAGCACCAAGAGATCAAGGCTATGTGCCATATAGTTCAGGAAAAGCAATCTGGCCTGAGGCAGAGAGAGGTAAGTAGGTCTAGAGTCCCCCTGAGAAACAGGTTCAAAATACCAATTTAAAGAAGTGCAATTTTCTTAACTTTTCTGGGGCAAAGCTCCAGTCAGGCCACCGAGTTCAGTGGGCGGTTGGTGTTGTGTTTGCATCGAGGTCACGCGCCTCAGCCAGGGAAAAACCCAAGCCACAAATAACCCAAGTGCTTCTGACCATCTGCAAGAGTCCCCAATTTGCAAAGCCTCCAACAGCTGTGAGCAGGTAGACCCAAAATCAGAGGCACGACTGAAATGTGCAGTCAGGAGTTCCAACCTCACATCCTGCACAGGTGTCGTGGTTTGAGAAGTTTGGGGGGTCTAGCTTTTTGGGTGTGGTAGGAGCCAAAAGATGGCTCCTGTAAGGAGCTTCCAGAAGCTCCCACAGCTGTCCAGTCAGGGCCTATCTCTGATGGCTCCCGGAAGATTGATGTGCTGTTTTCCACAGTTGGGCCAATTAGGAAGGACAGAAACGCCTCTGCGACAGTGTATTTAAGAAGCAATCTCCGTAGTACGCATGCGCGCTCCATGTAACCCTGTAGTCATGTAGTTAGTAGATTAGGTAGGGGAGAAGGAGTACAGCAAATAACTAGGAAAAACAACTGAAACATCAGATATGAAAGCCAGCAAATGATGCCAGTCTGCCAAAGAAGAGAAGCAATGGAGGAGGAGGTTCCTGCATCATTGGAACTGATACATCTTCAAAGCCTGTGGTGAGAGACTTTAATCAAACTTGGAGCGGAGACGGTGCAGGAGGGAGTGAACTCCCACAAGAGTAGCTGTGTCTGGTGGGGACCAAGGACTTTGCTCCTGAGTCAATAAGGGAGTCAATTATGTTAAAAGAAGCCTGGTTTTATTCCTATCCTAAGAGAAAGACCAGCCCGATGGCAAAAGATGAAGCAGAGACAATGTAGAAAGGAGTGATCTCCTACAGAAGGGGCTTTGGTCTGGTGAGGAATGGACACAGTCAGTAACGGCTTCTACTCCTAAAAGAGTTGAACTGCAGGAGTCGGTGAGGTAAAGAAGCTTTGAGTCACCCCCACCCTAAGTGTGGACCGGCCTGATTTGGGAGGAAACAGCGGCGGCAGTTTCGGGCGGGCTGCAGGCCAACTTCTGCAAACCGTGAGACGGTGCCAAAGGAGAGAGAGAGAGACCCCTCCAGGTATAATTGCTAAGAAGAGGTAACACCTGAGCATCTGAGGACTAAACTCCTTAGAGATAAAACCCCCTCCCTGGGTTCCCCTTATGATCTGGGAGGAGAGACAGGGCTGTGAAGCTTTTGGGGAAGGGGGGGGGGAATGGGAGGACGGCAGAGGAAAGAATGTTTGGGAGATGTTCCTTTGTTTTTGCTTGCTCCTTTTACTCTGTAATAAATTCACTTTATCACTTAGAAGCTCTGATCTTGTCTCAGCCTGATTTTGCTCCTCTACCAGCATTTCTTATCATGGATTTAGTAACACAGTTCAATTCAGAAAGGGGGAAAAAAGCAGTTCTAGTGGGGCCTTGGCCATTGGCCGGGGCTAAACCACTACAACAGGTAAGGTCAGCAGCATTATTCCCATTTTCTTTTCCTTGGAAGTAACATGTGCCCTGGTATAATGACTAGTAATAGCTGCTAACTCCTGATTTTCCTTGGAATAAAGCCCCTGAATTGCTTTTCCCTAAGCTCAGCACGACACACAGAAGGATTAAGCACACATAGATAATAAGAAAATGTCAAGAACAGCAGGAAACATTTTTTCCCCCCCTAAATTCAAGCATTTCAGAGGAGCAGGGGCCAGTTTGAAGCTCTCCAAGATGATTTCTCTGGTGATGCAGTGTCTGGACCACCGTTTTTACAGGAAGACATATGGGCACCCCCTTAGCTCAGGCTCAGAAGGCAGGGAGGGAGGACCAGGGCCCTCTGGCTCAGCAGTTTTTTGCTGTCCCTCCCCTCCTGGAGCAGGACATTGCCTGTCAACTTCTGTGTCAGGAACAGCAGCACCTGCTCAGGTACCATGCAGGACTGCCAGAAACAGGGGTGGTGAACCTGTACTCAAAATAAAGGGTTGCATGGGGACAGACAACCCTGCTGCACCCCCAGGAGCATAGGCTGGCTCCTCCTGCCCTGTGTCCTGTGGAGCAACTGAGCCAGGGGTGCCTTTTTCAGCTGGAAGAACTGCACATGAACACCACCAAGGGGACAAGGATGAATGTCTCCCTCCAGGCACTTCAAAATGCACTTTCCAAAGGAAGGTTTTGAGGGCAATGTGCACTAACAAGGCCCTCGCCCCAGCTGTCAAGGCAAGAAGGGTGAAAACACAAAGAAAACTACAGGACAAGGGAAAAACTTTTTATGCTGCCCTTACTGTTATACCATGGCAACCCTTTTTCCCTCTGATACCTCTCACCAACCCCTGCTATCAGAACTGTGTCTCCTTATCAGCAGGACAGAGCAAGACACTGTTTCTCTGCGTCACACACACCAGTTTTTATCACTTCAGCACCGAGTTTCTGGGCTCATTATTTACAGCCAAGTCCTCTTCCTTTTTCTTCCCTTTCTTTTTTCCCCTTTCTTTTTTCCCCTCTCTTTTTTCTCTTTCTTTTTGGACTTGATTATTTTTGTCTCTTTGGTTTTTCTGTCATTTTTTCTGCAATGCTGCTGGGATGGGGTGGCTTTCCAAATTTTTCCCCTGGCCTGCAGTGGTGGGATGTCCATGGAGAGAAGGGTTCTGAGGGCTGGGTGCTTTCCATGCTTAAAATGAGGCTCTGGCTCTCCAGAAAGGCCACAACGTTTTATGGCTGGGGAGTGACTCTGTCACAGACCCAGGGCAGGAGTCCCCATCTCCAAACCCTAAGCCATCAATTAGACAACAGATAGAAAAGGAGCATTACTGTTACAGATTTGCAAATCCTACTACGTTGCCTGGCTTATGTTCTGTCATTATGTTACTAATACCCATTTAGCTGATTGACCCTGTGACTCCAACAGCAGACTGAGTTTTCTTTGTGAAACGTTGGGCTGCTGTTTATTTACCACTTTGGGTTTTAATAAGGAAAGAATTCAAAATAATTTAAAGAGATGCACAGTAAAAGCAAGTGAAGCTCTGAATTTTCTAGGGAAAGGAATATTAGAGGGATATGTTAAATTCTAGGTTAATATAAGTCAAATTAAACACCATGCACGTATAAATAATAAGATATATACAGATATTTGCATACAACTGTATTCTTAAAAGCATGGCAAACATGGCCTAAACACTGGCACAGTTATAATAGGAAAAGTAACATTTTTTCACAACAATGAAAGAAAAACCATGGTCCAAAAAAAGGAGAAACTTTAAAATATAAATTGGTTAAAATTCAGTAGCTGAGCAAGAGTCCTTGAAAGTTTCACTTCCTTGCCCCATTGTGCTATGAGGCAGTTTCAGAAGAGCCACCTGACCCACTGTAAACCTTAACCTTATCCCTTCAGAGTCAAATCCCCACCATGTCCTCCTCTGAATCATATTTTCTGTACCACAGAGGGTCATTTACTGGTGGTTAACCACAGTCCCAGCATATTGTATAAACACACCCTAAACACAGCAGCTCTCCTAGAGACACAGCACAGGCACAGGAGGAGTTTTGCAGGCAACATCCACCCATTAAACGGCTTCATCTTTATTTTTACAAGGAAAGAACAAACACTCATGGGCCTCATCCACTCAGGAACACTCTTCCCTGTTCAGATACAGAAGTGTCACCTTGGGTGTGGAGATTTCCATTACTGAAATGGTTGCCAGGGCCCAGACCAGGGGTCCACGTGGCCTTGGGTCCTGCCTCTGTCCCCACCTAGGTGGCTGATGCCTAAAGGAAATAAAGATCGTGGCAGCAGAGAAGGCATTAATGGCACAGGGATCTTTTGAACCAGAGGATGCATCTTCCTCTTTGTTAAAAAAAATCATCAACAGCCATTAGCTCTTAATGCACCTTGATCTCATCCACCCAAGCGTGAGCTCTTGCTCCAAACATTCCTTTGGAAAAGTCAAAAAGCATCCTCGGATCAAAATGCAATTTTGCTCTCAAAACCAGCAAGAAGTTTGGCAGGAGGTGTAACTGCTCCAGTAATATCACAGGAAAAATGTGCTGCATCTGAGGAGTCAAAAAGAAATGTATTTCCAGGGACTTAGGCCAAATTAAGAAAGCTTTCTTCTATTTTAAAATATCATTTTGCTTTTTCAAGCCACCTGCAAAATTCTCTGGATGAATCCTGGCCCTAAAACACCCACCAAAATGTTCAGTTTGGGTATTTAGTAAGGCCAGATCCCTTTTCCAGGATGCAGAATGATGCAGTGGAGGCTGGAGGTGTCCTGTTGCAGAGCTCAGTCCATCAACACAGAGGCACTGCACAGGACAACCAGTACAGTCCAGCCCCAATGCAGGCACTTTTTGTCCTTTTTAGGAGCATATTCAGACACTTTTGACTTAATCCACTTCCACAGGTGATCCAAACACGTGGCAGGCAGCCAGCCAAGGGCATCCTCTCTCACGGGCAGGGAAAACAGCAGCTCCTCTGGGGCACTCTGTCCTTGCTCTTCCAAGAGGATCTGCTCTCATCTTGGTAGTGATTTTCCCCCACCATTCAGCCTAAAAGCCTTCTCTTCCTGTCTCTGTCCTCCCTTCACCTGCTCTGTACCCCACATCCCTTTCTGGATCTCTCTCCCATTCTAACAGACTCTCTTCTTCTAAGACTCCCTCTATTCCTACAATACCCCCATTTCCTTTTATCGCTGAAGCTAATGGGCATTTTTAACTGATTGCAGAATTGCCTCATAAATCAGCCATTTTGCTATATTCCAGTTGCTATATTCCAAACTCCAAATCTCACTACAGATAAGCAATTGTCCACCAAGGGATGAATTAGAGCAACCTGACCCTGTGTAAACCCGTGCGGTTCATTGTGCTGAACAGGAATAAAATCCAGCTCACATTCTTCTTATCTCCATAAACAAATATAGCAACAAGGAAATTTCTTCCTTAGGCCCTTGTTGCCAGTGCCAGGACTCCAAAAGTCCAATTCTCTGAGTTACAGAAGCACCATTCTTCAAAAATTGGGTTGATGTGTCTGTGCCCCCAAAACAAACTATTTATTGCATGCTCATTTACAAGTAGTACTGCATGTTGCTTTGCTCATCTTAATGAAAAAGAGAAATAAAACTGAAAATAGTATTTCAGAGAATGAGGATCTTGCTCTTCTCCCTTGGAAACAGTCTCAAGATACATGAAAGAAGAAGTAAAATAGCACTGAAGAGAAGTGATAATTATGCAGATTGTACAAAAAAATCCACTCCATTCAAAATGGGAAAAATTGCCAATGTACTCCAATGTCACTCTTCAATCTTTTAGTGCTGCTCAGCCCTGACAATATTGCTGTAGGATGAGGACCTGTCAAGATTTTACCTTTTTTTTCCCCCCTATTTTAAGCTGGAGTAGCAGGTGAGCCTGGTGCAAGTGCCGTCCTTTGCCCTTTTGTTTCATGCTGCCTCTTGGCACAGTCATTTTTTTGGAGTCTGGAACTTTATACTCCCCTAACTGTTGAACTAATTCTTTGCATTTATGTGCCTGTTAAAGAAGCAGTCTGGAACTTCGGGAGCAAAAATGTCCCTGGGCATCAGGGAGGGCAGAGAGAGCCCAGGCCAGGCATCCAAACTCCCCTCACTGTCCCACGGCAAAGACAAACTGGGAGGGATGGTCTCCAGCTCCTCGTTTGCTTTGCAGGGCTCAGGTAGAAAGCAAAGAAACACAAATCCAACTGTGGGGCTCTCATGCTGGCAAATGCTTTGTCAATAACTACTTGGCTTTAAAAGTGCTGATTATACACATCATGTTTGTAGGATCAGGTCCAGTGGCTGCTTTTTAATTACTTACCTGTGCCTCGTGGATCTTCTCTTTAAGCATTTCATCCGAGCTCCCAGCAGGGCAGCGAGGAGAACACTGCCCTGGATTTGTCCTAACTGATCCAGGTCTTTGGTAAAACACCCATGAAATCTGGCATTAAATCTGGCAAACGAGATCGCTCCTTGCTGCCTTCTCACCCCCAAATCAGCCTGCCCAGGCGCCAGTGCCCACGGTGCCCGTGTCGCCAGGGGATGGACGTGGCAGGGGCTGTGTGTGTGGACACTGAGGGCCACACACTGCTCAGCTCGGGCTGGGGACATCCCTGCCTGGGGAAGGTCTGGGTTTTCCACCCCGGGCTTCCCAGCCAGGTCACACCTGCCGCCCGCTCTGATCACCCGCTCCCCACCCACCGCGGCCGCCGGAGAGTTTTGGAAAGTCGCAGACGGGGTTCCGAGGGCACATCTGTGGGTGATGGGCTCCCCTGCCCGCGGTCCTACCTGGAGTTCGGGGAAGGACGAGGCACCTCCTCACCCCGGGCGCCCGCAGCGCATCCTCCGGCGGCTCCGGCGGCGGGGGCGGCTCTTCCCCCGGGATCGCCGGCTACAGCCGGGGAGGGGACCCCCGGGCCCCCCGCAGCCCGGCCAGCCCCAGCCAGGGGCTCATCCTGGGCTGCGTCTCCAGAGCCAGAAGCGAAGGAAGGCGGCGATGCGGCAGCGGTAACCTGAACTCCCCGCCTGCCTCTTCCCTCCCTCCCTCCCTCTCTCCCTCCCTCTCCCTGCCTCCCTTCCTCCCTCCCTCTCTCTCCCTCCCTACCTCTCTCCCGTAGGTAACAGAGCAGCGGAACCGCTGCGGCTCCATCGGCAGGGAAGGGAAGGGAAGGTTAGGAGCTGGCTGCAAATGTTTTTATTTTGGATGTTTTGGATGAGAGCGGGGAGGCAGCGTCCTGCCAGGCGCGGGAGCCGAGCTCGCAGGGCTGGGAATCGTGTCTGAGCTTTTCCCAGCGCTGGGAAAGTTCGGCTCCGCGCTTCCGATCACCAGCAACGAGGCGGGACGGAAATCCCCCTCTGCTGAAAAACCGGCACGGAGGCACCCTCCGAGCCGCTCCCGGGATTTTCCCAGCGAGGAATGACAACCCAGGGGACAGGGGAGCAACCCTCAGCCTGCGTGTCCCTGTGCTGGCCGGGGTGGCAGCATCCCTCCCGCTCCGCGCATCGCCCCTCGCCTCGGCTCCCCGGGTTTGCTTGACCCCGCAGCCTTCGCTGGTCGGGCTCAGGACAGCCCCCAGCCCCAGGCAGAGCCAAACCTCTGCTTCAGGGCAAAGTGCAAGTCCGGGCAAGACATGCGATCCCTTCCCAGGGCCACTTTCAATACTTGGAGCAAGTGGAGAAGTGCAGCAGCACTTTTACCTAAGCAAACTGTCCCCCGGTGGCAGCGATCGGTGACAGCTTCACATGACAACGATTACTGAGGCAAATGGCTCCGGGGGAAACGTATTTCTCTTCTAAAGGCTGCAAGCTCCAGCAGAAAAGAATATTCCCAGACAAACGTTATGGATACTGCAGCTCATTTAATAGCTAGGTACCCACGGACAAGATAGGGGACTTGGAATTCCTGGCAAGAAAATACTCGCTTGGCTTTGTCACTGTCATTTTTTTTTTTTAAACAGGTTGTTACAGCGCAGCATAAAATAAACCACGAGGCAAATCAATCACTGAGAGCTGCTGGCAGCTCCCTTTCTCCTCCCCCTCCACTCCAAGGCTGGAGATGGAGAGATGTAGTTAAGGAGACACACAAAACACTGTTTGCTTGTTGTACTTTGCAGGAGAAATACAAGTGAGAAGAGAGGTCCAGCTCCACTTCCAGAGTTGCTGCAGAAAGGACTCCCAAAAGCTGTAGGGGATTTTGTTGTTTGGTTGGTTTTTCTTTTTTAATTATTCATAAAAACTACTCCCTGGTAGCTTTAGTTTTCTCTAATGAGGAAGCATTAGCTAAGGCACCTAGCAAGCCAGTGCCTCCCTCTGCGTGCATGACTCTCTCCTTTGTCCTCCACGTTCCTAAAAAATCCTTTACTTTTGGGGAAGCACTAACACTTCCTTTGTCACAGTCTGATCTACAAAGTCCAACAACTACTGAACACACAAATTATGTGCCCTCCTCCTGGAAAGGGGACATTTTCCCATGGAAAATGGGAAAACAAGGCAGGGGCTGGGGCTCTAACTTCTGCCCACACGACTGCTGCACATCACACTGCTCACTGGCTGCCCTGAAACGAGAATCACAGAATCACAGAGTGGAATCACAGAATCACCTCAAAGATCATCTGGCTCCAACCCCCTGCCATGGACAGGGACACCTTCCATTATGCCAGGGTGCTCCAAGCCCCGTCCAACCTGGCCTGGGACACTTGCAGGGATCCAGGAACAGCCACAGCTTCTCTGAGCAACCTGTGCCAGGGCCTCCCCACCCTCACAGGGAACAATTTCTTCCTCATATCTAATCTAACCGTGCCCTCCTTCAGCATAAAGCCATTTCCTCTTTTGCTATCACTCCATGCCCTTGTGAAAAGTCCCTCTTCAACTCTCTTGTAACCCATTAACTGAAAGGGGCTCAAAGGTCTCCCTGAAGCCTTCTCTTCTCCAGGGTGAACAATCCCAGCTCTCTCAACCTGTCTCTACAGCATAGGTGCTCCAGCCCTTGGATCCTATTTGTGTGCCTCCTCTGTACTTATTCCAACAGATCCATATCTTTGCTATGCTGGGAACTCAGAGCTGGACACAGCACTGCAGGTGGGGTCTCACCAGAGCAGAGAAGAGGGGGAGAATGCATTGCCAATTCATATAAAGCAGTTTCCACTCCCTCCAGCCAGGCCAGCAATCTCCAGGTTGCTCTGCCTGCCCTGTGAGTTTGAGCAATTTGCTTCTCCACGGCTTTTAGCCTTCCCAGCTGTCAGCAAAGCCAGGGAGACTCAGGGCATTCGGCATCTGGCAGAGCCGTGCCCTGCAGAGCACCAACATCACGGGGGGATTACACAGCCCAGTGTCTGGGAGGGGCACGAGAGCAAGGAAAATAAACTCTGGCATATCTGGCCTTTGTGCTGGGAAAAAAAAAAAAAAACAACGCCCAACAAGCACAATCTACTCCTCTGTGCCTCTGAAGCAGGATTGCATTTGCTCTGTGAGTCCATCTCAGCACACATGTGCCTGGGTTTCACCAGCAGTACATTGAAGCCAACATACATCTACATGAAGTCAGGCCTCAGAGAGTGAGTCAGGGCCTAAATCAGTGTTGCAATTGAACTAAAATAATCTAAGCCTGCTCTAAATGCACATAGCTTTAACCTGTCACATCACATGAAAATTATATACTTAAACTGTAATCTTCCTGTTCGCTTAGTCATCAAAAGAGGCCAGATCAAATTAAAAAAATAGAAAAAGAGAGAGAGCGTGGATGCTGTTCAGTGGATGAGGAGGAGGTGGGGCTCATGGAGCAGGATATTCACAGGATCACTGAGGTTGGAAAAGCCCTCTCAGACCATGAAGTCCAAGCTGTGCCCGATGCCCACCTTGTCACCCAGCCCAGAGCACTGACTCAGGCTTTCCTTGGACACCTCCAGGGATGGGCACTCCATCCTTCCAATGCCTGACCACCCTTTCCATTAAGAAATTCCTCCTGATGTCCAACCCGAACTTCCACAGGAACAACCTGAGGCCATTTCCCCTCATGCTGTCACTTGCATGGGAGCAGAGGCCACCTGGCTCCAACCTCCTTTCAGGGAGCCTTAGAGAGTGACAAGGTCTCCCTGAGCCTCCTTTTCTCCAGGATAAACATTCCCAGCTCCCTCAGCCACTCCTCATATGACTTAAAATTCAGCTTGAACCAGGTATTTCTGCCTTCCAAGCCAGACTCAGCCCCAAACTCAGCCCCCCCAGCACCCCTGTCCATGCTGCTCCTTTCTTGAAGCAGAAAACTGGCAGCTTGGAATACTGATGGCATCAGTGGCTCTGTATTGGCACCTCCTCTGACAAGCCTGGGTGGACGTGGCCCTGCTAAGGGACAGTTCATATTTCCACACACGAGTGTGTAGGAGCACAAGGCAGGCAGGGATAAGGTCAGGCTGCAAACACCCACCAAAAGATGCCATTGCTGGGCTGGGGTTGAGGTTTTTTGCCTTTTGTTTTGTGCCACAATGAAAAATGTGAGTAGGAGCTCTGTAGCTCCCCTCTCTGAGCACATGGGCTGCTAAGGCAGCTGTGGGGGAAGGCACAGGAGCTCTTGCAGCAGAAGAGGGTCACTGATTTACAGGCTAACACTACATGTATGTATGGGATGTTGCCTCACTGCATTGGAAGTTTCAAGGCTATTCACTTAAAAGCAAAATTCAATCCAATTTTCATGTAGAACTTTTCAAGATTTTTCTACAGAGAAGGTACACAGATTTATTTCAGTCAGGAGGAGGAGTTTTGCCATAATAACAACGTCAGCCCTTCAATAGGCACAGTTTATGATATAAAGACACTAACAGCAGTGCAGATTAATTGAATCTGAGGAAAATTGTTACCAGTAAAATCTACTTGTGAAGCAGCAAAATGGTTTCTACCCTCAGATTTACAGGATTATAATTCTGCTGATGCAAAATTGCTGGTTCTTGCCCAGAGAAGCTGTGGCTGCCCCATCCCTGGAAGTGTCCAAGTCCAGACTGGACAGGGCTTGGAGCAACCTGGGATAGTGGCAGGTGTCCTTGCCCATGGCAGGGAGGTGGAATCAGATGAACTTCAAGATCCCCTCCAACCCAACCCATTCTGTGATTCTATGATTCTAAATCCATACCTTTGGCAAACAGTGCAAGCTCTACTGGTAAACTACACATGAAGCTTTGTTTATATAACAGCACGTCTGCAAGGTGGGGGGTGGGAACACTCCTCACTCAATTAGATCAAAATATGTGAAGTTCTACAACAACTTGTGCAAACAAGGCCTAAATACCTCTCAGCATGAGCAGTTAACAACATAAGTGGGTAGACAGAGTTGTGTACTATCCCCACAGATGGCTCCTGTACCCATCGGTGCTCCTGCGGCTGCCTCCTGTCCTACTTTAATCCCTTGGAGCACAGAAGGGTTTTTCCTGCTGACAGAATCGTGTCCAGGCAGGTTTTGAATATCTCCAGAGAAGGAGACTCCACAGCCTCTCTGGGCAGCCTCTTCCAGAGCTTTGTCACCATCACAGGAATGTTTTCCTTCCTATTCAGGTGAAACTTCATGTGTTGCTGGTTTTGCCTGTTACTCCTTGTCCTGCTGCTGGCACCGTCCTCTTGGCACCTGCCCTTAAGATATTTGTGTGCACTGATAAGGTCACAGAATCACAGAATGGTTTGGGCTGGAAGGGACCTTAAAATCATCCAGTGCCACCCCTGCCATGGGCAGGAACACCTCCCACTATCCCAGGTTGTTCCAAGCCCTGTCAACCTGGCCTTGGACAATTCCAGGGATGGGGCAGCCACAGCTTCTCTGGGAAACCTGTGCCAGGGCCTCCCCACCCTTACAGGGAACAATTATTTCCAAATATTCTTCCTGAAGATGCCAAAGCCATCTCACCACCATAAGAGCAGGGTGAACTCTGGCTCTGCATGGCTTTCCCTGCCCTCTGAGGATGGACTTGGGGCTGGCAGTCTGGGTGCTGTGGGTTTCAACCACTGGTCACCCTCATCCTCATCCCCGCCGGCCTCACACTGGCCAGGCCTCAGAGGTTTGGCCTCAGCCATGACCTACATAGAGCAGGCAGCTCCCTCCTCATCCCCCCCACTCTGGGCTGAGCCATCTCAGCTGATTACATCCCGTGAGCTGGACGGTTTTCCAGGGCCTGAGTCCTGTTAACTCTTCCACCAGTCCCACGTCCCTCCTCGAGCACAAGCCCAGTGCCTGGCAGAGTGCCCTGGGTGAAAGCGTGGCACTGGTGCTCTCAAGTGCCACCAGACCTCCCCACACCCCTCCTCTGGCATCAGGGGAATTAGGTTTGGAGTTATTTGGGCTTTAACTAAGACATGTGGCTTATTTAAATAAATAGTGCAGGTTATGAAATGCTGGGGCCATCAGAAAAGTGCAGCACAACCTCCCCCTTGCTACCTGGGGCACTTTGGACCTCTCCTGGAAGGAGCCTTTGGGATATCTCTGTGAGGAACAGTTTGGAGGGACAGGGACTGGACACAACTGAGGGTGTCCATGTCTGCCCTGGGAACCAGTGACCCCCTGGGCCCCCTAAAACTGTCCTCTCTCTCAGCAGGCACTGAGCACTGCCCTTGCACTGATTATAATCAAATCACATGCTCCAGGGCTTCCGCCTGAAGGAATAAGGAAAGCAGATTTTTTTTTTTGGCTCCTGCCCACTGCACAATTAACTGGAAGTATGTGCAGGCTTTCCATGTGTTTGTGGTTTTTTGCCCTGTTCCCCATTTTGAAGGAAAAAAAAAGGGAAAGGGAAAGGGAAAGGGAAAGGGAAAGGGAAAGGGAAAGGGAA
>VZRZ01005969.1:61894-99075 GCA_013398175.1 Climacteris rufus | reverse complement strand
AAAAGAAAAAGAAAAAGAAAAAGAAAAAGAAAAAGAAAAAGAAAAAGAAAAAGAAAAAGAAAAAGAAAAAGAAAAAGAAAAAGAAAAAACCACTCTGGGTCACAACAGCTGCAAAGCCATAGTGTGTGCCTTGCTTATACACCATCAGTTCCCTGGTGGGAAGGGATTTTTGCCACCTAAACCTATGGTCTGGGTGCAGGGAATGGATGAGGCAGACACAGAGGGTTTGCTTCCATCCTGCCCCAGGGTTGTGGCTCAGCCCCCTGCCTTCCAGCCCCATCCCCAGCAGCTCAATCCTGAGCCTCTCAGTCCCATCCTGAGCCTCCTGTTATCCCACTCGTGCACAAGAATCCAAACAGGGGCTCACAGGGCACGTCCACTCTGGGGGAAGATGTGGAGCCTCCCACAAAGGAGGATTCCTAACACGTGTCTTTCGTCTCCCTTCCTGGCACAGTCTTGTTTCCCACCTGTCAGCAGTGACAATGGAAAGCCCAGGGGATGTCCAGGAGTCTCCACGGAGCTGTGCAGGTCAGGAGGATGGAGCCTGGGCACTGGGATACTGCTGTAGGATCAATCCATGCCTGGAACCCCTCTTTGGGGGTAGACAGTCTGCAACCTTTCCACAGGGACAGGGCAGAGCTCACATCCCCTTCCCTCCTGAAGGAAACACAACATCCAGACAGGGATGTGATCCCCAGGAAACAATGATTGAAATCCAGGTTGACTACAACTCCCACTCCTTCCCTTCCAGCCTTCTCTGTCTGCAAATGTTTTCTCAGCCCTGATTGATCTGAGCACCGTTATCTGGTGCATAGCATGAGATGAAGGTTTTGATGGAGCTTGATTGAAGTGCCAAAAAATTTTCACTCCGTTGTGGCTCTGACAAATGGATCCTTCTGAGCTGCTGAGTTTAATGTGCTTTTTTTTTTTTTCTTTTAATTTATTATCAGCATGTTCCTGTTCTAGGCCAGCAAGGGAGCAAAAGCCAAGGGGAAGGTATCCAAATTGCATATTTTTTGATCTGATTCAAAACAAGGCCTTGTCAAGAGGAAAGTTTCAGAACATTTGGGTTGAAACCAAGTATTCCAAAGCTTCCAAACTTAAAAAACAAAGCCCACCCTGCCCTGCACACGTCCTGCAGAGTCCTATGTAGAGCAGAAGGCTCCAAATCCAGCCGAACACAAGGTAATCTGCTGCTAGGCATGGCATTGGTATAAAATGGGATGCAGGGGAAATGGGATACAATATTACCTTCAAAGAAATTGGGTATTCAAACAAGTTCTCCTAAAAGCTCAACAGAAATGAAATAATTTTCAACATCATTCCTCTTTGAAATGTTTACACTCAGTTTCAAGGTAAATTCCAAGGAGTGAAACATATTTTTCACAAAAGGAAAAAAGGCCATTTGGTGAACATTTATCTTAGAAAGCTAGAACCGATCTATAACATATTGCCATGTCAGCATCTGAAATAAACTTATAACTATTTTGCCCTAATGTTTTAGGGGAAGCCTTGTTTAGGAGTACAGTTCTCCATCCACCTGCCTGCAACCCTGCCCTACCACCCTATTTTCTGTTCCCTCAGAGCATTGTTTGCAGTGATTTTGTAAATTGAGTAATACCACCGACTCCACAAATCTTTGTCAATGCCTTTTAAATATTTATACATTATAAAATATGCTTTTCTTTCTTTCTGTGTTGTGTTTTTGACTGGGCTTTTTTTTGAAGTGGATGACAGTGAATATTGGTCAACCACATGTGTCCATCTTCTCCATGATTCACTGGGTGTCTAACTCACACTCGACATGTGCTGTGGGGTCAGCTTCCAACTTTTTTCTTCGTTGTGTGAGGGTTTTTTGGATGCATGAGGCAGGGAACTCATGGATGAAGATCCAGCCTGGAGCAGGGAATGTGACTCTGGGAGAGGCAGCCTCCCCCAGGAGCTCTGGGAGCTGCAGTGCTGAAGCCCCCATGCCAAGGGGAGTCATTGGTGTGTCCTCCACCTGCTGCTAAAACACAGAATCATGGAATCACTTTGGTTGGAAAAGACTTCCAAGATCATCGAGTCCAAACCTTTTTCCCCACGTTGTCACCCAGCCCAGAGCACTGAGTGCCACATCCAGGCCTTCCTTGGGCACCTCCAGGGATGGGGACTCCAAACCTCCCTGGGCAGCCCCTTCCAGTGCCTGAGCACCCTTTCAGTGAAACAATTTTCCCTAATATCCAATCTAAACCTCTCCTGGTGCAACTTGACACCATTTCATCCTATCATTTGTTCCCTGGGAGCAGAGCCCGACCCCCCTGGCTGCCCCTCCTGGCAGGAGTTGTGCAGAGCCAGCAGGGCCCCCTGAGCCTCCTTTGCTCCAGGCTGAGCCCCTTTCCCAGCTCCCTCAGCCCCTCGTGGGGCTCCAGCCCCTTCCCCAGCTCCCTTCCCTGCCCTGGACACCTCCAGCCCCTCCAGGTCTCTCCTGCAGGGCCCAGAACTGGACCCAGCCCTGGAGGGGCCTCTCAGTGCCCAGCACAGAGGGACAATCCCTGCCCTGCTCCTGCTGGACACACAATTCCTGATCCAGCCCAGGGGCCATCGGCCTTCTTGGCTCCCTGGGCACCCCTGGGCTCGTGTCCAGCCCCTGTCCCCAGCACCCCCAGGGCCTTTTCCAACAGGCAATTTCCAGCTTCTCTGCCCCAGCCTGGAGTTGGCAGGGGTTGTTGTGACCAACATTCCCTCTCTGAAGGTATATCTGGTTCTGGAGGGGATCTTCCTCATTTCTGTACCCTAGGCTGGTGCTCACATCACTCACCTTGCACAAGGGGCACTCTGAATGTATTTAAGAGTCACTAAATAAATAAATGGGTGGTGGAGCAGACCCTGCTCCAACACCAAGCTGAAGAGCCTCAATCTTTGCTTCCTGTCCCCTCAGCAGCCACAGAGTTCAGGTCTCCCTGCAGCCAGGGTGGCCACAGCTCCTGTGTTTCACTTCAGCCCTCTTCCACTCTGCCTCATGAAATAAAAGCTCCAAGAAGAGAACACGGAGGGCAGTGTCCAGCTGAGTGTTTACAGATTTATTTACCAGGGCTTGCTTGCTGGGTGACTTTACATGAATGGTGTTTTTTAAACACGGAAAATTATTTTCACCTGAAAGAATGAGAGGAAATGTGTTGAAACCCTGAATTCTGAGAAATTTCAGTCTTTCAGCTCTAACAGGTTATGATCCTCAGAAATACACCTCGTTTGATCTTAGACTTTGGAATAGGCTACCATGAGTGTGTGATAACTCTGAAATTACTGCTGTGTAATTAAAGCTATGTCACTGGGTGAAATAGATAGAAAAGTAAAAATTTAGGTTTATGAAATATTATAATAGTGTCCAAGATGGAGGGTTTTAGGTGTTGGTCTTTACTTCATTTCTCTTCTCCAAAAACCTGTGTTTCCTACTATTGGCTCCAAAAGTCCGCAATGTGGATTAGGAACAACTGGTTATTGGGTTATAATTAAAAAACCATCTATATGGCATTTCTTAATTGGATAACTTGGAGTATAAGTAACCTTGACAAACTGTGTTAGAGGCCATTTTCCACCTTGTTAATGAGAGAACAACCTCTGTGCAGCTGTGTTATAGATAAGTTTTAATAAACAACCAAGACCAAAGAGATTTTGAGTCCTTCTGCGTTTTTATCTCAAGCGTCTGTCACAAGAACTCACAAAAGAGCAAAAATATCGCAGAGAGGCCAAAAGCCTTGGCCAAAAACACAATAGAAATGGCCTCAAGTTGTGCCAGGGGATGTTCAGACTCGATATCAGAAGAAAGCTTTTTCCCTGGAAGAGTGGTCAGGCATTGGAATGAGTTGCCCAGGGTGGAGTCACTTTCTCTGGAAGTGTTCAGGAGGAGCCTGGATGTGGCATTTGGGGACATGGTTTAGGAGTGATGATTGTTGTGCTGGGTTGATGGTGAGACTGGATGATTTTGAAGTTCTCTTCCAGCCTCAATGAGTCTGTTGTTCTATGAAAAGAGTATGTTAAAAGGAAAGGAAAAAAAAACAAATCTGCAGATATTACAACCTGCTCTGCTTATAAGCATTTTATCTGATCTCTAGTTTATGTTCCCCCTCTCAACTCCCCCTTTTTCCAGGAGATAAAACCATGAGCCACCCCAGATCAGGGTGTGTTGTGCTCGCCCAGACACACGGGTGTCAGCAGCCCCACAAGCTCCTCTTTAGTGTGAGTCAGGCCAGGAAAACTGGCTGCCCACAAGTCCAGAGCTCATTAATCTTTCATACAGGGCAGTAGAACATAGATGAGCAGTAAATGCACCCGTCCTTGTTTTCTCTTGCCCACTAAATCAACTCCCTGCTTTTAGGGATTCAGTCAGTGTTGGGCTTCAGATATTAAACCATCAAGTCTTTAAGCAATTGGGGTCTGTGGAGTCTTGTGTTGGGTTTGCATGGCCAAGCTTAGATAGTGGGGGCAGGGGCTATAAGGGTTAGAAGTTCCATTTTTGGCATCTTCTCAACACAGAAGGTGTCTCCCAGCCCTTGCACATATTAAAAAAAGAGGAGAAACATTTCTTTTTTAAAAAATTTCAGCCAAAATTTGAGGGGGTCATTAAGCTTTGTTTTTGTAGAACTTTTCTTTTTAAATCAAACTTCTTTAGAGGAAATGCCCTGGACAAAAAGCTCATCAAACTCAAAGGAAAAAAGAAATGTTGGAGTAATTATTTTTTTTTAGAAAAAGGCTCAAAATTGGGGTTTTCTTTCTGTGAATGAGCCAGGTCACCGAGAAACTCTTCCAGGGATGGGGCCACCATGACTTCTCTGGGAAACCTGTGCCAGTGCCTTACTACACTCACAGTAAATTATTTCTTCCTAAAGTCTAATTTAACCCTGCCCTCTGACAATTTGAAGCCATTCACCCTTGTCCTGTCACTCCAGGCCCTTGTAAAGCCTCTCTCCATCTTTATGGTTGGTTCCCTTCAGGCACTGCAAGGCCCCAGTGAGGTCACCCCAAAGCTTCTCCTCTCCAGGCTGAACAATCCCAGCTCTCCCAGCCTTTCCTCCCAGCAGAGCTGCTCCATCCCTCTGCTCATCCTGGAGCCTCCTCTGGGCTCTCTCCAGCAGCTCCACATCCTTGCTGTGCTGGGCCCAGGGCTGGGGCAGCTCTGCAGGTGGGGTCTCACCTGAGCAGGGCAGAGGGACAGAATCCCACCGGGATTCCACCAAGCAAGGAAGAAGCACTTCCTGAGCTTCACGTCTGATTTGGAAACAAAAAATACAGCCTGGCAGGGCACCCTTCAGGAGGCTCTGACCTTCACCGCCAGCATGTTGCTAAGCCCTGCTGCCAGCCTGGGGACTGTGGGGTGGGTTCCTCAGCTCCCAAGGGATTATCCTGGCACAGGTTTCTGAGTCCCGCCGCTGACACCGCAGGGATCGAGTGTCTGCCAGGCTCTCGTGATGTTGGAGGTGTAGCAGACAAGGCTTCAACACGCCCCCTTTAAGACACCAGGCACCAAAATATCTGTGTTTTCAGCAGGAGTCACTTAGGGAAGAGGTTGATGCTGAGGGTTGGAACAATAACAATGGGGCAAAGATCACCACGGGTTAAATAAGTGCTGCTAAGAACAGGAGTGCAGAATACTTGGCTAAGGACATTTAGCACTGGTTGAATTCACTCCTTCAGGTACCTCTAATGCACCACAGGCATCCCCAGGTCCTGTACATCCAGTATAAGTTGTCTCTCCTTGCTTTACATTCCATGTTCCTCCTGACATGTTCTGTATGATAAGCAGTGTGCATCTGCCGTAGAGATGTTATTTCCCCTTCCTCTGGACTAAGTTCCTTCTCCAGCTTTGTGTTTCCTCCGTTCCTGAGTGCAAAACTGTCACTATCCACCGTTTTTGGGAATTCCCAATTTGGAAATGTTGCTGCACTACACCAACCAAGGTCCTGTCACCTCCTCTCCTAAGCTGGACAGTGCAAGACCTGGATAATTGGAATGGCTTTTCCCTGATCTCTCAGTGTGGATTTAACCTTTTTGATCAGGATTCAAACACTGCACAGGACCTGCCCCAAAGGAGGTGCCAGGGCAGTGCTTTGCAATGTGACTCGGTACTCCCTTTGCTTCTGAAAATAACTCCTTGGGACATCTCCTCATCAAATTTCTCCTTGCCACCACTGCATCACATTACAGCTCCCCATGGCTTGGACACAAACCTGTGCACACAAGTTTTTTTGCCTCCTGTGCCAGTCCTTGGAGGACAGAGTACCTGTTTCTAGCAGAAATTCTTATTAGTCCCCAAAGCATGTGATTCTGGTACTCCACACCACCAGATTTTATCTGTACTTTATCTGTACTTTGGGATCTTGCACTTCTTTCTGGGATGCTATCCTGTTTTCCTCCACTCTGGCAGTGCTCCTCAACTCCCTGACAGTCCAAACTTCTTTGGCACACACATCCTGGGCTGGGGCTGCTGCTTAACCACAGCCAGGACCCACCCTTGGAGGTCTTCACCACCCTGGGAATGTCCCTGCTGACCCTTCTCCTTCTCCCCACCCAGATTTGGCCACCCAAGGCCCTCCAAGAGCTGCTTCCCCCAGCTCCTGAATTTGTCTCTGGATGGCCCCCACTGGCAACTCCCCTAATACCAGCCTGAGGCAGACCAGAAGCTGAATATAATTTTCTTTTAGTGATTTATCTGATTAGGAGCACACAGATAGCAGTATCCAACCCATTTAAATTGGATGCAGCAGGGCCCATCATTAAAATCCAGCAATACCCTAATGCTTATGGAAAAACACTGGAACACACAGAAAGCCAATATTCCTACTCCATCCCTGACTGCTGGGAACCACTGATGTGCAATGACATGCAAAAACTGTCACCTCTCTGGCCAGAGGGATGCTGGAAAGGAATGCACCTTTATTTGTTTCTTTGGAGCCTATTGTGGAGGTGCTTCACTTTTGTTAAAATAAAATATTAAAACAAACAAATAGAAAAATCCCCATGGTGAGGGGTAAGGGAAATACAGGCTGGACAGCAGGAAAGAAGGCAGCTCGTGTGCTTGGTGCTGCCTGGCAGGCTCCAGGACTGCAAATCTTATCAGGGAAATGTGATTTTGAAGGCCAAGGCTGGCAACAACTGAGCTCAGCACTGCTCAGCACACGGCTGAGCTCACCTGCAGCCTCTGCTCAGCCCCAGCAGAGCAGGGGGCTGGGAACTGGAACTGGCAGGAAAATGGCATCCAGCCAGAGTCCCATCCTTAAGTTCAGTGGAGCAGAAACCACCATGCTTTGGCCCCAGCCCCAAGGCTCAGGTGCTCTGGCTTCAACAGCCACGCTCACCCTCTCTTTGTGCACTCCCAGCTCTGCTGTGTCCTGGTATCTAGCTTAGAAACATGGAATCATGGAATCATTTAGGTTGGAAAAGACTTTTCAGATCATCAAGACCACCTGTGAACCCAGCACTGTGAAGACCACCCCTAAACCATGTCCCCAAGTGCCACATCTGCACAGATTTCAACCCCTTCAGCAATGGGAACTCCAGCACTGTCCTGGGCAGCCCATTCCAATGCTTGGCAAACCTTTCAGTGATTAAATAGTTCCTAATATCCAATCTAAACCTCACTTGGTGCAACTTGAGTTCACTTCCTCTTGTCCTGTCCCTGTTCCCTGGGAGCAGAGCCCAACCCTGATCTGGCTGCACCCTCCTGTCAGGGAGTTGTGGAGAGCCAGAAGGTCCTCCCTGGGTCGATAATGAGCCCAGGCAAAGTTTTCCTTTGATCTACCAAGTCCCACTTGGGTGCTACACAGTTAAGGACAAAAAAAAGTTTAAAAATAATGTTTAAATTTTTTTTAAAAGCTATTCCGTGTTCTTACATTGTTTTCTGCCTCCAGGCTTTTTTTCTGGGGCTCCATTTTCCTGAGGGATTACAGTGCTGAGGAAGTAGAGGTGCTGACAGCTTTTTTTCCACACCTCTCAGCAAAATCCCAGCTAGCTGGCAGGAAGGCAATCTGTGTGACATCTTTACATACATAAGGATGTGGCCTCTGCAGTTTCAGAAATATGCTCCAAACTTTTTCAATGAAGTAGGAATCACAGGTAAGTTCTGTTCTGCTTCCAAATGTCACAGACTCACACAATCAAGGTTGGAAGAGACCTTTACGGTCATCCAGTGAGCAAAACCAAGGGAAAGGTGACCATATTCTAATCCATTTCTTCTTAGGCTGCTAAATAGTAGAGTTTGGCAAGAAAGCAGTGAAGATATAAAGTGAAGGAGAAGGTTTGATAGCTGTCAGATATCAATATGATGGGGAAAAAAGGAAGTTATAATTTTTAAAGTGGAATGGACAACTCAGAAGCAAATAATCTTTTAAAGGAAGAAGGTGCAGTTGTACTTTCATCTTTTGATCAGGGCATTGATACTTTGAGTTTATTCCCACAAATTCTCTACAATATTTTCTCACTTTCATAGGGGAATTAAGGTGCAAGGAAGTTAACTGGGTCAAAAGTGGGCTGGGATGAGCTGGTATCAAAACTCAATTTCTCTTAGGTCCAGTAACAGAATTATTCCTCACAAATCAAACATCCTGAAAGGTGTTGGGCCTCAAGGAAACGGATCACTAAAGCAGTCCTGGGTGTTCTCAGAGATTCATCCTTCATCTCTCCCATATCAGGACTCCACAGTTCCTTCCTACTTTGATCCCTGGAGGTATTTAAAAGTTGTGGAGATGGGACTCTTAAGGACACTTTTTAGTGGTCACCCAGAGATGTAAGGGTCTTTTCCAACCTAAATGATCCCAAATCTTCAGTGACAGAAAGTCACCACCACAGGCAAAGCCACAGCTGGTGTGTTCTGAAGCAGGGAATGTGAGCAGGTTCTCCCCACCTTGACTTGTGTCATCCAACTCTGCACCTTGAGCAACCACTAAGTTACTTTCCCATGAGACAAATGGAGACAGTAACGCATTAAGATGAGTCTCAGCTGAGATTTTTTGCTCCCTGCATGTGCTTCATCCTTGGCAATGATGGGAACAACAAGTATTCTTCAGGATATTTGACATCAAATCTAAAACTCACAATCTGCGTCTTGAAGAAATAACTATCTTGAGTTCTCAGCTTCCCAGATGATATGTCAAGCATATTGCCAGCCTTCTGAAGTTGCCAAAGGATGCAGATAAACAGACTTAGCTCCTTCAAAAGAGAAGACTATAAGCAAGTTTTATTACTTGGGAGGCAGGTGAAGAGATGTAGTGTCTGGAAAAGTGGCCAAAAACCCTGACTGTGGGCTGGTATTGCCCTGGTAAAGCTACTGAACAGTTTAATTTCTCTCCAATGAATTTCACTAAGAGTTTTCTTAGGAGAAAACCTCTTACACAATTTGTTGTCTCAGAAGTGCTCTCATCTGTGGCCCAAGTTGCCTCCTGGACCTGCTATTCCAAACTCTTTATTAACAACATAGTGCAGCACCTAATATTCATTTTCCTACAAAACAAACAACTGACTAACCCTATCCACTTTACTGCTTGCCATGGTACTTGAAATCACTTCTTTTACACTTCAGCAGTCTGTGAAACTTGACAATCAATCATCTTAAAGTGCCAACAGCCACATCCTATGACATATATGGATCTGTAGGAAGCATAGCTTGAAGCCTTTCTAATTTTAGCTTGTTTCAGGATACGAGAAGTTTCAAGCATCAATCATCCAAGGAATAAGCTTTACATACCAAAGTGTCACAAAAAAAAAAAAAAAACAAAAAAAAAACCAAAACAGCACAGCATGTTGGTTTGTGTGTAACTGGGGTGCACTGGAAGGATTTTGCATCCACAGGTTCCTGAAGTCTGAGAAATGCTCTGTCCTGGGAGCACTGTGCTAACCAGCTGCAGTTGGCTTTTCCCAGTAAAACAGGAATGATATAAAAATGCAGTGTTCTTCCAAGTACATTTAAGCCAACAGCTCACAAATTTGTGCTACTGATTTTCATTCAGCTGCAGTTGGAAAAGACTTAATTCTTTGCCCAGTTGCACTAAATTACTGCAGAAAGTATTAAGCTTATGTAAGCAGAATTAACATTATGGGCTAAAACCAGCGAGCAGCAGCCGGCCCCCAGCTGATCCTTGGCATACTCACAACCTCCTTTTCTCCCAGCAGGCAGGAAGGATGAGCAGCACATGCTGATCCCAAGGAACATCCCAAACTGCTGTGCTGGGAGTGGGACCATCGGCTCCCCTGTTTGCTGTTTCACCTCAGCCAGCAGCTGAAGGCCAGGGGAGTGTGTCCCTCCCAGGGGAGGCTTAGCATTCCTCACATTCCCTCACAGCCTTCCCAGATTAGACCCTCTCGAGAAGATCCCTGCTGGATTTCTGCCTTAACAGGGAATACCTGAACATGCAGACTGTGGTGGGTTTTGTTTCAAGCCCAAAGTCTGCGGCTCTGCCTGATGGACTGAGGACATTCAGGCTTTTTGTTCTGGGGGAAAAGTGGATCATCAGCCACAGGCAGCTTGGGAATACATCAAGGCACAGCACACACTGGATTTACCACACTTCCAGAGTGACTAACAGTTCTGTGTTCATGCTGTCCACCACAGTCCCACAAGTCCAGCCTTCTGCTCAGAACCACTGCAGCAATGACTGGGGGCCTGATTTGGCTGCTGGTGAGATGAGGAAAATCTTCCCCAGGAAATCACCTGCAGGAACATAAGAAATGGTAAAGTCAGTGGCTCACCCAACCCAGTATTCACTCTTTGAAAGTGGAAATGGGCAAAGCTATTTAGGAACAGCGAATCTGCTGTATTCAATTCCTTCTGCCCCCAGTCCCCAGCATCTACAATTCCTTGGATTAGGGATGTTGTGGACACATTCCAGGCTGCAATATCCATTTATAGCCTGTTCCTAACACTGCCTGATACCTTCCTGGACCTGTTGACATTGTCAGCTTCCACAACATCCTGTGACGACCAATTCCAAGATTTCCTGACTCACCATATAAAAACAAACATTCTCTCTCTTTGCTCTTTTCAGCTGATCTACTGATTGCATTGTGTCTGCTAATTTTCATTATAGTGTTGCAGGATTTTCTGACTCACAGTTCTGCATTCATCTTTTTGGTTTTCTGTAACTGCCTTGGCTTCCTCTCCAAATTGAAGAGGCTTTTCAGTCTCCTCATGGAGCAGCTGTTTCATCCTCTCTAACTGCTGTTTTCTCCATACTTTTTACATCCCCAGGTCTTCCCTGATACCAGACTGCACAACCTGTTCAAGATGTTTATATGGCAGCAAAGCCCTGTCATCCTGCTGACAGTGCATCTTCCTGGGTCTTGGCCACTGCTGCATGTGGAGCTAATGATTTTGGAAGGACATGGAGCTGTTGGAGAGAGTCCAGAGGAGGCTCCAGGATGAGCAGAGGGATGGAGCAGCTCTGCTGGGAGGAAAGGCTGGGAGAGCTGGGATTGTTCAGCCTGGAGAGGAGAAGCTTTGGGGTGACCTCAGTGTGGCCTTGCAGTGCCTGAAGGAGCCACAGGAAACATGGAGAGAGACAATTTCCAAGGGATGGAGTGACAGGACAAGGGGGAATGGCTTCACACTGACAGAGGGCAGGGTTCAAAGGAATATTGAGATGAAATTCTTTATTGTGAGAGGGGTGATGCCCTGGCACAGGTTTCCCAGAGAAGCCGTGACAACCCTTCCCTGGAAGTGTCCAAGGCCAGGTTGGATGGAGCTCTGAGCAACCTGATCTAGTAGAAACTGGATGATCTTTATGGTTCCTTCCAACCCAAACCATTCCGTGATTCCATGACTTTGTACAGCCTACAACCACAGCAATGGAGAAAACATCCACACACAGAGTTAAATGAATGCTTTTGCAGACAAAGAACAGATATGACAGAAAACACATTTATTTAAACTGCTGCACAATGGGAATCTCAATCATTTGCAAATGCCAGCTGAGGGAGGAGTGACTCACATGGCTTGCGTACAGGAAGCCTCTTTGCAGCTTTCAGTGCTGAATTCCTTTTCCTCTGAAGATGTCACTGATGTGAGAGCAGTTGGCTGCTGAGTGGCAGCAACGTGCCTGGCAGTGCTTAGACGTGGAGAGAGACATGGTTCCTGCCCTGGGGAGCTCACAGTCTCAAATATGACATGGACAAAACTACCCCAACATACAACAATCGACTGAAACATCATCCATCAGACATTAGATCCATTTTAACAAGCAACTGGAATACCAAATATATATATAAAGGCTACAGGTAGGACAGAGGGGTGTCTGTGTTCTGTTATATATTTATACATTCATAATTCTACAGGAACAAAAGGTAGTGGTGCTTTGCTTGAGAAAGGGATTTTCTTTTCTTTGGCGGGGCAGCTCCAGCTTGTGCTTCCTGAAGAAAATAAGGAAAACTAGATTAGAGCTCAGCACTTCTGTGATGTTACATGTCTGAACACTGGACAACACTGGGATGAACTAATTCCCATGCAACAGAGAAAGACAGATTTGGGAGAGGCAGCATGAAAGAAGGGATGGATTCCCTGTCCTTTTGAGGCACTGGGAGTTCCCACCAGCATCAGGTTGGTGAAACCTTTGGGAACCACCTCAGAGTCTGAGTCAGCTGGAATCCAGGCCAGGACAGCTTGGATGGGGCTTCGAGCAACCTGGTCTAGTGGGAGGTGTCCCTGCCCATGGCAGGGGGTTGGAACAAGATGAACTTTAAGGTTCCTTCCAACCCAGAACAAGGGGAGAAGGGACAGAGGAAGGAGAAAACCTGAACATTAAAACTAAAAAGCACATGCTGACAGAACTTAAGGAGTGCTGGATGCTCACACACCTATTCAGGCACAAATTCTGCCTCCCAGATGCTTCCTGTTTGGAGGTTTTGAATTTGGCCTTTTTTCAGTAATTTTGTGCTGTGTCATATATCTTGTCAGGCTCCTCTCCCTTACCAGTATTTTTGTTTTTAAGTTTTCAACTAAATTTGAGAGAGGGATTCATGGGAGACATGGAGCTCCTAAAAGCTGCAGTGAATTCAGTAGCTAAGAGAGGAGAGAAACAAACCCTTATTCCACATGAAAGAGAAGCTGCAATCAGTCTAACAGTTAAATGTAGTTTTGACTCATCAGTTGGGCACTTTGTGCATGTACACTTGGCTCCTTCACAACAATAAGTACAAAAGTTGCAAGTTTATGTTACTTTCAGAGTATTTAGAAACTGTGCTGGATATCTTAATAGTTACCTGAAAACCTGTTCAAGAAATCGTGTGTCATAGGGAACTGCACTAAGACTCTTCTTGCTCCTCTACCTCTTCCTTTTCTTCTCCCTCTTCCTGCTTTCCTTCTTCTTCTTCTTCCTTTTTAAATAGAAAATAGTTGTAGTTACCATATAGGAATTGAAAGAAAAATAAACAGTCTTGAAATGCAGAGTTCTGCTTTTGTAACTGTTCTATTTCTAGTAACTGCAATATTCTTTGAGACTAAAAATATAATTAATGTATAGAGTTTCTAATCTCAGCATGCCAGGGCATTATTTTCTGGAGTTAATAGGCAAGTGCTGGAATATAAGAACCTCCTTCTTAGGGAGGTTAGAACTTGTGGTTAAGCAGCAGCTCAAGATCAAAATGAGAATATGAAGTATAGGTAAATATGACAAAAAGTTTAGTATTCTTAATTACATGCTTTCTTGGGGCAGTAAACAAGTAAAGATTCATGACGCAGGAACTAGACTGCTGAATGATCTAAAAATCATCTGGAAACAGATAATACAGCCTTGTTTCTATTTCAAAAGTTCTTCTTTCTCTCCTTGATGCAGGAGAAATGACACAATTGAAAGACAACAGCCCTTTGCTTCAGTCAACAATTATCTGAAAGCTTGAATTAATGTAACACAGAAAACAATCTCTGCTTATTGTCTTTCCAGAGTAAATGAAACACTACTCTGAAAAACAACTGAAAATTGCTTTGTAGGCTACTCTCCTCCTCCTTCAGCCATCTCTTGTCCAAAGTCCATGATAAATCAGCTTTATCTCAACCTGCCATACCTTCACAGATTGCTTAGACTGCAGAAATGATGTGAATTTCTTCCTGGCATAATCAAATAACCAATCAAAGAATCTATAATTAGCTCTCAGCCAGGACTGAAGGTCGTGTATGACGAGCACAAAAAAACCCCTGGTTTTTCCTCCCAGACACTTGCTGTCTGTGCAAGAGTCACACCTGAGCTGCTGAAGTAAAATCCTGCTCAAACATGTGCTTGGGAATGGAGCTGTTGGGATCAGATTCCTGGTTTCAATGTTTTTTTCAGGAAAAATCATTGCACTAAGGGATCACCCCTGCAAAACCAGAAATGCAATACAAACCTCCATGGATTAGAAGTTCTTATGCCAAAGGAATATTTCCTCTTTGGGCATTTGGGCATGAGAACTCTTTGAAAAAGGGCCAGGTGAGCCCACAGACAAGTCATATCTTTCACATATTACCAACTTACATCCAAAATTCAATCCAGTTAACTTTTACAGGAAAAAAAAAGGTATTTTTCTTGCTTGAAGCATTTGCTGGTGGTGCCAGGGTGCATCTAACCAAGCTTGATGGCCCTCACCAGCCTTCTTAGGAGCACCCACACTTTGCTCATGGGTCCAGGAGCTTGAGGGTCTGGAAAATGCATCCTGTGAGGAGTGGCTGAAGGAGCTGGGGGGTTTGGTCTGGAGCAGAGGAGGCTCAGGGGGGACCTCATTTCTCTGCGCAACTCCCTGACAGGAGGGGCAGTGAGGGGGGTTGGGCTCTGCTGCCGTGTCCCAAGGGAAAAGATGAGAGGAAATGGCCTGAAATTGCACCAGGGGAGGCTCAGATTGGAGATCAAAAACAATTTTTCCCTGCTAGAGTGGTCAGGCCTTGGAATGAGCTGCCCAGGGATGTGTGGAGTCCCTGTCTCTGGAAGTGTTCAGGAGCAGTCTGGATGTGGCCCTTGGGGACAGGGTTTGGGGTGAGGCTGGTGCTGCTGGGGTGAGGGTGGGTCAGCTTGGAGGTCTGGACAAAGCAGAAAAGTGTTTGAAGATTTGGGTCTTATAAATTCTGGCAAGGAAAAGATCTCCTTTATGGGCAGAGCTGCCTGAATTGCCAGAATGAATCCTTCACACCCTCAACACTGAAAATGCAATCACAGCATGGTGTCAGTTAGTGATTGTCAAAGATAGAGCTGTCTTGGGAGTCCTTGGCAAATTTTTATTGAAGAATCTGTGAAAGACAATTTCTCTTCCATTTACAGTTTTTAATGATTAAAAGCCTATTTGTTCCCAGCCAACAATACCATAATACGATAAATCATTATCTCTATCAGAGTATGACTGTAGTGTATTTATTTTCATGAATAAGAATTTTCTGACTTTTCTGTAAAGCAAAGGGACTGAAAAGGAATTAAATGCACACAAACAAAAGATGAAAATAAAATGTCCAGGTATACTATACCTCTGTTGCTGCATGTTCTTCCTTGCCTTCCTACATAAGAGATAGAAAAGAAAATGTTAAAAAGATAAATCAAAGAAAGAATCTCGGAAGTCAGACAGGAAAAACACAACAGAAGTTAAACACTGAATTTAGGAAAATTATGTGGAATTCATTGGATGCATTTGGAGATAATGTCCTTCAAATTAACTCACAAAGCACATTCAACCTAAATTTTTATATTGGAAAAAGGCTATAAAATCACTAAATGAAGCTCCCTTTTTCTCAGTTGCTTCCAATCAAATCTGCTTCATTGGCAAGCAAAGCTTTAGAGCTGGGTTTTGTTTGCTTGTTCAGGTGGAGTTTTTGTGGTAGTTTTCTGGGTAATTAGCTGGTCTGCAAAATGAAAGTTAAATCAGAATTATACAGAGTCTTATCTATGCTACATATCATCACTCAGAATCTGGCTTGGGATTCTGTTAAGTGTTGTAGGCTGGAACAGATGCCTTGGCTCAACAGCAAATAAAAAATAATACAAGCTGGTTTTAGACTGTAGATTCATGAGAAGTGAGGAGAGACATAAAAGAGAAAAAACCCACAAATTTAGAAAGTGAATAGATTTGAATGTTAGATCCTAACCTTGCTTTTGGGGGGAAAGAGCTGATCCTACACAAAATCCCAAAGAGAAGGGGCAAATGTCACAGGGCCACACAGAAGGCAGAGTGGCTGATATGAGTTTGCATGGAATGAGTTGAGATAAGGGAGTGAGTTACAGTGCCAGGGTTTAAATATGGCCTGGGGAATTGCTGAGACAGGATACAGACTTGCACTAGAATATGATTTTTGAACATGTTTCTAAAATAATTTTGCCCTGAAGGGAGCCTAATCTGTACTGAAAACTGATTTAACTGGGACACCACTTAAAAAAATATTCTAACCTCCAAGCTAAAATCTGAAGTTAAAATCAGAGAGTAAAAATACAGAAAAAATTATTACCAGCACATCTAGTGACCAGCAGAGTCCATATCTTTTCCTCAAAAAATCAAAACCAAAGGGACAAGCAAAGCAAGAAGAAGGGACACTCTGCCCATGGTTTCCTCATGGTCACATCAGCCTGAGACAAAAAGCTGGAAGTTCTGGACTCCTGCAGGTCCCAGGCAGGGCAGCAGAAGGGTAGGAGAGGGCTGCAGCCCCTCACTGACCATCTCCTGGCATTCCTGCTGTTGAGGCACTGGAGGAACCTCCTGAAGCCTGGGACTCTCCTGCAGCCCCACAGCTGAGACAGCCACAGTTTGTTCTGTTATCTGTCTCATGCTCACTGGCAAAGGCTCAGGTCACTTCACCTCACCAAGACTTTTCTAGAATTTTTCCACAGCACTGGCACTCCTCCTGCAAAGTCACTGAGGAAAAGCTGGCTTGGTTATACCCCACAGATGAGAGTTGTTTGGGAGATGGTTTGAAACAGTGCTAAATAAGGCCAAAATGCCAATACCAAATTCCCACTGGCATATTAATTCAGCCACAGAACACAAAACTGCCCTCTTTCAATTTTTGGTGATGATACTCCATGTATCCTTTAGGACTTAACATCCAGGTGGAGATGCTCTGATGGCAATTTGACAGTCTCCAAGTGTATTTGCCTTCACAAAAACCTGCCCAGGTAAGGGAATGTTATTTCAACTTTCTTTTATAAGGGTAAAATGAGACAGAGACAAAAGGTGGAATTCATCTCACTGTAGCTGCCTCAGAGTTGTTCTTCTCATCTAACCCCGTCCTCTGTGAGCTGTCTGTGGTGAATGAGAATAGCAGGATTCCTACAGAATGATTCATGCCATCCCAACAGAAGTGATAATTGGGATGAACTATAGCAAGGCAGGCAGATGCCACGGCACTGAAACCATTCGTCCTGGGTCACACAGAGGAGTGGGTGGTGTAAAAGGGTAAAAAGTATTTTTTGTGCTCTCCCTGCCTCTCCCCTCCTTGAAAACCTCAAGAAGAATCAATTTTCCACTTTTAGCTCAAATCCACTCTGTGAGAAACAGGGCAAGGTGTTGGCTGCACAGGAGGGCCACTGCATGATGTCACTGCAAAGCCTCCCAGACACAGCTGCTTGACACATTTGCAGACGTGTTCCAGCATTCTGTCCTCATTTGAAAAACACCAGAGCAGACTGCCAGGCAGAAGGACAAGGCACCCAGGCCAGCCAGGGGATGCACTGCAGTTCTGGGCTCCTCTTAAGAACCAAAGAAAAAAGGAATTTGATGGCACTCACCTGCCAGCTGAAATTCATAGAGGTAGGAAAAGTGCTTTAATATGATGTAAGGAGGAATTTAGTTCCCACTGAGGACTGTCTCTCCTCATCACCATTTTGAAATTATAAGAGGGACTTCCTAGTGCCTGAGACTTGCATGGGGTTGTTTGAAAGGGGCTTTTTCAGCCTAACAGTGACTGGATCAGTCACTATTAAAAAGGGCAATGGGGAAAGGCCTACAGAGAGCTGTTTCTTCTGGAAAAACATTGCAGCTAGATGAAAAAACCACCAAAGTCCATTTGCTTTGGCCTTTAATGAAAGAGATGATGCCTTTGTGACAGATATTCCCCTGGATCCATCTGATCGCCAAACCACAAAAGAACCTGACAAGTGTGAGTGCTTGATGACTCCTTGGGAAGAGTCACCCGACACTGCAGAACTCAAATAAACCCATCCTTAAATGCCAAACTGAACTGCAGTCTGAGCTCTGTAATACCAGACCATGAGCAGGCAGCAAGGAAAGCATCAGTCTGCATTTCTGCACTGCCCAGGGGATTCTGCAAGGCCTGGAAAAGGCACTGTCAGATCTGCAGCAAACATTAACAACCAGATTTACGAGCACTGCACATGCTGGCCACTGACAGCAGCAAGTTTTTTTTCACACAGGCAGCAGTCAGATGTCTAGCTCTAAATTATTCTCCATAACTAGAGTTTGGTTCCAAGTGCCCATAAAAAAAAAAAAAAAAGCTTGTGGCAACAAGTGGCAAAAGGCAGCTGCTCTTATTCAAGGTTCAGAGCAAAGCTCCCTGTAGTTTTATGTGGGTTTCATATTATCCTGATATCAAAGAAAATGCATTCAAAAGACAAGCAGGGCTACTTTGCAATCAGTCTTCCCACCCTGAGGCACACTAGGAGGGCCTGTGGGTTTATGCTTCATGTGCTGAGCACAAGTAAAACCTCCTGTAAGAAAGAGAAAGGAATAACTACCTGTTGATCTTCTGATGGTGTCTGATCAGACTGAGCCTCTTCAGGAGCCCCTTCCTCTGCCTTGTCTTCCGTGTGTGCATCAGTTTCATTGGTGGCATCAGATTTTTCATCCTTGGAATCAGACTGCTCTTCTGTGGCATCCGACTTTTCCTCTGTGGCATCAGACTTCTCTTGCGTGGTGTCAGACTTTTCAGTCTCCTGCAGCAAAGGAGAAGTCATTGTAAAGCTTCAGGGCACACAATCAAGTCATTTCTATAAAATCCTTGACCTTCTTGTTTTGGGAGGTGTTTTTCTAAATTTGCTTCAGCACTCACATGAAAATAAACCTTTTTAGGCTGTATTTCTCCTGTGAAAGGGAGACTTGCTGGCATGTTGGTATGATGGGGTTTGTGTGGGGGAAACATGAATTCACTTCTCAGCATAACAGGTTCTCTGACTTTCCTGTGGAAAGTTTAATAGAAACCAATGTTCACCGTGATGGCACACTGGAGATTCAGGGGAAAAAAGCTTTTCCCACCAGCTTGAATTCCAATTAAACATCATCAAGAAGCTACAGGAAAACAGAAGTAGAAAGGATTTCACATTTAGTCTCTTAACTCTCTTGCTTTAAAAGCTCAGGAAACTGTTCCCACATCAGTCATTCAAGTCTACTTATTCCAGCACCATGACCAAGCACCTCCTAGGAGGCTCTTTCTTTGAAGTCCTGCTGTCCTTTCAGCCAGGTGGCTGTGAAAGGCCACAGTGGCTCCCACATTGTGTCAGATAAAAGGAGGCCTCGAGTGGAGCAGCAGAAAGAGGATGAAATGCAAGAGCAGGAAGTACAAAGTCACCTTACTTGGGACAAGCAGTTCTGGGTCAGAGACTAGAAACTGATTTTTCTGTTGCACTTGGGGAACCTTTTAGTGAATTATCATCAAGGAAGAAAAAGATGGATGTGTTTAAATAAACACAGGGTAACTGAGCCATGAATGTGATGAGACAGTGAAAGAGGTGAAAAATGTGATCCTCAGATGTATGAGGAGAGGCAAAACCTCCTCTGGATCACTGTCCCAGTCACTTAGGCTCAAGAAAGAGAAACTCAGGCTGGAACAGGTGCAGGGGGGGCTACAGGAACATCTGAGGGAGTGGAGAGCCTGTCTCATGAAAGGGTGACCAAAAAAGCCTCATTACTTTAATCTATTGAAAGTGATGCTGCGAGGGGATTTGATGGCACTCCCAAAATAGATCAGAGTAAACATCAGAGAGGGATAGGACAGGGACAGCACTGAGGTAGATGCAAAGTGAGTACAAATTGGCTGTAAAGAAAAATTCTGATCATCATCAGTGGGAGATTTTGAAAGAGATTTGTGGTAGAGAAGCTCAGGTAAAAGGACCTAACTCATTAAAAGGAAATTTGACCCCTTCTGAGATGTGTTATCTCGTGTGGTTTCCTCTGGCAATCAGGGGAGCTCCTGTCCTGTGTCCTCCTGAGTCCTACACTCTCTGGGCAGAGCAGCACACCCCTGAGAGGGGACAAGCTCCTTCCTCATCCCTGTGACCAAGCCCTTACAACTCAGCCACCTGGTTGGTTTGGGGTTTGCTGCTTTTCCATTCTTTCATTTGTCTCCACAGTTAAACAAAAGTCCTCAGTCATGTTCCCCTGTCCTTTAAACTTCTCTAGTCCTCCTCCAGTGTTCCCATTAGAGATGATTTCCTCAGCCAGGGGACTTATCCTGCAGAACCATGACGTGGGCGTGTCTGGCTTTTATCCCCAGAGCTGGGGGAGTGCTGACTTAGTGATCTCTGTCCCAGGATGTGCTGTGGGACATGAGATGTCCTCCTGCTGCCGAATTCTGCTGGATAGGCACAAAAATGATAGAAAGGAGCTTAGGAATGTTAGGAATCTGATATCCTGGCAGAGTGAAGATGGATAAAATACTTCTGCAGTTTCATATTTTTCCTGAAACTTGACTGCCTGTAAGACTTAGTGTTCTTTTGGCAATTTTCTCCTGAATCATGGAAAATCAGTTTTACACGTAAGGAACTTGCAGTGAAAAGAGAGTGGGCACAGAGGCTCCTAAGTTCTCCTTCCTCTCCAACTAGAGCAGGAGCTGACCAAGACCAAAGCTTTAAAAAGCAAAACATTTCCATCTCACACCATTTTCACACTCTGTCACACAGCTGCATGAATGTTTTTGCCAGCACGTGGGGGAGATGAACGAGCAGCTGGGAGTGAGCAGAAGGAGCCAGAGCAAGGAGGGAGAAAAGGCAATTTCTTTTTACACATAAAACTGTGGGCTCCCTGCACTCTGATGCTGGTGGCATTGTTATTAAAACAGATATACAGAGACATTTGTTTGGCTTAGTTTATTGTTTACTTTCCCCCCAAAAGCTAACAAAATATCTGAAGTTTAAAATATGGAGTTACACACACATGCATTGAAACTCCCTTGTGCAACACTGTGTTAATACATTCTTTTCATAAGGAAATGGTAACTTCTTACAGATAATTTCTTTGCAGAAGTTCCTCAAATTAAATGGATGGTGTTAATGAAAAGTAAATTCATAGAATCATGGAATGGTTTGGGTTAGGGAAGGGACCTTAAAATCATCCAGTTCCAACCCCCTTGCCATGGGCAGGGACATCTTCCACTGGACCAGGTTGCTCAAAGCTCCATCCAAACTGGCCTTGAAATTGGTTAAATATTTATTTTCAGCATGAATATTAACATTCCATTTTTAAATCCATGTACTCCATACTTTTGGCTTATACATAAAATGCCATAAGGACCACAGACAGCATTCTAATTAAAATGAACCTATTGTGTAAACCCATCTCAGATGAATCATATACTTAGATCATAGGGCAAAAAAAAAGAGTTGTAGGTGAAAGGACTAACCTCTAGCAGCACCGTGTTATCAACCAGAACACACACAGAGTTCTTGTTAATTATACAGAGAACTCTGAGGTTTGGAATATCGTAATTGTACTGGCTCTCCATAGAAACACAGAATTAAATTTTCATCTAATTCAAAATGAAGTACCATTTATAAAGATCATTTAGGGGTCATTTTCTCTTTAAATCAAATGCACATAAATTTATAATTCAAAGCAGATTCAGGAGAAACCTTCTTCCACTAACTTAAGATCAAGTACCTACAGATTTGGGACATCAAGATGCTGGATATTAAGATCAAGAATACTGGGATTAAGGCTTCAAGGATCCACAATATTTGAAAACAGGCCCTCAGCTCAAGTACATCACTGAGTTCACTGAGTCTCAGACTAAGCATAAAAGTGGTCCTGGCTATAAAAAGAAATGTACCCACATTTTGAGGCAGCTGAGACGGACACAGCTGACCCCAAACATGTAAACCCCATTGATTATATCTCAAATGTACACAGATGTCCTATTGGGACATCACTGTTCATGCCACTCATCCAAGATTAAATGGGATCTTTCAGAAATCTGTCACTAATTTGAGGGATCTTTGGGTCAGGCATAAGACACAGCTGCCCTTAAATCCCAGCCTGCCCTACAACGTGTTTGGAATTGACCTGGAGCAGGTATTCCTTCAGGTGAGAAGGTAGTTGGTATTAACAGATTAAATTATTTACTAACACAAGCACTGTGTCTGCTGCTTCTCTCAGGCACATAAAACTGTGCTGCTCAGCTCTGTTAAACGATGCTTTAAAAAACACAATAATCATTGTGGTGGGGAGGCAACAGGACAGAGAATGATGTGAGCTAACAGACCCTTGCTGAAGTACCACAAATATGGACTGGTTTCCTGTGAAGTTGCTGAATTATATGGGCACATTGCACTGCTCAGGCAGTAGATGATAAAATCACAAAATCAGAGAATCATGGAATGGTTTGGGTTGAAAGGCAGCATAAAGATCAACTTGTTACATGGGCAGGGACACCTTCCACTATCCCAGGCTGCTCCAAGCCCCATCCAACCTGGCCTTGGACACTTCCAGAGTGGGACATCCATAGTTTCTCTGGAAAACCTTTTCCAGTGCCTCACCACCCTCACAGGAAGGAATTCCTTCCTAACAACTAATCTAGAGCTTCCCCTCTGTTGGTTTAAAGCCATTTCCCTTTGTCCTGTCACTCCAGCCCTCGGAAATTGTCTCTCTCCACGTTTCCTGTGGCTCCTTCAGGCACTGCAAGGCCACAATGAGGTCACCCCAAAGCTTCTCCTCTCCAGGCTGAACAATCCCAGCTCTCCCAGCCTTTCCTCCCAGCAGAGCTGCTCCATCCCTCTGCTCATCCTGGAGCCTCCTCTGGGCTCTCTCCAGCAGCTCCACGTCCTTGCTGTGCTGGGGGCAGGACTCTAATATACAGAATATACTGATGTATAGAAAAACCAGAACCAGCCTGCTTAACTTTGATGTTGATTTTGTAATTCCTATTGAAACAATTATAGTTCTTTTTGTAAGTAAGAGGATACCTAAACAGCAGTGTGGAAAGGCTGCTTTGCATGTGTGCTGCTGACCTGAGAAGGATCTCCTTTAAATCTCTGTGTATTCAGAGCTTCTTTAAATGTCTGCAAAGTCAATATGCACCTTGGTGACAACTTTCATGTGTCCCAAACATACCAGACTCACTCTGTAAGTGTAGATCAACTTGCACACTGAGCTCTGGCCCCATCCCAGCTCCAATATTGGGCAGTGACTGTTCAAAGTAAACACTGGACAAGCAGAGCTGGTGACCAGTTGTAGCCATCCAACCCAGAGAGAAGCCAGGGCTACAGAATGGGAATCTGCAGAACTAAAACCTGTATTTTGCACTCAGCAATGGCAATGAATTTAAGTATTTTGTTGGAAAGTTATAATTTGTTGAGGGAGCCCCAAAAGGTTCATCTGCTTTCTCCAGGAAACAGTCCTGGGTCAGGATCCTGTTGGACTGTGCTGTGAAACAGCAGTGTGGTCGTGAAAGAGCTTCTTTCCTCCTGGTGCAGAATGAGATAAAAGATGGATGGAAAAAGAAATAGAATGTTTTAAGACAAGAGTATTAACCATGTATCAGCTTCCTATTAATCTTTGTCATGTCTCAGCATGGTAAAAATCCCTAGAAAGCAAATGCTTTCTGCCTTGGGGTGATTCTGTGCTTTATAGTTTGCTTCTTTATTCCAGAAAAAAAACCCAAAAAACCAAAAAACCCAAACCAAACAAAAAAAACCACACAATTTTTAAGAAGGCATGAAGAGGAAACCTTGTCATATGTGTCATCATCACCATCTCTTGCACACCTGATTTATAATTCCGGATTGATGCTGCTGGAAATCAGAGTCACGAGCCATCCATTGTGCTTATGCTAAGGTTGGGATGACAGAGAATGAGGGGAAAGCAGAAGAGCAGAACAGAGTTCTTTGTTTGCCAAAGCCCAGGCAGCCTCTCCTGCAGTGAAGATGCTGAGAAACACCTCTGCAAGAAGTGTGTGTGTGTCTCTCTCAAATAGGAACAGATTCTGAAAGGGAGACTATAAAAATTCCACCTTTTGCACAGACTTTACGTTCTCATTTGCACTCCCTGGGCTGAAGGCACCACCAAGGCAGCAGTTAATCAGTGTAAACCATACTTGCCTGCTGCCCATGGCACTGACAAACAAATCTGCCCAGCAGAATGTACCAAATATATTATTTTCAACATTTCCAAGGTTGTCATGAAGTAGAAAACTGTAACAGCCTCTGCTGACAGCTGGGAACAAAGGAATTCTAAAAAATTGTTACTTTGATTCATAGATGTGGCATCTACCAGGACCTTGCATGAAGGAGCAGATAATCTGTGGAGTGGGTAGGTGGAAAAATGCAATTTTCTTTATCTCACTAATTCTCCACATCTCTTTTATAATGATTATAATATGTAATACCTGCAGTCCTTTAAGCCTTTCTTGGCTTTGTGGATGTTAATTAAATGAATTCTCACAAGACCCTTGTGAGGTAGGCAAGTCATTTTTATTTCCCTGGGTGGGAGATGGCACAGCTAAAGCAGAAAGTTTAAATCACTCTCCTTATCACACAGGGACTCAGTGTCAAAGACATTTATAACAACTGGGGCTCTCCCCTGGGTGTCTTTTCAGCTGTAGCTCTCAAAGCTACTTAGCAAAGGGTGCTTTTTTTTGCTCTGCTTTTGCAGAAGAGGATAAACAGAGACATTTAGTGGTGTTTCACTCAAAGTTGCTGCACAGTTGGCAGCAGAGTTGGACCAAAAGCAGTTCCCCAGCCAGGTCACCACAATGCAGCAGAGTTCTCCTGTCACTCTGGTTCATCACTCTCTTGATTAATTTCTTTGGTTGACTCACCCACATTAAAGATGGCAACATTTTATTATCAACTAATAAGATCTCAGCATAACAGAGCTGCAATGCTCTCAGTTATAAAACTTCAAATGAAGAGAAGATTCTAATAAAGAAAAAACACATTGATTCTGTAAAAACGACCCAAAGTAAAAATGGGGGGAAAAAAACCTCAAAATAATGTTTTCCTTTTGCCATAAATATGTGAGAACATTGTCAAAATATGATGGAAGCAGGGGTAGACTTGCTAAAGGGAGTTGGTGAAGTGCTGGGTGAGTCTTTTTCTCCTCCAGGCAGAGGGACTGAGCTCCAGGGTGCCAGTCTGGGGGTGCACAAGGAGGATGGGATGGATCTGACCCCAACCCCACTCTCAGGGGCCAGGACAATCCCTGTTTGATGTACTCAGGGGCAAGAGAAGGCTTCTTGCAACTATCACAGCCTAGAAATTGAGTTGGGAAGTTCTTCATCATTTAAAAGCTGAACATAATAAAATACTGCTTTGTGTTAACAACAACAACAAAATCATCAGCTGGAGCCATGGTAACAAGCCTGCAGTAAAAGAAGGGAAGAAAGAAGTATTTTCTAGTATTTATTGAACCTGCCACTTTTTTTCCCCTCCTAAGAACACTTTGCTGCACCAACATCTAATGTATTGCTTGTCACTGACATGCTGAGTCACTGCCTATGTTCATCTTTTATTAAAATCAAATAAATGATCCCCATGGAAGGACAGAAGAGCATACCTTGGTGCCTGGAGGAGGAGCAAGGCCCAGGAATGAATAAATAATATTTTCTTCCTTAGCAGAGAAAAAGGATTCGAAATCCTAAGAAAGGAACAAACAAACAACAGAGAGTTGGCATCAAAAAATCAAACAAAAAGCACAGGAGGAAGAGACCAGCCCAGGCAAACCCTACATTGATGAGGATGACCATGCATTTGTACAACTGTCTGCATTATCCAAGCCCCAGGAAGAAAACACAGATAAAGGGAGTTTCACACAGGGTGACAAAATGAATAAATGAGCAAATCTCTCCAGAGACTTACACTTTAATTATATCCCATCTATGTCAGAATCAGATAAAATTAAGTGTCTCATTTTAATGTGCCTCAGCTGTACACTCTGAAACAAAGCTATTCCCATTTAAATGCTAAAATAAAACTTGCTGTGAGTAAGGACACAAAATAGGCCCTCAAAACCCTGGACAACTTTATGGCAAATAAAAGGCAACAGTCAACATTATAGCACAAGTGAAATGATAACAAGGAAACTTTATTTTAAATAAAGCCACTCTGGTTAGAAAATGATGTAATTTTCAGACCAAATTAGGAAAGGGCTGTGGTTGCCCATCCATATACCATATGGTTGACATCCATATACCAATCAAAATGTCTTGTCCACACATGAATTGAAGTTATAAATTCCGTTGAATGTCTGTTTTCAGTGCAAATATAACTGAAAAGATGAGGGATGCCTCCTATCCTGCCACCTAGAGCTTGTATGCTCTTTCCTGCTTTCACCTGCCCAACATTCCTATCGATTAAGGAAGCTCTGCTATCACTATTTTTGTTAATGGGAATTCATGGCTCACATCTTACACAGGTAAAAATCAACAAGTGTTGAAGATCTCAGCAGAAACTCCAGTTTCCACCATCAAACCACAGCTCTAGGACAGGGGACTGAACAAGTCTGCTGAGTCCCAGACTCCTGCCTTGATCATGTTATCATCCTTCCTCTAATCCCAAATAACTCCAAAAATAGAAGCCTGTAAATAATAAGGTGCTGACTCATCCTTGAGACTTGTTTGTAAAGCTGGGTTAGGACCTGAGCTGTTTTATTGCACTGTTTTAGTTTTTCCAGAGAATAAATTATTGGCCAAGAGTAATCCTGGGGAAAGGCTGGAGTGGATGGTTGAGAAGTCACCTTAATGTCAACAAGGCTGGAATTGATGACATTTCAGTGCAGTTTGGGAGAACTTACCAGACAAGAAAAATGACAGCCCATTTCACTGATTTATCTGAGGGACAGATTGGCTTTCACCAAGCCCAGGCAATGGGAACAGCCTGGTGTGGGAGAAGCCCTGCAGGACATTTTGCCCTGAGCAGGCAGAACCCCTGCTGCTGCTCCACCCATTTCTCTTTGCTGTTTTCCTGTTGCTGTGGGATTTTCCTTCTCATCTAACCCAGGCAGCCAGTGTGTGCAGTCTAACCCCTGACCATAGGAATAGTGCAGCAAACAAGAAAATGAGGTTTTTCTGCAATTCAAAGGACTGGAATTTGACATGGCCATGCAAACACAGGACACCTTTGTTCTGCACACCACACACTCATAAAACAGCCTCAGCAAACTATGGCTCGACATGTTATGAGCTGGGGGACAAAGAGAAGACAATAAAAAGGAAAAGCCACAAAGTTGACTTAATATTTTATGTCTTTTGGAGGAAAAGCAGCAGATGGCAAGTGCACTAAAATTCTACAGAACCACACAGCCATGTAGATAACTCATCTCACAAGCAAGATGCGTGAATGACCAGACAGCTCCTTATCAGAAGAGGATAGTAATCTTCTATCATATCAGGTGCCACTTGGCAGTGTGCAATGACATCCCACAGTGAATGAAAGGTCACTTATTTCCTCAACTGAGGAGGAAATTCTTATGTATTAAATAAGGGATAAAAGAATGACTACAATGGTAATGGAATTGTTTTTCAACTTTGTATTTGCACCTTTGCTTTACTAATGGTGACTTGCTCACATCTCTGCTGAATGACTGAAGAGAACTGTTCCCAAGGCAGGCAGTAAGAAAAATGAGCAGTAATAATTTATTTCAGGTAAGCAATAATATTTTATCTGTATGAAAAGACATAAATGGTCTAAGTGGTGCCATTTGTCAACTGGACATCAGCAGAAAATTCTTCCCCCTATGTTTGGTACAGCAGCAGCTCAGGGCACCCAGGGAGGGCATGGAAACCCCATCCTTGGAGTCTTTTAGAATTCAGATGGCCAAAGCCCCAGGCAACATAAGCTAACTTTAAAGCTACCCTGCTCTGAGCAGCAGTCTGGACTACAAACCTCCAGAGCTCCCTATATTTTCATATATTTGACTTGAGCAGTTACATAAATGATAGAATCATAAAATGGCCTGAGCTGAAAGGCAGCATCAAGCTCATCTCATTCCAACCCCCTGCCATGGGCAGGGACCCCTTCCACTGTCCCAGGTTGCTCCAAGCCCCGTCCAGCCTGGCCTTGGACACTTCCAGGGATGGGGCAGCCACAGCTTCTCTGGGAAACCTGTGCCAGTGCCTTACCACACTCACAGGGAACAATTCCTTCCCAATATCTATTCTCAACCTACTCTCTGTCAGTTTGAAGCCATTCCCTGTGTCCTGTCTCTCCATCCCTTGGAAATTGTCTCTCTCCATGTTTCCTGTGGCTCCTTCAGGCACTGCAAGGCCACAGTGAGGTCACCCCAAAGCTTCTCCTCTCCAGGCTGAACAATCCCAGCTCTCCCAGCCTTTCCTCCCAGCAGAGCTGCTCCATCCCTCTGCTCATCCTGGAGCCTCCTCTGGGCTCTCTCCAGCAGCTCCACGTCCTTGCTGTGCTGGGCCCAGGGCTGGGGCAGCTCTGCAGGTGGGGCCTCACCTGAGCAGGGCAGAGGGGCAGAATCCTCCCCTCACCTCTGCCCATGCTGCTTTTGGTGCAGCCCAGGGCAGGGTTGGTTTCTGAACTGCAAGTGCACATTCCAAAATCAAATAAAAGCCTTACCTAATAATCCAGAGATTTTTTTTTTTTTTGGAAGTATGTACATGGTGCTTTATTCTACGGATTTCAGTTTACAAGGGAAAGCAGAGATTTTAGCTTACAAAGAAAAACAGACGTTTACCTTCCATTTTGTTCCTAGTTTTCTAGAGTTTTTGTTAAACAAAATCAAAGATGAGCAACATAGTGCTCAATATATTTAGCAAGTGACACAGATGCAGACATCTGTCTAGACATGAGCAAAGAAGCAGCTTAAGGAAAAGATCAAATAAGGACATAATTGCCAGCACTGATGGATTAGAATGGATACTTGAACTTGGTGCTGTAGCCAGGCACACAAAATGAATCAGTTTCTAATCTATTTCTTCAAGTGACAATACCAAAGATCCGAGAGAAAAATAAGATTTGAGCTATTTATAAGACAGTCTTAAGTTTCTCTGACCTCGTGGAAAAGCTGCTCCTGGGCAGTGTATCTTCATAAAAACCCATCCATAAGAAAAACCCATCTTACAGTACAAGCTGGGAGTGGAGCAGCTCTTCACGGTCACCCAGAAGATGCAGATACTTTTATGTATCAGCAGAAAAGCAGATGAGCAGCAGGACTGCAGTGACTTGCTCATCATGTCATTCTATTCCAGCACAAAAAGAAAGACTCCTCACCTGTCCCCAGTGCTCCTTCTCCTTACCATCACTCCCAAAATTTCCCTGAATGCAGAAGAGGACATTGAACAAGGTCTCAGAGGGCCATTTCTCCAGGGCAGGAACCACTATACACTATTCTCTGATCCACTGGTAATGAATTTTAATGAGATAATGAGACAATCTCCTAAAAACTACACATTTTCTGATTTCTGACTTAAACTTCCTCTGCTGCAATTTTTTCTCATACAGCTTGTCGCACCTCCAGTGGATGTGGAACAGAACATATGTTACAAAATCCTACAAGCACAGGATAATTTAGGTGGGAAGAAACCTCAGGAGACCACCTAGACCAAACTCCAGCTCAAAGGAGGGACAACACTGAATTCAGACCAATAATTTGCTCTTTGCTGCAGCCCTTAAAATAGTTGGAGGTTTTCATATCTCTCTCCAAATCCTTCCTTCTCAAGTTAAGGAAGGAAATATTTTATCTTGACTTTCTATCTCCCAAGGGCAGACCTCCCAGGCCATCATACTGCAATGTGTGAATGGGAACTAAACATACAGGACAATATATAAGAAGGGAAATGAAGGAAAAGAGTGATCCCAGAAAGAAGAACAGGCAAAAATAAAATGCAATTGTTTTCATCTAAAAAACAGGGAAAAAAAAGTACTACCTGGGAATGAAGAAAATAAAATTTAGCAGGAAGGAGAAAGAGAAATTGTCTTACCAAAGGAAAAAAAAAAAAGAGGTGTAAAGAGCTTGACTTGTTTAGCACAGCAAAATGAAGATTAATAGAGGATCTGATTCCTGTTTACAAATTCATTGGACTGGAGCTGTTGGAGCTGCAGGGTGATTTGGGCATAGCAGGAAATGGGTATCAGCTGCCTGCATTCAGCCAGGCTACAAATTCCATGGTTTTTAGGTGCCACAGGAGTGAGGTCCTTAAAGACCCATGAGAGCAACATATTTTAAAGGGATTTTTATTAATTCAAGATACTGGACTGGAGTCACAGAGACCTTTGCAATTCTCAGGCCTATTTTTAATAGAGTGGCTGAGGACAAAGTGGGACACAGGGGAAGATGCATCCTGTAAACATTAACCAGCATAAAACAATTCTGGATTTCAGAACAACAGCTTTGCTGAACCTGCACAGGTTAAGAAGGGAAGCAGAATGCAAATCCCAAACTTTTTGTTGTAGACATGTCCCTTGGGGGGATTCTGCAGCAGTCTGCCAGCCCCTGGCTGTGTCCTCAGCCCACCTCACACTCCCTGTGCAGCTCCCCTGAGGCACCTTCCCCTGGAGAGAAGGGGAAGGCTCATGCACTGATATGGATCTCATTACCTTATTTATTTGGAAATAATGATGCTATAAATTAGTCTTTGTTATGCACCCACTGGGATCATTAGCTATGAGCCTTGAGAGCTGGGTACATTAGAATTCTGGAGACTTTTAGACTAATTGTAAATTTGATTTCGTTTTTAAATCAGTAGCTGCACCTCCTTTCCCCATGGAGGTGTCTTTGCAAAGGACTGTTTCTTCAATTAGATTTATTTCAAGATGTAGATTATTTGGCTTCCTGAAATAACTTCAGACATGGAGTAAAAACTGTGTATTTATCATTTACTGTCAAGGCTGACCAGCTGCAACACTTTATAAGGAAATTACTCTTTAATTCCCAAATAACCTCTCCAGGGAACACCAGAAATACTTATGGCAACACTGGCTGCCACAGAATCCAGAGTAAGATATATCAAATTATACTTTTTATTGGTGCAGATTGCATGCTGAAGTGCACACAAACTCCAACACACCAAGTTCTCTTTTAAGAATCCTATGAGAAAATGAGGAAACAGCTGCACTCCAATATTCATACCAGCAACTTTTGCTCTGAGAGCACTGAAGTTAATTCTGAAAACTCAGTGGCACATAAATCCCTTCTCTCCCAGTACAACCTTGCAGTAATTCACACTGGATTTGTGCAGTAACTTTAAACTGGGCTCACTCTGTGCCCTGCATTTCAGAGTACTTTGCAGGTTCATTTCAGTGATCAGATCTGAGCACTTTCCAGACTATGCATCTCCACCCAGACTATGAGAAAAAAGAGGTCTCAGATTATCTTTTCTGATTCACAGTCCTAATATTCATGCTGGCACAGTGTTATCTTTCTCTGCTTTGAACAAATTGTCTCAAGAGAAAGAACCTGTTACAAGCACATACAAAAATATAAAAGTATCTGATGAGCACTACAGTTTCTGTTATGAAGAGCTGGATATTTATTGAATAAGCAATATCAATTTAATAATTCAATTTTGTACTAGAACTATTCCAGTAAACAAACATTCCTATTTATTTGTGTACTATAATGGAAAAGTAAGATTCCTGTTCACAGCCGCAGATATCTACTTGATGTCCTTGAAGCCCAGATAAGTCCATGTCAAACAAACAAAATATCAACACTCCCCATGAAAATTAACTGAAAGTTCAAGAAGTTTCTCTAGCCAGTTTTCCTTCCGTGCATATTTTGTTCTTAAATAATCTTTTGTTTCTTTGCTTTTCTGTGCTTAAAAAAAATGTTTCCTAAGAATTGTTCTTTCACAGTGAATCTCAAATTGTTTTAAGGAGTTTTTTTGACACTTCCTACTAATGGAAAAGAGTCGCTTTCTGAGAGAAACCACTCTTGAAGATATTTAAATTTCTCAACAGCTTCTTACCCCACAGTACCGCTCCTCGTTGAAGATCTGTGGAGGGAGGGGAATTCCATTCTGAGGCTTTTTTTCACCCGGCACATTCTCTCTCATCCATTTCCTATTGTCCTCATCTCCTGCTATGTCCATTTGCTGAAAGTCGATCTTGTTGGCCTCTAAAAAGCCCACAACTTCTTGCTGTTTCTTTTTTATCTGGGAAAGAAAGAGGAAAAACAACATTCCTTCTTTAAAAGGTTTTCTGAAAGCAATTGCTATGACAATAAGAATTCAGGCAAGTATGTAAAGTTTTTACAGAATCATTTAGGTTGGAAATGACTCCCAAGACCATCGAGTCCAACCTTTGGCCAAACCCCACCTTGTCACCCAGCCCAGAGCACTGAGTGCCACATCCAGTTGTTCCTTGGACACCTCCAGGGATGGGGACTCCAAACCTCCCTGGGCAGGTCCTTCAAATTCTTGACAGCCCTTTCTGTGAAGAAATTCCTCCCAAAAACTGGAAGTTCCTGAAGTGGGATTCACTACTCCAGTAGCCCTCCAACTTTTTGAAGCTGAGATTCAACACTTTCTCTCAGCACCCAGAGTGCTGCCACTACATCCCTCCCACCACACACCCACCCCCCAGCTCCTTTCTTTCCTCCTTGGAAGCAGTGAAAATTCCAGCTCAGAAATGAGGCTCAGCAGGAAGCCTCCTACTGTGTTCCCAGATCTGGGAGTGTGGTGTACCGATACCTGAGGTGATCCTGCCTAAAGTCAGCACTGTTGCCCTGAATTTTGCAGTTCTGGATGTTATCTTTCTTTTGTAACTAGTTCTTAGACATTCTCTGTAAACATAGCCATGTTATTGTAATGGTATCTTTTTATTTACATTCCTTTCTCCTGGGCACAGAAGTTTGATGGACATTTCCTTTGACCAGTGTTATTGAGAGGAAGCTCTTTGTCTCCTCCAATCCACAGTGGCTTATAAGACACATATAAAATAAAGACGGGTGGGAGAAGCCCAGAACTTGTTCTTCGCTCAACAGGTGTCTGTCTCCTTCTTTCGTGTTGTGACTGCGACACAGCACATGTCTGAGAATGTACATTTTCTCCTCAACATATAACAGTCTCCTTTTTCCCACTGATCACATGTGACATTCAGCTTCCCGTGAGACACATTTCTCTCCATCCCTGTTCTTTAATTTTGGCATAATTAAATATCACAGAATCAGAATCCCAGAATAGTTAGGGTTGGAAGGGACCTCTAGAGATCAAGGCAGGGTCACCCAGAGCAGGTGACCCAGAAACATGTCCAGGTGGGTTTGAGATGTCTCCAGAGAAGGAGACTCCATGGTCTCCCTGGGCAGCTGTTTCAGAGCTCTGCCACCCTCAGTGTAAAGAAGTTCTTCCTTGTGCTGAGGTGGAACTGTTTGTGTTTTAGTTTATGGCCCTTGCTCCTTGATATATAGTATATAAATATGAGTGAAAGCCCGAGAAAGTACAGCACAACTTAACTCCTGTGCTTAAATACATCCCCCATTACAGAATGATGTTCCAGTTGGACCACAAAGAACAGGCTAATTACAAATAAAGCTTGCTACACACAGCTTTGTGACACCTAAAATTCAGTCATGGCCCTTATTCCCTCTGATGCTGGTTCTGTACAGGCCTAAGATGCAGGCATTGAGCTCACAACCCATCCCTTCAATCTGAAAATGTAATATTCACTATACTTTCTTACTAAAGCAATGCTAGTCCTAAGCAGCATTTAAAGAACTTGCCACCAGGCATATCCAGAATGAGGCATCAATGTAATGTTTATATCTTATGATTTGAAACCGTGTCCTCCATACATGAGACATCTGAACACCTGAAATTAAAGTGACACCAAGCTAGTGTAAATCAGAGAGACAGGCAATGAGATGAGAAGTAAGTCATGGATTATGTATTTCTATAATCTAATAAAACAGGAGAGCTGAAGTAGAGTGATAGCCTATTATCCTGGAAGGATGAATTCTCACAAGTAAGGATAAAATTTCTTTTCCTTGTTCAAATAAAGAAGTATCTATCTATCTAGACATATGCTTGATCATAGAAAATAACAAACATAAAATGCTGTACATTTCTAAGACAACCACAGAGGTTTATGGTGAGCTAAAAAAAGTACATCACTTTGAATGGAAACACTAATCCAAAGTGCTCAAAACATGCAGTTCACAGAGTTCAAAGTTGCTTGCTTCCATTCTTATTTTCACTCTTTAAACAGAGATAATTTCATTACTGGCTATTTCATTGCACAGTTATTTGCACAACACATTCAGGCAGCAGAAAGGGTTGCCCAAGGGACGTTTCACTGGAGAAAGCAGCAGGATAATGTTTGTATAAATGGTTAATAAAATCTGCATGGGCCAGCACCAGGAGTAACATCACATGCTCTGACAGCCACTCAAGTTCTGTCAGCTGCAATTCCCTGTCAGCTTATCCCTTTGGACACAGGCACTGCAGTAGATATGGCTCCTGGAATAGCTGCTGCTCCAGACCAACAGAGCCTCTCAGGAGATAATGGAAATGGAGCTATAGATTCTGTGCTCCCCTGCTCATAAAAGCTGTAACTTTTAAACCTGGCTTAGCAATTTCTCTTCAGCTTGAGGTTCATAACACACAGGAGGCTCAGGCAGCACCAGGTCTGAAAGAAAAATTAAGTGAGGGTTGTGTGAAAAATTGATGCTGGGGTAAAACAGTAAATTATATGGAATTATACTGCTTAAGGAAAAGGCAAGGAGTTTCTTACTATGACAATGACCATAAAACAAGCAGAGGCTATGTTGTGTTTTAATGCTCACCATTACTGGGGTTTAGGCAGAGCAAAAGACTTGGGACACAACCAAGTGTGAAACCACAAAGCAAACATTTGCTGTGGGTGGCACCAAGAACTGGGCAAACAAAAGAATCTCTCCAGGAAGCAGCACTCAGAGAGGGAAATTTAGGATGTAACAACACATAGGATATGCAAAGGCTTTACCAGAATGGATGAGACTGCAGGAGCTTGTTTGTGCCCTCACTGGTGCCTGATGGCATGGGAAGAATTCAAATTACTTGGGCATAGATTACTTGGAAAGTGGTGGTGAGCAGGATATTATTTCAGCAATGCCATTTTTTCTTTCAGCAAAGCTTGAGTTCCACCATCCCTAGAAATTAGTTCCTTAAAATAAGAAAAAAAAATTGCATTAAATAAATATTATCGAGCTAGACTGTAAGAGCTGCCTGAGAGGTTGTGGACTCCCCATCACTGGAAGTGTTCAAGGCCAGCTTTGATGATGGAATCACAGAATGGTTTGAGTTGGAAGGGACCTTAAAGCTCATCCAGTGCCACCCCTTGCCATAGGCAGGGACACCTTCCACTGTCCCAGGTTGCTCCAAGCCCCATCCAACCTGGCCTTGGACATTTCCAGGGTTTCAGCGGCAGCCACAGCTTCTCTGGGAAACCTGTGCCAGGGCCTCACTGGCCTCACAGGGAAGAATTGCTTCCTAATATCCCATCTAACCCAGCCCTCCTTCAGGTTAAAGTCATTCCTCCTTGTCCTGTCCCTCCATCCCTTGGAAATTGTCTCTCTCCATGTTTCCTGTGGCTCCTTCAGGCACTGCAAGGCCACAGTGAGGTCACCCCAAAGCTTCTCCTCTCCAGGCTGAACAATCCCAGCTCTCCCAGCCTTTCCTCCCAGCAGAGCTGCTCCATCCCTCTGCTCATCCTGGAGCCTCCTCTGGGCTCTCTCCAGCAGCTCCACGTCCTTGCTGTGCTGGGCCCAGGGCTGGGGCAGCTCTGCAGGTGGGGTCTCACCTGAGCAGGGCAGAGGAGCAGAATCACCTCTCCTCACCTGCTGGTTACGCTGCTTTTAATGCAAATTTAAAGGGGGGCAAGTTCATAAAAATTCACCAAACCCACTGGAACTAAAAGTATTTCAGAGGTGTCAGAACCATGGGCAGCAGGAAGCAAGACTTTTAAAGGCTTCCTCTGTGTAAGATGTGAATCCTCTTTCTCCCACAATTTAGAATCTTGCAGGATATTACCAAATCCTAAACACCTCTGTGACTAGCAACAAATTTATTTCATTTTTTTGCTCCTTGCTCCAAGCCAAGCATTTAATGCTTTTCAGTGCTATAAATAAGTGTCTCCACTTCTGCCTGCCTTAATGAATAGTTCAATATCAGCTAAGTCTGGTGCAGAAAGATAATAAAGCTGAAGATATTTAAAATAAATTTCTGAAGCATTGAGGGGAAAAATACAGACCGTAGATTTGCTCCAGAGCCACAGTGAATTATAACATTCCAGCATCTGATCCAGAGCACCAGAATGTCACTGGGTTCAGTGCATTCACTTGCACAAAGTATTTATTAACATGAAAACCAGTTGCAATGAGTAGGGTGACCGTGTACTGCATAGAATAGAGACATTTTTCATTCTTTGCCAATGATCCTCTGCTGATTTACACCAGAGGAGGCCAGGCCCATCTTGTTTTGAAATTCAAAATCAACAACATGCCTTTGATGGAGATCAGTCACACTGAAGAGATCGCCAGTGCTAACATAATAATTTAAACTTCCAGTTTAGACTGTTTAGGGATTAAATTAATTCTTCTCAGGAAAAGCTGTACAAGGCTGATACAAAATTTATATTTAATAGGATTTTAGTGTTATATTGAGGTTTGTGCTAACTCCTGGCATGAGTGAATTTTATGTTATACATACCAGAATTCATTAAAGGCTCATTAAAAGGATAACCTTCCATCCATGTTCATCAGTAAATGCGGAAAACTGTTCCAGCTGAACACTGTGTTTACTTGGCATTGCAATTTGCAATCAGGAATCTGAACTCATGCTGAGATTGCTACAGCTATACACACATGCAGCACACCATAAAGGAGAAAATACAGGGGAATATTGCTGCATGGAGACTCCATACTCTTCTTTTGGAGTCTCCAAAGGAGGCCAGAACAGGCCAAACAGGAGCAAGAAGACTTCTCATGCACAGCATATGGCAATTTGTAAAGCTACTTGAACAGTGAATGGTCTATTACAAATTGCAAATTACCAAACCTGAAGTTCCCAACCTCGTCTTTTTTACCCCCTTGCATCTAAGGTTTATTATTAAAAA
>VZRZ01005969.1:39306-61849 GCA_013398175.1 Climacteris rufus | reverse complement strand
GTTTATTATTAAAAAAAAAAAAAAAAAAAAAAAAAGAATGCTAAATGTCAATAGTAATTTTAGAGTGTCATGCTGGCTGAGAGAACTGCAAACTTCCTCAGCAGAATTCCAATTGGAATTTTAGTGAACGACTCCTTTGCCATACGGATGATGGTCCCATGAACAGGGCGTACTTTCTGGAGCTTTTCCACGCTGGAAGCTTCTTAAAGACATGGAGCTGGTGTCAGGGAGATAGAGATGTAGTTACATCTCTGTGCAAGCACCAGCCAGTTTGTTTAGCCGTGTCACTGAGAGGGAGGGAGTGCCAAAGGAAAACTGAAATCTGAGCTCATCTGGGAACTGGATAAAAAAGGAAACAGTCCTTTCCCGGTTCCCACCTCCCACGGACTTCCAACCTCCCTACTATTCACATGCCCTTCCCTTCAGCTGATAGACCCTGCTGACAGCTACAGCAGCAGATCTCAATGCTAAAAATCATCAGTATAGCATTTCAAGGGACACACACACACACAGACACAAAACAAAAACCAACAAACTCCCCAAAAGAAACCACCAAGCAAACAGAAAATTTTCCAAAACCTAGGGAAAGGTTGGGGGAGGAAGTTTTTTTTCCCTTGGGGAGGAAGTTTTTCTGCATAACTTTATTCAGCTCCAGAATCTTTCTTAGACAGAGCTCCACTTTTGCAGAAGCAGTGTCCTAAAGCCTCTTTTAAAAACAAACACACTAATTTCTAATGTAAACAGTCTACCTTGGCCTTTGCACAAATACAATACCCACTTTTCCCCTTCTTCAGTGTATATATACATATCACATATACTTTTCCAAGCAGCAGTAAATCTATTAAATGACAGATCATTTAGATGTAAATGTTATATCTGTGGGAAAAGCTCACAGGGAAGCCAGCTTGTGCTGACAGGAACTCTCCACATCTTGAGCAGCTTTCAAGACAAAGGTGGCCAGGACAGAATAAAACTAAGGTTTATTCCTGCTAAGAATCTCCGTGGGTTTTTGTCATAGGCAAGTTCTTTCCTGGCTAGTTCCCTGCCCTGATCCCAGCAGGAAGAGGAGGATGTTAAAATGAGTCACCTACCGCTGTAGACCCTGAAGATGTGGCGACAAAGACTTTGATCACCATGCTGACAGTGATGGAAGTGAATCAGCAGAGCACCCCCTGCTACCCACGAGTCACCACGATCCCGGGAGGAATCCAAATGTTCGGCAGCTCCCGGGCTAAGCCGACTCCTAAATGGATGTTTTGCCCTCTCCCTCTCCCCGGGGTCCCGGGTTTTCCCAATCCATTGGCTCGTGGGTATTTTGGGACGAGGATTGGTCGGTAAGAGGAGCCATAGCGAGGGGTTTGCACCTGCCCCCAGCCTTATTGCATTAGATTGACAGAGTGGCAGCCCAAAAAAGGCAAGGGAGAGTAGAGCACCAATGAGACAGGGCTGGAGAAATAGTTGGGAGAGGGGGAAGGGACAACTGAGAAGGGACAGGGAGCTGGCAACTTAGTGCTGGGGGCAATCCCAAAGCTGTCGGGTTGCGTGGACACTGTCACAGCTACCTGCAGGAAAGAGCTTTCCCTGACCACGACAAGCTTTGGAGTTGTAGCTGGAAATTTCAGGTTATAAAAGGGGAAGGGAAGGGAAGGGAGGGCCATGGGAGCATAGGTGCAGGAGTAATTATAGCAGAGATCATATTGAAATAAGCCTTGGTTACGAACGCTCTCAGCTTTAAAGAATTCAGATCATCATTCACACTGCAGGGCTCAGGGATTTCCCTGATGACATAAATGGGTGTCAGGGCACTGCCTGATACTGATTTGGCTGATTCGATGTACCCAGAACCTGTGGTGGCATTTTCTCCTCCTTTTTGCATCACCAGTGAAAATTTCCAGGGCACAACATGTAAGAAGAGGTCCAGAATACCTGGCAAAAAAAAAATCCCATTCTTCTGTGTCATCCAGGATGTTCTTTTTTTCCTATCTGGTTGTCGCCTTTACCCCAGAGATCGCCACAATTCAGGGGCTGCCTGCACATACTTGCTTAAGGAGGTCTCTGGGCGTGAGAGGTATTTGAAGAATGTTAAATGGTAACAGATTATTTTCAAATTTTAAGGGCCAACTTTGTTTCTGCTGTGAGCAACATGAGCTCAGGAAAGCTGACCCTGTGTCAGAGGTGAAGCTGGCCTACGTTTTAGAAACACATTTCACGTTAAGATTGAATAGCATCCAATCCTGAAAACACTTAAAATGGACTATAATACTTTATTTCCATGATTGACCAGGTAGAACAAAATATACTCTTAAATAGCAATAAAGAGTAAAAATGCTATTGAAAGGAAGTTTTTTTTTTGTCTGTGCAAACCATTATGTGAAACTGGAAATGCAGCACTCCATGTATGGAACAGGGATCCTAAAAAACTGCACTGAAAACTAAAAATAACAGTATGGGTAGTTTGCACTGTTTACTGTGGCTCACCATCTGTCATTTCTTTTTACTTTTGAGAGGCAACAGGAGGTCCAGCAAAAAGCCTATTAGAAGCAGGTATTTTCAGAATATCTTCCTGAAAAAGAACAACAACAACAGCATAGTGAAAAAACACGAATTATTGCCTGAAGTTTTTACATGGTAGTTTCTCAGGAGATTTTATATGTGAGCATAGCCTGGGAAATGACAGGCTGTTTAGAATATAATGTTTCCAAATTATTTGGTGTTCTGTGCCCCGACGAAGTACAACCAAAGGATGAAGTGGTCATGGGCTTCACAGCATACTGATAAGCCTTGTGATAATGACATTAATAATTTATCAGAGAATCACAGAATAAACTGAGTTGGAAGGGACCTATGAAGATCATCGAGTCCAACTCCTGGTCCTACACAGCACCATCCCCAAGAGTCACACCATGTCCTCAAATCAGTAAACATTTGCACCATCAAACATCCACAGTCAAATTCTGGGATAGAATTGCCAATGAATTTTTGCTCCTGCTCAGATTCATCCCTGAAACACTCACTGAGCCATGCATGGAAAATCCATTCCCAAAGCCACATCCCACCTGGGGCTGGTGGGTGAGGGCTTTGACACACAATTTCCATCATGTCCAGCCTCAAAGGAAAACATCACTTCATTCTGGAGGGATTTTTTCTCTTTTTCACTATAAGAATGCTGAGTTTAAGCCCGAGTTCGGAGCCTGTTGGCTCTGGCCTGTGCGCTCTGAGGGCACGTCCAGGCCGTGAGGCGCCTCCATGGCCACGGCACAGCGGGACCTACATGACCAAACTCCCATTAAAACCCAGGTGTGGTACTTAAATATGAGGGTGGAAATACACACACAGGCTCCTCTGCCGTGTCTGGGCTGAGGGAAGAGGGAGGGAAGAGGGAGAAAAGGAGTGAAATTCCACTCTCAGGGTGCTGCCGCCATTTCCCACAGCAACGGCGAGGGGGCCGCTAATGGCAGCTCATGAGGCCATGAGGGGACGGCGCACACTGGGGTGGAAGTGGGGAGAGATTCCCAGAGAGGACAGGGGACAAGGTAGGATCCTTCACCTACAGGGGACAGGGGGACAGGGAGAGCAGAGCAGGGCGAGGACAGGGTATGGGGCTGGGTGTGGAATTGTGCATCCATTTGGGACACTGAGGGGGCTGCCATGGCACCATGGGGCTGGGTGTGGAATTGTGTGTCCATGTGGGACACTGAGGGGGCTGCCAGGACGTGGATCAGGGTGTGGAATTTTGTGTCGATGTGGGACACTGAGGGGGCTGCCATAGCACCGTGAGGCTGGGTGTGGAATTGTGTGTCCATTTAGGACACTGAGGGGACTGCCAGGACATGGGGATGGCTGTGGAACTGTGTGTCCATGTGGGACGCTGAAGGGGCTGACAGGACATGGGGCTGGGTGTGGAATTGTGTGTCCATTTAGGACACTGAAGGGGCTGGCAGGACATGGGGATGGCTGTGGAATTGTGTGTCCATGTGGGACACTGAGGGGCTGCCAGGGCATTTTCGTCTTCGACACAGCGATTTGGCCCTAATTATTTTTGTTCCTGTACCTTTTCTCCATTAATTCTCCTGGAATTTGCCCATTCCAGCCCTGCTTCAGTGACCGCCTTTTAATTCTATTGCAATATCTTGCATTTAATGTCTCTGCTTCTTGTGGTTCACTTTTTGTTTTTCTGCCTTCTCCTTTTCCATTTTATTTACTTCTCAACAACTGCTCTTGAAGCTGGATAGGCAGGTTCAGGCCACGCTTCGCATCAAAACAAATTAAAGCAGTAGCTTTAAGTTTAATTTAAGCTAATTTCCTTCAAAGGTAATTTGCCTAGAAAGGGTTGGCAGTGCCAAATCAAATTTAAACACAAATACAGATCTATGTACCAAGCTGGGCTTTGCCTAATGCTCGAAATATGATTTCTCATCTCTTCGGGGTTATTGCACTGCCTTACATGGAGCAGGACTGTGGCATTCCTCAGTATTCCACAAGGAAATACTGTTCATGTAAAGGAATTAAGAGTAATGAAACTGTTTTGGTTTAGCCTAAAATGTTCTGTGCAATCCTGAATTACATTTTTAAGTTTTCTTTGGGAGTTTTCTCTCCCCTTTAAGAAATTTGATTTAATTTAATTTAAAATGAAATGTCACCACAAAGCAACAAAGTAGTTAGAGGGTTCTGAAAATATAATTTGTTTTTTTTGTGAAGGCTACTTGTTAAAATCCATCTGAACTAAAACATCATTTTAATCCCCCCGCAAATTTCTTTTCAATAGTTGGCATGCTCTTTGCAGACCCCCAAAATATCCACCTTATTCTACTACTGCATAAAATTCTTTATCTATAAAATTATTGCCTGTAGTGAAGGAGTGAAAAGTAAGGAATGTTTCTCCATTGGCTGTTCCAAGACTGAGTTTGAAAGTTAAAGCTTTGAACTGCTTTATTTTAGAAAATGAGGCATCCTGTTGGATGGTCATTAAAAGACCTTGCAGTTGACACATCAGGAGAGCAAGGAATCAATTTTTTATACATCCAAAGGAAATTTTGCCTGGATACCAAGGAGCAGCCAATGAATTTTAAGGGAACAAAGCTAAATTTCTCCACAGCCCTGCTGTTGCTATGAGGTGGACGTGACATTGCCACTCTCAAAACCCTATATAAGCACTTATTTTCCTACTTTTCTATTTTCTCTCTTTCTTTCCTCTTCTATGCAAAAAATAAAAAGTCGAATTATTGCTTTGGATCGCAGCATTTAATCTTGTGTTTTAATCTCACTTTTGGATAAGTTTAGAACCTAATTCCTTCCCACAATTGTGGATTGAGGCAAAACTTGCTTCTTCTCACCTTAAGTGGATCAGAACATAGTGTTCATGTGATAGTAGGAAAATGGGATGGATTGAGCCATATGCCAAGAAATAATTTTTAGCAGAACTACAGTGTTTCAATAATTCTGCCAGGAGAATGAACTGATCTGTTCTTGCCCTTTCCAGTAGCCTAAGTAAGGAAAAAAGAGAAAAAAAATAAAGAAGAAAAAAAAAGGCAGCATCACAGATATTCACAAAGAAATAGAAAATTAGTCAGAATTATTTATTTTATGCTAAATACATGCTTTTTACAAGGATGCTGAAATAGCTTTAAGTTCTATATTCTCTGCCTATAGTGTTAATATGGCATCTAAGGTGGGTTTTGTTCTATTTTAATGCCTAAATTAATTTTGTTATCTGATTTGCCATCTAATTCTCGAAAAAATATGACTAAATTATATTTTTATGACATGAATGGAGAAACAAAATTACTATAAAATCCCAGGTAGTGTAGTGACATAGAGAAGACACAAGTGAATATCCTTGCAGTGATGATTCCAAGAGCTGTGTCAGTGATTGATCCTGAAAGAGTCAGAGGAGGCAAACCTTTAGAAACACCTGGACATGAAGAGAAGGAACCACAGAAAAAGGACAAGATGAAAAAGGAGAAAAAGAAATGTGGGCAGTGGCTCTTCCCCCAGGGTGATAAAAAAGGTAATTTTTTTCCTGGAAGTATGAGACTCTCTTGAGAAATATTGTTCCTTTTCTTTGGCATTTTTTTCAGTAATTAGGAAGACAGGGCAAACAGTTTTTCAATGAAAGGATATAATAAATTATGTTTCAAACACTTGTCGGGGAGGGAAGAGAGAGGGAGATTCCCTATGGTGTTATCCCACAATACTCAGTGATCCAAGATGATGATCACCTTGGATGTGGGAGCAGCCTGGCAATCCTCATTCCTCAGCTTTAATCTGAGGACCTGAAAATGGCTCTCCCACATTCTGGTTTCTGACCATGCATCACCTGGTGAGTCTGAAAAAGCTTGTCAAGAGGAAAATTATTAAAAATAATGCACAAAAGTGTGGGTTTTGACTGGAAAAAAAGCCAGTTTTAATTAATCATGGTGTATTATGTGAAATAATTTTGTGCCTCAATGGAATGAGCATACAGACCAAATATGTAAGTGTACGTGGAATTTATGTCAATGTTAACAGTGAAGAATCTCTCCATGTCTGCATCTTTTCACATCTACACCCATCCTTTCTTAAATCCTACCAGGCCACATCAAAAAATGAGTGCAAAACCAGCAACCCTTTTCCTGCTGAGCTGCAAAATTTCATCTTGATTTACCAAATCTACAAGATGGAAATCAATCCAAAAAAAAGTGAAGAACCACTGATTGTCTCTATTATTATCTCTGTTATTATATGCTGCTGTCAAGAAGTTATACTGGCATGAAACTAGCAGACCAGGAAAAATAATGACATTTTTAAAATCTAGTTAGCAAAAGAATCATTGCTGACCTCTATCTGTGGTGGATAACTTATTTCTTATATATATTTATGGATATTATATGTCATTTTGATAAAGTGTTTATTTTTGCTTGTTCATGTCTACTGGAAATGAAATACATTTTACAGTACTTCTGACAGCTTTTGCAGGAATGTATTTGTCCTTTTTTTTTCCATCCTCTCATTCCATTCTGGCAAAATAAAAGAGTAATTTTGCAAAAATTGTGGGACAATATTTGTGGTCATATTGTAGTCTTCCTGCAGTGCGATTGTGCTACAGAAAACATTGGATTCAACAGAAGTTCTTGAAAAGATCTGTCCTTTTACTCAGGTGTTCTTTCTAGGTCAGGACCTCGCCTGTTTTATCCCTAAAATATGAGGTGATCTATAAACTATAATAAACTTCTAGCAGAATACCTCTTGAAATGCCTTGAGAGCTGTAGTGAAATTGAATATATGCCTGAAAAAGGGGAACACACTCAGATTTACACTCTTGACTATTTTTAAATTCTAATTCTTCTTCAGAAAAGGAAAATGAGAACAATTCACACAGAATCCTGGCCATAAGGAAAGGCAAACGGCAAAAACACACTGAGAAGTAGCCCATTAAAATATTTTTTTCAATTGCTGTTTAGAAACCATGTACACACCTGCACACCTGTTCTATGCAATGAGCATTTAAGGTTTAAAAGTGCGATCTAATTCAAAGCTGAAAGTTGTAGAAAGCTGGTTAGAAATCCCAGAGAGCTGGCTAAAATCCCAGAGATTTTAACCATGAGCTGTTGGGCCCATGTTGGGTTTTGAGTCCTTGCAGACCTTGGTTACTTGGTTGTTTGGGGTTTTTTTATCATCAACCTGTACAAGGTGCAGGTCCTGATGGGCTGAATTTGGTTCATCATGTTGTGGCTGCATCTGTGAACTGCATTATTTACAGAGGAAAATTTATTTCCATTGATTGATTTCCATTGATTTCCATTGGTTGTTAGCTGTGGTGCACTGCAGCCACAGAAATACACAGAAATAGAAAATATTGGATGTATTTATCTGTGAAATACTTGAATCACAGAATCACAGAATGATTTGGGTTGGAAAGGATTTTAAAGATCGTCTCATTCCAACCCCCTGCTGGGAAGGGAACCTTCTACAAGACCAGGTTGCTCATGGACCATTGGAGTTTTGGGGCGTTTTGCCAAATAAAGCACAGTTCCATACTTGGATGAGCAGTTAGGAGCTTATGTGAGCAGAAAAGTCATATAACGATGGACTTGTCTCAATAATTGCTCTGTATCCGTGCCTGTTTACTCTGCTCTTGATGCAGGAGGCAAGAAAAGGGCAGCTGCAAAGACCCCCTACTTGAATTCCTCGTTTTTAACCCTGCAGAGCGGCGTGGTTTACCAGGACAAAAACGCTACGGCCCAGCGGATCTCATCAGCGAGGCTGCACAAAATTAAGGAGCTGAAGAATGAAATCTTTGACTTGCAAAGAAAAATAGAAGCCTCCAGCTTAGAAAACCAGGCTCTGAAAGAGCTGAGCCGCCGGCACGCCAAGGCCATCGACAGGTACAGCAATGCTGAGAGCCACTTGCAGGAGCTTCTAGCACGGCACCGTGCTGAGGTGCAGGACTTAAGGAAACTCCTGAAGATGTCTCAGGAGGCCGAGAGAAACACGTCCAGGGGGCTCAGAAGAGTGGAAGCAGAGCTGAGGAAAGCCAAAAGTGATTTGAAGACCTTGGCTGGGCTTTCAGAAGACAAAAGTCTTGCAGAGAGAGAGGAGCTTGATCACAGACTGTCAGTCCTTAATGAAATGTTGGAGGCAAAGGAGGAGAGGATACAGGTAATACCTGCAGATTGCTGTGTTTGTGGAATATAAAAGCATAGAATATCCTGAGTTGGAAGGGAATCACAAGGTCGTGGAGCAGGAGAGGTTTCAGTGCAAGAATAGTGACAAATTTTTGGCTGCTTCTTGTCACATTCATGATTCTGATATAGTCCTGTGACACTGAATGCTGTTTAATCCAGTGCTCACCCAAGTGTAAGCAAGTTGAAGAGGAGATAATTCATCTTATGTCCTTTTAATATCTCCTGTTTCCTTACTCTTGCTGACCCTGGCATAAAAATGACATGAACAGAGTATTTATTCAAAACTGAAAGAGTGAAATTTCCATGGTCCTCCAGGAATTAATTTCTGTTTTCTACGGGGTGTCTTATGCATAGAATTAAATAATGAGCCAGGAAATCTTAAGAGAAACTGAAAATATTAACAGCTGAATTCAGACCCTCTTTCAAAAGCTTTCAGTTCCCAGAAGTCCTACTGAGCAGCTATAAAAAGCACACAGGGTTGGGTGCCCACCCTATAGTTTTAGGAACTGTAATTGCAGTGCATGGCACTGGGTTCTGAAGATAAAATACTCAATAAATTACCAAGTTTTCATTTATGCTAAGCCTCGTTATTCTGCCACAGTTAATAGGTCTCTGTGAATAGAAAGCCTTAACATTTCTCAAAGATGATTATATTTATTAATCCATCATTTATAACTAATGTACAGCCTTATTTTTGTTTATGATTGAATGCCAAAACCTTTTTCTTGTTTAGTAAAATCAGGTTTTAAATAATTATTTTCTTAATTTGAATTTCTTACTTTCAAAGTGATTTTTCAGATACTTCAGCATAATTTTATGTATTGTTTACAATATAATTTTAACTTCTATATTATTATCATTAGAAGATAACTATAATGATATATAATTATGAGCCTAAATTTCTGTATATTAGCACAGTTATTTTTTAAAACTGTCAAGAACTGAAATTTTTCAACAGTCAGAATGAGTACATCCATGTGGTAAAATCTGTCATTTTTTAAGAGTCTGGAATTGCAGCTGAAGCTGAACAACAGCACCTTTAGTCGTCAGCTGGCAAGTGAGAATAAAAAACTCCTGGAAGTTGGGATCATCATAAAGAACTTGATAATGGAAATTAACTGTGTTCACCAAAAAATTAAGGTATTCCAGATTTTATACAGGTTTGTGTTTCTACAAGAAAATTTAGGTATTTAATGTTATATATTCATTTTGCTTCTTTTACATTATTTATTAATGGAATTTTTGTTTCTTACTTGAGACTACAGTCTACCAAAAAAAACCAAAACTGTGAAATGATGGCATTATTGTAGGGTTTATTAGTTAGAAGCAGTTCAGTAGTTAACTGAAACAGATTATTGCATCAGCAATTGAACAAAAATCCACACCAATGTGTTACCAGTTTGCTATATCTGGGTCAAATACATTCATCTACTCACTTCAAATGAGCTCCTTTACAGAAATAAACCAACATGAGCCAAATGTTACAGCCTGCAAAACTAGAGTTTAACAAAAAGACTCATGGAAGCGTTTCAAGAGTTTGTTCAAATTCCAGCTTGGGTTTTAGACAAAAGTTTTTGGGACAAATAGGTCCAGTTCAGCACTTTCTGTAAGGGCTGTAAACCAAAGATACATGAAAACTAAACAGAAATAAAACCAAAGCTGCCAGGAATGGGATATCATATCGGTTTTAATGAAGAAAACCTGTTCATATTCCAGAAAACCTGAAATCCCTTGTGGCTTTTTCATAATTGTGTGTTTGTAATACAGTTAAAACAGACTTTTTTACCTCACCTTCTGAGCATGGTGTTATGACAGAGATCAGGGAGGTGTACAGGTGTGTTCCTGGCCTTCAGTGCGAGAATTTTAACCTGGCTCATGAAAGAAAAAGACAGATTCCTATTCCTGAAAATGACAAAGCCACCACGTGGCCTGGCACAGGGTGAAATCAGTGGTGGGTTTCACCCAGCATGGAAAACTACGTTGGTAAAAATAATTTTTTAATGTCTATTACAAGTTTAATGATGTTTATTTCTTCTTAGGAAAAGGATCGGCAACTGTATATAAAAAATATTTATGCAAACAGGATGCCTAAAATCCTGAAGGACAAAGGTGGTTCAGTGCCTCATGGACAAAGTATGGCTATAATCATCTTTCTTTTTGGTTTACTTAAGTGACACTTCCATTGTTTTATACCAAAATACTGTTTTATTCCAAAATAAATAACAAAGTAGTACTTTTGTATGGGATAAAAAGGTTTAGGAAGCTTAAAGGCTTGAATGATAGAAAAGAACAATATAAATTAAGTACTATCAAGGCACAAAGAGATTTTTAGGAAAAAGTATTTCTTTCACATGGATGCTGAGATAGATATTGGGGAGAAATACCTATTACATGCAGTCTTGTCTATCCAGCATTCCAAGGGCAGCTGCCTGGAGTGGGATTCAGCTGCCTGATCACAACATCCAGCACCATTTGAGATGCCCCAATTACACCCTGAATTTGGGACTGAATGGGTGAATATGGACTTGCCTGGGTAAAACACCTCTTGAACATACTGATCAGATATTCCTGCTCCTAAACTGAAGGAGAAATCAGGACTTGCTTCACATGGGTACCAAAGAGCTCTTAGCAAAGCAGTGTTTTCTGCTGGAAACACTGCACATGCCCACAGAACTCCTCAAATTATGGCAGCAGTACAAAAATCTTATCACACTCATTTGCTCATTTCTTTCCTCTTCATTGCCTTTGCAAACCCATTAACTCTGCCTTACCTCTAAGTGAACTACAGGGAAAAGATTGGTAATTCAAGGTGTAAAATTAAGAAAAAACATATTCCTTGTTCTCATCCCAAGTCATGAAGCTCTAAGTCCCAGTTTTAGTTACACCACAGAACTAACTTCTTTTTGTTGTACTCACATATGGCCTTGTGCAATATTGCTATTAAATTATGGTACCTAAATCAGTTTTATTGTTTAAGTTTTTCTTTTCTTTAAGCAAGATCAGGCAGCTTAGTTGGAGAGAAAAATTATATTTTGTAATGAAAAGGTTCCAAGCAAAGTTGCCTGATCTTCTGGAAGTTTTGGCCAATAAAAGTTTCATTCTCTGCCAGTTAATGGATTTGGAAACCCAGAGCTGGAATCACTGACAACTTGTTTTCCTTTTCACTCTTGGCTTGAACTTTCTTGTAGCAGATTTCTCCAGAGCTGCTTTGTCAGGCCATTATTTTCTAGTCCACGCCCACAAAAGTTTTCAGCCAGCAGGAAACTAAAACCGAAATTTGGAGCTGCGTTTTTGAACACTGCTGATAAACCGCTGGAGGGAGGCTTCCTTGGGGTGTCAGAGAGCTCTCTGCACGTCAAGAAAATGGATTTATTGATGGAGCAAGGAATTCCAGAAGCTCCTGCGGGCAGGTGGCAGCGGCTCGCCCGGGGGTGCAGCTCCCCCTAGTCCCGAGCCTGGGGAACGCTCTGCTCATTCCTCATGGAAAAACTGCTGGAGGAACCGGGAAAGGCAATTCCCCCAAAGCATCATTCCCAGATGCACCAGCATCCTGTTCACCACCACTGCAAGCACTGGAAGGGCACCGATTTTATGGAGAGCTTTCCTTTGATTTCTGAGCTCAAAACTAGGAATAAGGGCAAACGTGGATGTGGATAAGGTCCCATTTTTGCTGCTGTGGTAGCAACTTTCTCAGCTGCTGCACTCATGTCAGAATTGTCCCAAAATAGAGTAAAATAGCAACACACTCATGTCTATCTCATATCCAGCTATTTCTTTAAACATCTTGTTTAATCACACCCTTGGAATCTCTTCCAAAGTCCACTGATATTTCAGTATGATGACTTGAGTTCCCTAAAGATCCAAATTTAGGAAACTGAATTCTGAGGCTTCATACCAGACCTCTTAAATTTACACTAGAATGGAACTAAAAATTAAGCCCACGTGGGCTCTGGGGCAGAGACACCTTTGTCTGACTGTCCATGTTCTATCTGGACAGGACTTTGTAGCATACTTTTATCTATATTTATGTGTATGAGTGTTTTTAGGATGTACTGATGTACAGGTGAAAAAGCTCAGAAGTTCAGGTAGCTGTTTGTGTCCAGTTTCAGCATTTATAAATTGGGCAGAAAAAATAGTTTCCTTATTAAAGGGCATTAAGATATGCATTAAAAAAATGTTTAAATCCTAGGTCACATACCAGTATTGTCAGTTGTCAGAGATATCTTTTGTTTATAGCAACAATCTAATTCCAGAAACTACTGCCTTGCTCATGCTTGTCCTATTCAACAGGTCTGAGAGTAGACAGATCAGTGCAAGTGGATAAAGAGAGTTTTAGAGAACTGCTGCTGTCACAGCACCAGGAAACAGGAAAAAGTCAAATCCAGCTAAAAAAGGTGGGAAAGATCTGGATCCAAACCCAATAATCTTCTGTTTAAACTCTCAGCTGAGGTGTATCTTACTCCTTAAGTTGCAGCAATATGCCTGAGTGGCCTGATCCATCATCTTAACTCCCTAGGATGTGGATTTTACATTAATGTAATTATAGTACAGGAAAAAATGTTGTGATGCAAAGAATGTAACAGCAATAGAAATTACCAATCTTTCTCTAAGTATTGCACTGACTGTGTCTGAAAGTCACTAAAGAAGCATTCCCTCACTATTTTTACCTTCAATTGCCAATTGTAGGAGAAAAAGTCTTCAGAAGAGAAGGATGAAGAAGCCAAAGCAAATGAAGCATCCTCAGATGCCCAGTGTAGAACAGAAAAGCAACCAACCAAGAAAATACCAACATCAGAAACTTCTAACAGGTCACACAGAGGTATGTATAACATTTCTCTCAGAAACTCCCCTGATCTTTTCAGATTACCACAAGTATTGGTGATTTATGTGGGTCTGACAGCCCTTAGCTGGCACCTGACTGGCAGGGACTGATCCAAGGTGATGTGTGAAGTGTCACTGACACCACAGAATCTTTCAGTTTGGAAAGTGCAGCTGCTGGTGGTGCTGCACTGACAGCAGAGCAGCTCTGCAGGATGTGGCATCTCCATCCTGCTCTTCTTCCAAAAGCACTTCCTGGTCAGGTTGGTAAAAATTCAATGTTCTGCCTGTAAAAGTGTGATTAACAGTTGTTAATTCACACTAATCAAACACTGATCTCAAGCTGATGGTTGTGACTTCATCAGAGCTGATGTGAACATGTATTTTTGTGGCTGGGAGAGGGGAAGGACTGCAAGGCCTGGGAGCATCTCCTCATTACAGTGATCCCTGTAAAGAGATTTTATATAAAACTTGGCCACTGACTGTTCTCATGGAAAAGTTACATGCAAAGGACTCACCTGTAAACATCTTTATTTTGAAGGCATTCTGTAGAACAGAGGAAAGAAAAAGCCAGTGCTGTTCCCTCATCCAAGCTTTTCTTTCTAGAAATATTCCTGTCATTTCCATTAGGGCTTGTAGGAGGAACAAAGGTCTGAGTGCCATCATTCCAAATGTGTCACAAATGGCAGGGGACCTAAAGGTCACACATGTACAGAGGTGAACCAGGTGATCCCAGGTCACTTCCCAGAGCCCAGAACCTGGGATGTGTTCACTCCTGAGGTTTGTACTCTGCCTCTTCACCTCCAGCCTTTCCAGAGCCACCAGATAACCAAAGGCATAAATTGTCACTGAAATTCCCTTTTAAAACTGACAGAAAACACAGATCCTCCGAGGCTCCCTGTGAATCTGTGTCTGAAAATCTGGGAAATCTGAGTTTCTCTCTCTGATATTAGACTTTTATTGAAGCCTTACTTGGCTTTTTTAGTTCCTGTGACTTCTTATTTCTCCTTTAAGCTTGGATTATGTCTCATTTTGGGGGTATTCTGTGAGTCTCTCCAGGACCCATTACAAGTTGTGCCCTGCACAGATAGATGGAATTAGTGCACACATGTTCCTTTTCCTAAAAAGTGGAGCCACCTCATTTCCAGGTGAGAGTTGCTGTATATTCTGGTCCACACAAGCAACTCTGTTGTGAATTAAGGGAAAGGAAATCCTGCATGTATCCAAGTCCCAGATAACGACTCTTAGAGTTCAGATCTCACCTGGTTTCTCTGTTGCATTGTACATTACTTTTGTGGCACTAAATTTAGCCATTACTGGTTATAATTGGAGCTAAATTCACTTCATGAAATTCAACACCATGAAAAAAGCAAAAATAAAGATACTAAACTGGATTCAATGGCACAATGATCTTGCTTAGATCTTGCCCCATCCTGTTGTATTTATTATAAATAGAATTGTCATAACTGTCCAGAATGAAATACCATTAATAATAACAACTGAAGCAATGAAATAAGGATGTGATATTTGCTCTCATTAAAGCTTCATGACTCTTTATGTTCTTAAACCCCACAATATTTCAGAGGGCAGACTACTGGTGGAAGAACACACTTTTTCAGCATTCATGAAAGAAATGGAAGAAAAGACAGCATTTCTTAAACAGGAGTTGAAAAATCTGATGAGAACTGAACAAAGTTCTCAGAGTGACAAAGTAAAACAGAACAACCAAGAGGGAGATGCAGTGGAAGAAGTTGGAAAAGAAGAGAAAAAAACAGATGAGCAGCTAAAAAAGAAAGCCAAGAATGAAGGTGCAATTCCAAACAAAGAACCCATTAGGCTGAACAACAAATACAAATTCTCAAAACCTGTTGAGAGTTTGCAACACGGGCTGCAAGAATCAGGTCCCAAATCCAAAGCAGGCAGTCTGTGCAGCCTGAGGCAGGCAGGTCAGGGCTGCAGTGGGGAAATTTCCTTTGGGGTGTATGAACCATCCTTTGGTCAAACCCCTCTGGCCAGGCAGAGCACCCAAGTGACACTTGCTGAGAGGAAAGAACGCCTGATGGAAGAGCTCTTTGGACAGGGCTGCCTGCAAGGAAACCCTTTGAGTTCCAGCAGGAAGGCCCAGAAGTGAGGGATGCAGGATGGCACAAGCCAAATTCCAAACTCCATCATGGGTTCAGAAGGGAAAACACCCAACACTCCACACTTAAGGACAAACTCCTGAGGGTACACCAATTATTTCTGATAGTTAAGTACATCAGTTTGCCTTTAGGAAATTTGAACACCCAGATTGTTAAAAACCAAATGTTTTACCTTCATTAAATGTTTGTTAAATCTTGCAAGGACTGGCAATTTCTTTCCATGATTTTTCCCAAACAACAGTCACAAAGGAACATTCTTCTGTGCTTGGTGTGTCTATGAAAATGTGTTGTGCTAAGAGTTCCTCAGCATTTTTATCTATTACCAGGTGTCCAGTTTAGTCCTTGTTTGGGGAACTTCCAGGTTTTTGCATTCCCAAGCAGCTGGAATTTGGAAGCTGGGTAGTTGTCAGCTCACTCACATGAGCAACCTGCTTTCATAAGGTTCACTCTTGGGTTAGGACCAACAATGCAATAAAAGAAAACACTTTTTTAGTTTCTTCAGTCCCTTAACAGCTTCCAGAATTCACACATCATAAAAATAATTTGCCCTTACATTGTTTTCACGAGCATTAGAAGCCTCTAAAGCCTCATTCTTTCCCAGTGTTCAAACTTATCAAAGCAGTTTGCCTGGTAACTTCCCCAGCTGACATCCAAAGATGAATGTGCAAGAGGAAAGTATTGTTTTGGAGAAGTCAGGCATAGCCAGTCCCCAAAAAGCCTTTAAAAATCCTGTGTTGAAGGTTATGTAAGCAAGGGGAGGAGGGCTGTGTTTTGTTCCTCACAGTAATTCATGAAACTCTTGCTAAAATGATGTGAAGTTCATAAAACTTAGGTGTATTCTGTTAACTTTAAAAGGCATTAGCACTTCAAAAAGCTTCAAAAATTGTACTGTAAAAGCTTTTACTGATGACAAAGGCATTCAGAGCTGAACTTACTCGCAGCAACATTTCAAAGGTTTAAAAATGATTAAAAAAATACATTAGTCCAGTTGATTCCAACAGTATTTCCTTATACACAAACACAGGGGGGTTGTTTTGACTTGGATTTTGCTGAGTTTGGGGTTGGTTTTGTCATTTTGGGTTTGTTTGCTTGGGGTTTTCTAGGGTTTGTGGGGTTTTTTTAAGAAAACTGCAGTTTACATTAAAAAAGGGATCAGAAAACCTAAGAGGGGTTGAAAAGCTTTATTTCCTTAATAAAATCACAATTATACATAACATTCAATCACAACATATTTTCCTTGATATTTATTTTCATGTTGGTTAAATGCAATCCCTAATATAAAACCCCATTTTTTAAATTAACATTAAAAAAAACAACCAAAACCATTTAATCCATATATACACACTATATAACATGACCTTTGGAACTAAATTCCAAAGGCAGTGCTAATTTTGGGGGGGTCCTGGCCCCCTCCTTCCTGCAGGAAGGCAAAGGGCTTGGAACAACAGACCAGATGCATTCCAATGTGGGAATTCCAGAGTGGGAAGCTAAACCAGCATCACCTCTGCAGGAACAGCACTGGCTTCTGCTTTATTGTCAGGAGCACTTGAAGGAGCCTCTTAAGAGATAAAAATTTGATTGAACTTATCTGTAATTTTTTAGGAAAGCCCAAGAATATTCCAATTTTAGGGTAAAAAATAAAAAGGAAACTCTGTTTTACCCTGAGCCAACCAAACCACCTCCCTCTGCCCCCTTCTTGTACTCCCAAACATGATCCCCCCTTGGGGTGAAACTACCACATTTTATAGCAAAGAAACAGCAAAGCTCCCAAATTAATTCCTAATACCACAACATTTCCAATTTAAAACCACAAATCCAACACTTTTAGTTGTTGGTGACAACAGACCTTGAGAAAATCTTATGGTTCTGCCATGAATAGACCCAAAATGAGGTTCTGTAGCCAGCAGTGCTGTTCTTTCCAAACTGAAAGACAAACTCTAGACAAAGGAATCAAAAGGAATCCAAATATCCAAATGGAAGAATGAGGATTGTCTCAGACCTAGTCCCATGAAAGACAACTGTCCCTTTTCTTTTAAATTAATTTAAAACAGTGATAATGGAAATGCAGTTGAGGGCTCCATGGATTGCTGGGATTCCTTCAGCTGAAAGGGTGCAGCATGATGGCTACAACTTTATTGCAGACCACGAGCCAGCATGTAATTCCCACACCTCCTGGAAGAGAGAGAAACCACAATTTAAGTTGTTGGATCAATAACCCCGAGGCACATGAGCATCTGAAAACAACCTTGGAAGTGTAAAAAAATGAAACTCAGGATTTATGAGATGAACAGGAACAAAATATCTCCTTATATACAAATGGGTCTCTGCAAGAGATGGGAGAAATCTCCATGCTGGTCCCAAGAAAACCTGGATTGTCTTGGGAAAATAGACCCAAATACACCAAGAGGAGCCAAAGTGGGGTGAATGCACCTCACTGTTAAAAAATTTGCTATGGACCTAAGAGAAAACATCCAAAGTGCTGAAGTTAAGGGCCTGGCAAGTCACGGCATGAACCTAAATTCAGGATTTCAGAGAGGCAAAAAGTAAATATCCTCTGAAATTCAAATCAGTTGTTTTATAAGTACATAGCTATTCCTAGCACACACATGAAGAAACCACCTTTTAGCTGATTTTCTGATTTAAATCTTCTCCAGGGTCTGTTCAGTATATAGAAGGGCAATGCTCTGAGTGGAAATAAAAATGACCGAAAACCCATTTAATCATCAGTTCAAGAAACAAGAACTGAGCACACAGGCAAGAGCTGATCAATGTCTGAACTCCTCCCTGTGCTCTGGGAGTCAGAGAAGTTGTTGCTGTTAATCCATGGATGCTTTGGGGCTTGGGAATGTCCTTTTCCTTACCTGCCACTCCTGTAGGGAAGGCCACCAGGCGCTCCAGGGGAGCCAGCCATTTGCTGGGAAGCACTGTCACTGGCTCAGAGTAGTATTTCCAGATCAGAGAGATCATCAGGGCAGCCTGGAAAGGACATTTTTATTAGTTTGAATAATAATACCCATCTAGTTGCATTCCCAGGGCCATCTGGAAACAGTAAACAATAAATTCTAATGAAAGAGAATTGTTTCTTTGTTGTTTTATCTTGTTCTACAGAATATTTTTAGATTTAGTACGACCTTAAATTTATACACGTTAGGAAGCAGCAGTGAGAACTTGGAAAATACTGACCCTGCTTCCAATGCAGCAGAGTCAAACACAGTCACAGCACTTATTAAATTCTGATGACTCTTTTTAGCCTTAATTTTTGCCTGCCAGGAATCCAACTCACTTCAACAGTCCCCTAAGGAAATCTCCAGGCTGACCACTGCCATCCTTGTTAGCAGAAAATTCTTTGGCATCAAGTCAGAACTACAGAGACAATCTGATGAGGCACCGTGGGGAAATGTGTGGCAGCTGTCAGTGCAGATCTGCATCCTCAGCACAAGTATATTTTATTTTCAAAAGCAAAAATACAATATCTTTACATGTAGCAGAACTTGCCTGGATGTGGGGCCATACATAAAAAAACCCCCAGTGATTAAAGAGCTGACAAACTCCCACCTTGTCACCCCAGACCAGAAATACAGAGCTGAAATGAAAGTTAAAGCTCCTTCCATCTTCAACTACCAGGTTTTATCAGCAGCAGCTCTCCCTTGTTTTCTAGAAACTTTGTTTGGCAAGTACTGTGTCACTGGAATCATGGAATGGTTTGGGCTGGGACCTTAAAGCCCATCCAGTGCCACCCCAGCCATGGGCAGGAACACCTCCCACTATCCCAGGGTGCTCCAAGCCCTGTCCAGCCTGGCCTTGGACACTTCCAGGGATCCAGGGCCAGCCACAGCTTCTCTGGGCACCCTGTGCCAGGGCCTCTCCACTCTCACAAGGAGAATTTCTTCCCAATATCCCATCTAAATCTCCTCTCTGGCAGTGTGAAGCCATTCCCCCTTGTCCTGTCACTCCGGCCCTTGGAAATTGTCTCTCTCCAGGTTTCCTGTGGCTCCTTCAGGCACTGCAAGGCCACAATGAGGTCACCCCAAAGCTTCTCCTCTCCAGGCTGAACAATCCCAGCTCTCCCAGCCTTTCCTCCCAGCAGAGCTGCTCCATCCCTCTGCTCATCCTGGAGCCTCCTCTGGGCTCTCTCCAGCAGCTCCACGTCCTTGCTGTGCTGGGGGAAGCCTGAGACCCATAATCCAGGACAGAATTGTAACAGTACTGAGGATTTGGGTTAATTTCTATCAATTATAAAGTATTCACTTACCTGTAATATGTAGAATACAATGTTTATAACCCACTTTATTTTGGCTAATTGAGCAGTTCGTGCTTTCACTGTTAAAGGAAAAAGAAAAGACTTTCAGTTACTTACAATAGTGCATTATAGTTACACAAAATTAATAATTTTTTAGTATTTCATTCTTCAAGGCAGGATATTACACTGCTCAGAAATCTCTTTCCAAATGACTTAAAGTTATACTAAAAATACCCTTCTGCAAGAAACTGCCAGTTCTGTATCACACTGTAGTTTCTTTCTTGCCTTACTCAAAACATGATTCAGTGAACAGCATCACTGAGAAAGAATAAACAATTTCACAGGGAAACCCAGGAAATTCCTGGAAAGACAAAAGCAAGCTCTACAAATAATTTAAAGAACTGTACCATGGGTTTTGAGCTTGTCAGTCATTTTGTTAATCTTCCTTTCCAGCCGGGCATATCTGGCAAACTCATCCATCATACTGATGGTGGCAAGTTCCTGCTTCATAGTCTGGATCTCAGCTCTCATCTGGGACTCCTGCTCTGCATCCTTCTGTAACAGTCTGGATATCTAAGAAGTAAAGAAAACTATCAGTTATTGATCCAGAATTCCACTGATTTTCCTTATTGTATATATAAAGTACGATCTAAAAAGCCTCCCATAAAAAAGGCCATTTTGAGGTGCAAGAAAATCCTTGGATAACAAGGGAACAAGTGAGAAAACAAGAGGAAACAGCCTCAAGCTGGACTCAGGGATCTTGAAGTTCTTTTCCAACCTAAATGATTCTGTGGTCACTCCCATTTCCAGCTCCAGCAGCCAAGTATTCCAACATTTTCTCCCTTTCTTTTACTTTGCTAATTTCTTTTCTCAAGGCACCACCTGCTTGTCAGTTCATGAACTCTGTTTGCCAAAGAAATTAAGACACAAAGGACACAAAATCTTTTTCTTGCTGTTCCTTAGGAAATCTTCCCAGCTTTCCCAAGACACATGTCATTTGTTCCCCACAGATGCTGCTCTCAGGACTGCAGTCAGTGAGAGTATGAACACCACTTTCAGTCACAAACCACAGCAGAAAGCTGAGCAGAGATTTTCATAGAATATCTTGAGTTGGAAGGGACCCACAAAGATCATCAAATTCCAGTCCCTGTCCCTGCACAGACACCCCAACAACCCCACCCTGGGCATCCCTGGCAGGATCCCAAACGCCTCTGGAGCTCTGGCAGCCTTGGGGCCGTGCCCATTCCCTGGGGAGCCTGGGCAGTGCCCAGCACCTCTGGGGGAAGAGACTTTTCCCAATATCCACCCTGACCCTGCCCTGGAACAGCTCCAGGCCTTCCCTGGGTCCTGTCCCTGTCCCAGGGAGCAGACTGGAGCTGCCCCTCGGGAGGAGCTGCAGCCCCCCGGGAACTCTGACCTCAGTCTCTTCTTCTCCAGGCTGAACATTCCAAGCCCTCAGCCACTCCTCATGTGGCTGTTCCATCACTCATCTCTGGTAACACTGAGTTCAGCTCCCCAGATTGCTGAGGGTAATTTAAGCTTTAAAGGATTTTTGTCCATTATTGAACAGTGCATGCTGATCTCTGTGCCAGTGAAGTTATTTCCATGGAAGAGCAGAGTGATGGGGATTTCACCATGTTTGTACACGTGGGAGCTTATCTGGAAGTCACAGAGTTGATTTGTCCTTAATTCCATTATCCATCCTTCCACGGGAATGCTTCAGATCAAAACAGGGGCATCCCGATCAGTGGTTGAGACTTAAGGTTTACTCCTACAATGGCTCAGCTCCTTAATCCCGGTATCCAACATCCCATCTCAACAACGGGGATGTTCATCTGCTGAAAACACGGAAGACTGAGCAAAGCTGTCCTTCGTATTCCCGAAAACTCAGAAGTTGTGGATGCTCCATCCCTGGAAGTGTTCAAGGCCAGGCTGGACGGAGCTTGGAGCAACCTGGGATAACAAAAGGTGTCCTGCCCAAGGCAGGGGGATGGAAGTGGATGATCTTTAAGATCCCTTCCAACGCAAACTATTCTGAGATTCATGATTCATCCTAAGGGCTCAGGAGCATCACTTAACACGCCGGTAACTCATTCCCCAGAACTTCACTTCAGCGCCCCGTGCACCCGGGGCTGCGGGAGCCACCCAGCAGCGGTGCTGGCTTCCACCATCTCCCGCCGCAGCTTCTGCTCTCCAAGGACAGGAGCGGGACCGGACGCTGCCCGTCCCAGCCGGGGGCGCGTTATGGGCACCGGGAGCCCTCCGGAGCCGGCACCGCGCCCCGCGCAGTGCACCCATCGCTCAGCTGCGGGGGGGACCCCTTAACGCCCTGCCCCGTCCCGGGGTCCCGTCCCAGCCATCCTCGGGCCCGCGCCCCCCTCCCACTTCCCGGCGGGCGCGGGGCCGTCACTCACGATGGAGGAGCAGGAGGGCAGCAGGATCTTGAGCGCGTTGCAGAGGAACACGGCGCTGAGCACCAGCAGCCAGGCACCGCTCTCCGCCATGGGGGCGGCAGCGGCAGCAGCGGGGCCCGGGATGGGGAGCGGGAGCGGGAGCGGGAACGGAGCGCGCGGAGCTGCAGGAGCGCCCGTGCGGGGGGCGCGGGGGACACGCGAGCCCACGTGACCCGGCGCGGCCAATCGGGAGGCGGCGCGCGGCGCGCGCCCCCCCGCGCCAATCCG
>VZRZ01005969.1:0-31849 GCA_013398175.1 Climacteris rufus | reverse complement strand
CGAGGCTGCGCTGAGGGGGGAGAGGGAGGGAGGGAGGAAGCGCTGAGGGGAGCGGGGGGGCGGCCGTGAGGGGAGGGAGGGGAGGCGCTGACAGCGCCGTGCCGAGCCGGGCCCGCCGCCCTCAGCCCGCCATGGCCGAGCCTGCGGCCTCTTCCAGCTCCGGCGCGTCGCTGCCGCTCATTGAATCAGGTAACACCGCGGGCCGGGGTGAGGAGGTGCCGCCGGTGCCGCCATCTTCCTGCCCCCCCCTCAGGATGGGTCACGGCCGCCCCCCGGCTCATCCCCCGTGTCTCTCCCCGTGTCTCTTACAGAGCTTTACTTCCTCATCGCCCGGTTCCTGAGCACCGGGCCCTGCAGGAGAGCGCTGAAGGTGAGAGCGGGGCTCACCGGGGCGCGGGCACCCCGCGCTGCCCGCACGGGGTCGGGGGGAGGTGGGAGCAGCCGCGCCCCCCGCTCTGGAGAAGCCAAGTCCTGGCTCGTCCCTGACTCTGTGTTTTGTCCCTTCCCTCTGCAGGTGCTGGTGCAGGAGCTGGAGCAGCACCAGGTCTGTGTGGGCTCTGATGAAATCTTGCTGTAGTCAAAAGTTTCCTTTGCAAGTCATTCAAGTTTCTGCCGCTGTCTCAACTTTTCCCCCCTCGACACACATTGTTTTGGATGTGGTCTATAATCCCTCTTTCCCCTCTAACCGCTCACGTTTTTTTTTGTTTTTCCTTTATTTAGTTGCTTCCCAAAAGGTTGGATTGGCAAGGAAATGAGCATTATAGAAGTTACGAAGAATTGGTGAGACTTTTCTCTTTTAAAAAAAACCCTTTTATTTACGATGATAGCACTGATGTTAGACCTTCTACCTTTAAAAGCAGGCCCAAAGCTTCACTTTGCAGTACCATTCTGGCTCTGGACACTGTGGTTATTTTAGAAAGGGCCTTTAATTTCTTTACATCAGACTAACAAAAACACAAGCGGTGGTTTAAATTGAGGATATTGTTTACATAGCAGAGGTGGAGCTTGGCGTTGTGCAGTGGTACATGCCGCTGCCTACATGCAGGCAGGAGCCAATCTACAGCGAGGTTTCATTTCGGAGTGTCGGGGCCAAGCTTGTGAGGCACGCTGTGATTCGTCCGTATTTATTTTCTGGTTGGTTTCTTTCAGCCCCCTCCAACAGATTAGGAAATGAAATCGCTGTTCAGAAGCCCAGGGTTGGCAGTTCTGGTGCCTGTGAACGTGCTGGGTTATCGCCGGCTCCTCGCTGGTCACGGCTTTGTTTCTAGCGTGCTGGAGAGATGGGAGTGATCTCTCCACAAAATGTGCTTTCGGCCCTTTCACGGCTGCTCCTGGGTGTTCTCAATCTTTTTACAGGCGGCAGAGCTGTGTTTTGGGGTTAATGTTGCTGCTTCTTAAATGGCAAAGGGTTTGAATCTCGTGAAGTGATGGCCTGGTGGTGCCTGCCCTGCCCAGCGTGGCTTTTTTCCTGCTTTATTGTAGCTGATATTGTTTCCTTTAAAGAGGCGTTTATTCTTGCTTTTTCCCACCCGAGGTTTAGACATTCCAGGTTAATTGGCTGATTGTTGTAGTGAAATCCCTCTTGTCAAGCACTTAAAAATCTCACGATCATATTTGCATAGAGAAGGAATGAAATGTTGTTTAAAGCATTTTCATGATTATTTAAGTGTTGCTTGAAATGATAAGTTTGATTCCATTTCCTCTACTTGTCGTTGTGGTCAGCTGAGCGAGTAAGGTTTCAGATTATTTTTTTTAAAGTCACTAAGAAGCCCAGTCTTGCTAAACAGGAATATTTTCAAGCTCTGACTTGAATTTAGCAAAGATGAAAGTAGGATTAAGCTTAAAAAGAATTGTGGGGAGTTTTTTTTTGTTGGCTCATTATTGGTTTTTTACCCCATTTCTTCTGGCAAAAAGCAGGATGTTGGGAGAGACCATGTGTGGATTTTTCTGATTTTGAGGCTGGTTTTTAATTGTGATTATTCTGCATGTAAAGTTGTAAAATTATTTCTTTAATATGGGCTGCTTCCACCTCTTTTTCCTGCACAATTTAAAAGAGATCTCTACACAGGGTAGTGCTATTTCAGAATATCTAAAATAAACTTCTCAAGGTTTTAGTTTCTGCTTTTTGAGGGGGTATAAGAACCTCTTGTCCCACTGGTCTCATTCTGAATTTTCAGAGACCACAGACAAATGCAAGCACGTGGTGTAATTATTTCTCTTCCACTTCGTTCACCATGGAATTGCAAATCTTTGAAATAACTGCCCCTTCCAAAATCTGAGTAAAACTACTTAAAAAGGAAAGGCATTGCAAGGTTTTGCATGCATGGGTTGCATTTGGAAAATACTCTTACTGCTGATGGCAGGCAAACAAAAAGGGTTTTAACGTTTGGCAGAAAGAGAGGTGACCTTCGTGTCCTGAACGTTGTGGCTGGTACTGCTCTCTACCAATTCGAGAGTCAAAACTGGTCAAGAAACGATGTCCAAGTGCATTTTGTAATCTTTGGGCTACCAGACACGTTTCTTGTAGTCAACCTTGAGCATCTGCTGAGCTGATTTGCTTGGACAGATTTGCCTGGGGGGTAGTGTGAACGATTTTACTGATGTTACCACCTCCCACCCCACCAGGAATAAATACAACCCCACAAGCTTTTTCCATTTCTGTTAGTTAAACAAGTGCAAGGCTTGACTTTAATTAGACCTTCTCAGTGCTCAGTGTGCAACTTTTTGCCAGCATGTGGTGGTTTTATCCCCACTGTTGGGATGAGGAGCTGAGCCTCCTTAGGACTTTGCTCATCCCAGCTCAGTCACTGAGCCAAGGGAGCAGCATCAGCAGCAGGAGCTCGTTCTGCCTGTGTTCTCAGCTCCCTGGGCAAGAGGCCACATACCTGAGCTGGTGTGGCCCTGGGCCTCTCCTCAGTGGCCTGGCTGGGAATTGTCTGCCTGCTGCAGGAGCAGGGTGGCTGCTGGGCCTCTCTGCTGTGCAGTGGCCAGAGCAGAGTGCAGGAAGCCAAGGGGCTCTTGGTGCCAGCTCACTCAGACCTCCCCAATACCTTCAATTTATGATTCTGATTGTTTGCTATCCTCAAAGGTGTTGAAACTCTTGCTTTGTGTCTTTAACTTCTGCATTATTGTGATTGACTTTGTAAGAATAAGGATTTTTTTTTAGATTGAACTCCCAGAAAGAAGGGGGTGGGGGGAATAATGAAAACCCTCACACATCTGTTCTTGTCTGAGACATCTGAGTGCGTGTGGGGGTGTGTTTTTTTAGGTTGTTTGATGCAGATAGTGTGGGATCATTCCTGAATGCAGGAATGACTGTTTTGATCCTTTGGTTTAAGGAAGTAGGGCAGACTTGGGCTCTGTAGTACTGGTTCTTCAAGGAAGCTGTTTCCAGAGAGATTAAACTCAAACCTCCTGGTTTGCAGTTCTGTGTGACTGGAGCAGCAGTTGCATAAATTCTTGTGCTTGATTGCAAGCACATCCTCCATGATCTTCAGTTATGAGGGTTTGAATTGTATTTTTTATTTTTAATACAGATATTTGGGTGAATTGGGCAAAGACACTCAGGGTAGGGTGCCTCACAAGTGAGAGGCACAGGGGTGATTCCTGCAAGCTTCCAGTAACAAAATACTGATGTGCAGTGAGTAACTTTACTCCAGTTGTTTTTACTACAGCTCTCCCTTGCTTGCAGAGTCCTCACTGAATTTATTAGATCAGAACTTAGCAGAATTCACTTTGTTTTCTAAGTTGAACTTAAAAAAAAATTTAATTTATTTAATATACCTGTGAATATTGATGCTTTTAGATTCAGCTCTTCTGGATGTACCATACTTACCTTTAAACCTTACATTTCTGTCAGGTGCTGTCCAACAAACATGTGGCTCCAGATCATTTATTACAAATTTGCAAACGTCTTGGCCCCATCCTGGATAAGGAGATCCCTCCCAGCATTTCCAGAGTGAATTCCTTGCTTGGTGCAGGGAGACAGTCCTTGCTAAGGACAGCAAAAGGTATCAGTTGTTCTTTATTTGGAATGGTCATGATATGAAATGGTTATATGTACAGATTTAAGATTTTGGGAACAGTGGGAGTAAGAAAGGCAGAACTGACACTTTGGAAGGGATCTGAAATCCCAGAGTGGTTTGGGTTGGAAGGGACCTGAAAGATCATCTGGCTCCAACCCCCTGCCATGGGCAGGGACACCTCCCACTGCCCCAGGCTGCTCCAAGCCCCATCCAACCTGGCCTTGGGCACTGCCAGGGATCCAGGGGCAGCCACAGCTTCTCTGGGCACCCTGTGCCAGGGCCTGCCCACCCTCCCAGGGAACAATTCCTTCCCAATATCCCATCTAACCCTGTCCTCCTGAGCTTGAGGCCATTCCCCCTTGTCCTGTCACTCCATGCCTTTGTGGAAAGTCCCTCTCCAGTTTCTTGAAAACCCCCTTTAGGTAGTACTGAAAGGGTCTTGAGACCATCAGTTAAGTAACTTCAAACTAATAAATACTCATTACATTTCTGAGTAAATACTGATGAAAATGCCAAAAATCAGTTGAAAAGTTAGTTTTGTGTCCTGTGAACTGCAGGGGTACCATCATTTAAGAATAATTTCAAAGTTGGGTGGTTTGTTGGCTTTTTCTCGTTCTGTAACTACATGAAATAGATTTTTCTCTGTGACACTGCACTGTTTGTGAAGTTTTGGGGCATTTGGTGCCTGTTTGGTGGGTTCAATCCTGTGTGTGACACCACCTCTGGATGGGCTCTTTGCTGTGTTTTGACTGCAGCTCTCTTGGCATTTTTAACTTGTACTGATAAACTTACCAAGTGTTTTTACAGATTGCAGGAACACTGTTTGGAAGGGCTCTGCATTTGCTGCTCTGCATCGAGGGAGACCTCCTGAAATGCCTGTGAACTATGGCACCCCCCCAAATCTTGGTAAGCTCCTCTCAGCCCTGCCCACTGCTGCTGGAGCACATCTCAAATACTTTACAAACAGATAAAAACTACAAATACCACAAAACCAACGAAATCTGAAAGTAATTTCTAGAAAGTCATTAATGGAAATGGAATAAACCCAAGTGTTAGAACAGTCATGTTTTAAACGTGCTGTGATTTCTCTGTGTTCTAGTGGAGGTGCATCGAGCAAAGCAGTTAACTGGATATGCCAAGTTCAGCACTTCATTCCCAGGCAGTATGTACCAGCATGTCAAGATGCACAGGAGGATTCTTGGCCATCTTTCTTCAGTGTATTGTGTTGCATTTGATAGGACTGGACACAGAATATTTACTGTAAGTTGATGAAATGCATCCAACTCTGAAGATAGCTTTATGGATACAAGGAAAAGAGCTTGGAAACGGATGTTGTGCTAAACTTTCTGGGGATGGATATCAGTTCTGTTAAAATGCAGCTGATGATGTCCCTTGCTGTGCTTAAGTGGAACAATTGGATGTAATTAAAGGTCAGCAAGTTGTCCTTAATGAACTTTTCTCCCTAGGGCTCAGATGACTGTCTGGTGAAGATCTGGTCCACTCACAATGGCAGATTGTTTGCCACCTTACGAGGACACTCAGCAGAGATTTCTGACATGGCTGTGAACTATGAGAACACCATGATTGCAGCTGGGAGCTGTGACAAGATGATCCGAGTGTGGTGCCTGAGGACTTGTGCCCCAGTTGCTGTGCTCCATGGCCACACAGGCTCCATTACCTCATTGCAGGTATGGGGATTTGTAGGTGTTTCTCTATATTGAAAAGTGGAATTATTTCGGTGTGGTTGCCTGTGGGAATATGGAAGTCTGAATATGTAAATGTTCGTGTCAAAAGTCAGTAAAATCCCAGGATAAACCTGCTTAAAAACAAATTCCTTGCCCATCTGGAATTCCTGACTGTTTAACTGAAGATAATGACAAGAATTCTGTCATAATAATGGCAGGAATTCTTTACTTAAACATCACTGCCTATAATATTGGAGCTGTTGGAACCAAAGGGAATTTCTGGGAAATGTCCTGTCCTTCTGTTGTCTCTTCCTCAAGATGTGATGCACTGGCTTGTGTGGATGAGTGTCCTGATCCAGGATGTGGTTCCTACAACTTCTCTGTGTGGGAATTTGTTTTAATCTCAAAACCAGGAGTTATTTCAGAAGCACAAAGGTGTTCAGTGTAGCATGTAATGTGTGTAAATGTGGAGATGGTTTGATCCACGATGTGCTCTTGGTGCTCCTTTGCATTCAGTCTCATTTTGGCCTTTGTAATTCGTTATTTAACACAGAAATTAGTAACTCATTATCCAGGTTTGCTGTGTTTTCCAGTGAGACCACCAGCTTGTGTTGAGGGGTGAAGAGTGGCTGGTGAAGCTCAGTACAAACAAATAATTTTGCATTTTTTTTCCAAAAATGCTGCTTCTGAGAGAAATCTTCATAGCTGTACTTTCTGTGGCATTATTGCATTTTTTTGTTTGGTTGGTTTATAATGCCCAAGTACTTACTTGTGTTGCTCCTTTTATTGTAGTGTGTGGATTTTTTTTAATTTAAGCTTTCTTAATAATCCTAAAATTGCCATATGTGCAATTTATATGACTGTTTCCAACGTTAGTAATTGATGAGCAGTTTAAACAACTCGTGTCTGGAAAGTTTTCTGGAGGGTAGCTCTGTGCATAGCAATAATTCCATGTCTTAAAGAAGTATTTCTGAGGAATTCCTATGAAATCACACATGATCCAGAGTTACACATTCAAACTGCCTCATATCTCATGTTCTGCTTCATGATAGAATTTTTAATGTACACCTGTCTAGTCAAACTTCTCTTTTTTTCAGTCTGCTCTGCTCATGATTTCATTCATGGACAGGATTTTCAGTGAATGATTGTGGTTTGTGAACACGTCAAACCCAAACCACTCATTTGGGTTTTTATAATGCAGCAGTTGAAACATAAGACCACAAACTTATCTGAAAGTATGAGAGATGTTCCTTTCTAAACACTAAAAATGAGAGTTACCAACAACTGCTCCAGCAGCTGGAGGTGAAAAAAACAAAGGGAATCGAGGTTTTACATTAACATTTTGAGAAGTTTTTGAACAGTTTTTAAATCTCTCTTTCTGTGTCTGATTTTTCTTTATTCTCTGCAGTTTAGTCCCATGGTGAAAGGCTCCATGAGATACATGGTCTCTACTGGTGCAGATGGAACTGTTTGCTTTTGGCAGTGGGATACAGATTCCATGAAATTCAAGTATGTGAATGGTTTGCTCATCAACCTGTTTGCCATCCTGTGCCTGAGTAAAATAAGTCAGGTGCCTTTAATTCTGCTGGTTTTTGTGGTAATAAAAATGTGCAAATAAGGTATTCCTAATTATTTTAAATCACCATCACTGACTCTGTGTTGTACAAATCTTTGTTTTTCTGTTGTCCTGGGAGATTAGTTGGGAAATACATTAGCTTCTTACTGCACTAAAAGTACAAATTCAGCTTAAGAATGGCTGGAAATGTAAATATGTGGGAAAGTATAAGGAATTTTGTTGTTTGTGTTAATTTTCCAACAGTCCTATAGTTTTAGGATGTCTCTTACAGAACTTGCATGCAGCCTGTGTGTGTTCAGGATAGTTTTAAATGCTCAATGTGGGATTACTCTCTATTTGTACCAAAAATAATTAATTGTTACCAGAAAGAAGAGATCTAGGGTGATCACTGTGTCTGGTATTGTGCCACATCGTGGCATTTGGTATAGAATGAACAATGTTTGAAGAAATCTTCTGAAATGTTGCTAAAAGCCGAGTTTTGGGTGCTGTGCCCTGTTTCAAGCATCTTTTCTTTTTTAAGCACCAAGCCAGTGAAGTTCACAGAGAAACCCAGACCAGGGGTGCAGATGCTTTGTTCTTCCTTCAGTGTGGGTAAGTCAGATGGGGTTCAGCACTGTGGTTTCTCTCCTTTATTATGAAGTGTCATTACAATGCTTGGTTGTGACAGTTTGAAATGGACAAAACCTGCAGTAAATAATTGTGTAAATGTGTGTTGTTAGCTGTGACATAATTAAATTGTGGGGCTTGCTTAGCTAACAGTGAAAGACTGTTGAACAAATTGGTGATTTCACAGAAGTAAAAGTCACCTGATGGCTGTTTCCTTTTAGCCATCTTTACTGGATTTTTGTTTTTGTTCAATCCCGTGGTAGAAAGTCAGGGATTGGCAAAATCAGTTCTCTAAGATCCCCCAGTCACCAAGAGTGGAAGTGGTTACTGCCTGGAGGAGCTCCTGAATCAGTGCCAGGGATGCTCATAAAGATGCTTCTTTATTAAGGATCCAGAAATGAATCTTTCATGTGCTTCACTCCTGGCTTGCAGCTTTCTTTCACTCAGTTCCTGTGGCTTGTTGGGAATTTCAGAAATAAAAAGCAAATCCAAATGTAGCCTGTTAACCCTGTCCACACAGAGCCTTGGGTTGTGTTTGGAGGGTGTTTTTTGGGTTTTTGTTTAGGTTTTTTTTTCTGACAGCACTTAAAGCTGCCAGGAGTCAAATCTTGGAACTGTTGCCACCACAGGTAAATGCTGATGGTTGTACTGGTGTACTTCACTTTCACTGGTTCAGTCACACTTCAACCAGTTTGGTAGCAATTTACTTGCACAAATGAGACACAGGCTACAGTGAGAGTCATCTGCATAATTCTGATTATCCAGAGCCAAATTCCCCATCACTGAAGGCTTCTCTGCAATTCAGTGTCAGAAGTTCCAGCATTGCCCTGGTTGTGTATTTAAAATCTTTGTAACAGTGATTTATTTTTACTGTGACTGAGAACACTTTCTGGGGCAAGAGAGGGATTTCCTTCCACAGATCTGTGTCAGTGGAAGAGCATAAAAAATGTGCCATTCTTCAAATAGTTGTGGGGTTTTTTTAATTTAAACAAGGCCTCTGAGAAACGTTGCTGACCTGTTTTAATTTCTTCCACAGCAGCTTAATTATTGCTTGATTTTTGCAGGTGGTATGTTTCTAGCAACTGGCAGCACTGACCATGTCATCAGGATGTATTTTTTTGGCTCTGAAACACCTGAGAAAATAGCTGAATTGGAAAGTCATGCTGTAAGTAATTAGTTAATTAGTCATGTCAAGGCATATTGAAGTCACAAGGTGATTATTGTGAGTGGGTTTTTAGCAATGCTCTTAAGTCATTTTGTTTGCCTTAATATGTTTTCTGTAGTTCTGAATCTGACTTTATTTTTGTTGCATTGGTAAGACTTGATGCAGAAGACTTTCAGCTCTGAAGATAAAGTGTGTTACCTACTTTTCCTGCACTTTTTATTGTGATAAAAATAAATCATTGTTTATTTTTTTAAAGAAAGTGTAAGTAGGAGAAAGGAACAACAGATTCCTCACCACTGTAGTTGGTTATGGTATTGGAAATACATTGAAATATGATTCAGTTGGCAGACAGGTTATTTAATCTGTTAATCCTTCATATTTAATTTGGGCAGTTTTTAAAACATGCATTTTAAATGCATTAATGGCTAGTGGATTTTGAGAAGTATTTGTTGGACTTGGTTTGCCTTGCAGTTAAAACTTTTAGAAACTGTGCAGCTTTTTCATTGTTTCAGATTTTACTAAGCTCAGAATTGCCAAAAAACCATTTCCTGTTTAAAAAATAAAATTTCTAAGAATTCCTACTTTTCCTTACAGGACAAAGTTGACAGCATTCAGTTTTCTAATGGTGGTGACAGGTATGTTGAAAGATACTCAAATGTAAACAAAAAAATACATAATTTTGGAATTAAAACTCAATTACTGCATGTTTCCAGTAAGAAAAATCTACTTATTTAGGACTCAAAAGGGAAATGTGGAGTGGTGCAGGAGCACAGTTAAATTTCAGCTGTTTCAGCTTTCTGTTAAACTGTGTTAGATGGTGGTTTTGGCTTGGCTGGGATTTTATTTACCTGGAGGAATGTTACCACTTTTTAATATCCCCAGTATATTTGTGGCTTCATCAACCTCCTCTTCCCCCTCCCTTCCTTTCAGTTTTGGTTAGTATTGTATGGGAAATAGGAAAAATGCAGTGAAAATGGCCAAAAATAAATTATAATCCTTTTCATCTGATTTGTTCTTGCCTCTACTTCAGTACCTGATCCTCTGCAATTATTTAAACCTTTTAATTAAAGTATTGTGCTGAGGAGGAGCTGAGGATGAAATTGTGAATGGAGCTAAACTTTGGAACTTGCTTCTCTGTTCTACTTATTTTGACAACTTTGTTCAGTTTTTCAGTTCAGAAAACTCTTCCCGGGGTTTCTGGAAAGAAAGTGAATGGAAAGAGTTCTCTTGAACACAAATTGAGATTTCACTGCTATCAGTCTTCCACTGCAAAACTGATGTAGTGGTGGTGTGTAACTCTAAATGTACTTTGAAGCAAATTCTTTTGAAGAGAAATGAACAATTTTTTACTTCCTGCTCAGGTTCATAAGTGGCAGCAGAGATGGCACAGCTCGAATCTGGCGCTTTGAGCAAGCAGAATGGAGGAGCATTTTGTTGGACATGTCTGATCGATTGCTGGGGTGGGTGAAGTGTTCCTGTGTCTGTTGTGTCAGTTCAGAAAGATGGAAAAACTCAATTACTCAAACTGGAGGAAGCCTCAGCAGCATTCTGGTCAAGTTCTGTGGTCTTGGGAGGGGTTGAAATGAGTGTTGTGGTGATGTCATAATGGCTGAATTTGACTGTGTGCTTTCACAAATGCATAAATGTTTCTAAAGCTTTCAAATATACTCTGTAGCAAATTAATTATTTGAATTATAATAAATGAATTATTATTGCCTTTTTTAGGGAAAGTAGTGAGCAGAAAGTGCAATCTGCTCTTTCTGGGTTTCAGTCAGACACCTGATGTGTCATGGGAGAAATATTTTTAGATGAGTAACCTATTTGCAGGGGAGGTTATGCCAAGGAATAGGTGGTTTTCCTCAAGGACTGGCCTTGCTGATTATTCCCATTTTGCACTTTTAAAAAGGTGCATGAATGAAATGCTGGTGGCACCCAGTCTGGATGGTGTCATTACAGATGAAAATCAGGATGTCACTTGGTGCTGGGTCAGCCTGAAGGGGGAATGATTTACAGGAGCACAGAATGTTCAGTCAGCTTTCATAGACACTAAACAGAAATTAATTTGAAGGTGGTTAAATGAGATTTTAATTAAAAGATTTATAGGTGATTAAATTAAAAGCCTAACCTTGGGTACATGAACTTGATTGGAGAGTGATTTCAAGCTTGTCCTATGATGCAGCTATGAAAAAAAGTGGTTTTGCAAAGAAAGGAGAAGTTATTAATAATATTTGCAATTTGACTGTGGTTGTGTAGCTGAAACTCTTTGTAGGAGAGGCCTCTGGTTGAAGTGAAATACAGATAATCCCTTGTGGAGGGAAAGCTTGTTCCTTCACTTGACTAAAATGCTGAGCAGGACTGTTACAGTGTCCTATAAGAGTATTTTGGTGAGAGAATAAGGAAATTGATTGAGGTTAAACCAAAATATTATCCTTCCTATATTTATGTTAGAACTCAGAAAAAAAAATGCTTTGCTAATGCAGAGATTGGCTTCTGAATCAGTTAGTTGGAAAAACTGACTGTAAAAAGAGCAAAATTTTAAAGGATTTATGTTAGGACTCTGTAGAGGAGCCAGGATTCCATGAAAAAGGAATTTCTTGCATCTCAAATGGGAAGGAGATTATTATGTCTGTGTCTGTGAAAGCTGACTGTAAAATAAGTACATTAAAAATCCAGATTTTATTTAAATGAGGAAGTTCATGGACAGACATTTCAACCCAAATTTAATTCTTCACTTCCTTTCCCTTCTCTGATTATTAACATGGGAAAACAAGTTATTTTTCTGTATCTTGATATTTACTAACTAAAATGCATAAATATTTATAAAATACATCTCTGACCTGTTTGACTTTTTAAAAACAGTGACACATGTGCAGAAGAAGACAAATTTATGAAGCCCAAAGTCACCATGATAGCTTGGAACCAAAATGACAACTATGTTGTTACTGCTGTGAATAATCACCTGCTCAAAGTTTGGAATTCCTCTACAGGGCAACTGCTGCATGACTTGGTGGTATGGAATTTTCCTTGCTTTTGGAAGATTTCCCTGAAATTGCAGTGACATGTGCATGTTGAGCTCATAATTAGAGCTGGATGAATGGTACAGCAAGTGTGATGTTGCTTGGAATTTTTTTTGACCAAAACTTGCTGCTTCCTCCTGCTTTGGACTTTCCCTATAAATAAAGGGAGCAAATAAATGTGGAATAAATGAAAGTTTTTGTGCAGTAACCTGCCCATTGAATAATTCACCCTCCTTTGGCAAAAGCTCCATATTTCTACAGTTCTTGCTTGAATCTAGAGAATTATTACCTCGAGAATGATCAAGTCTCTGTGTCTGCCTGGGGTTTAATTTTCCAGAGAGGACAGCACAGGCTTGGGGCTCTGCTGGAAATCCCCTGCTGATGTGGATTGTCTTTGTTTGCAATTCTGAATTCCAGGGACATGCAGATGAGGTGTTTGTCCTGGAGACCCATCCTTTTGATTCCAGGATAATGCTGTCTGCAGGCCACGATGGCAACATCTTCATATGGGACATCACCAAAGGCACAAAAACAAAGCATTATTTTAACATGGTAAGATCCTTTTTAAACATAACTCATTCTCAACACATTACAGGGTGTTCACCTGCCAGCTTAAAGAATTGTCACCAACACTCAGAACCTCTACACCTTCTGGAAAACAAAACAACTAAACAAAGAGAAAAACCTTAAACCAGCAACATTTATGAGTTCACTTTTTTTTAGAGCTTTTTACCTTGGAATTTCCTGATGATTGCAGCTTTTCCACTCTTTATTACTGTGGGCCACCATTCCTGTTAACTGTGTGCCTCAGTTGAGGTGAGGTGCCATCTCCAAGGTTCTGTGGACAGATATTTGAATTTTCCACTGTCTCAACAATTGTAATCTCATTACCCATTGGCACAGTCCTTGAGAGCTCCCATTTGACAGCTCATGATAAACACTTTAAATTAGGTTATGAGACTTATGTTATGATCTAATGTTCATAGAATTTTTTTTGTCTTTTTTTTCTTGGTCAGTCAATAGCCAAGGGATTTAAATTTTTTTTTAGTTCTGAAATTCTCTGGGTTTGTCTCAAAAGTGGTTTAACAAAATCAATATGTATCAGCTCCAGTTTACTTTAAGCAGTGTGCTGACAGCTAAAAAGCCTCAAAAAACACCTCTATGTCTTTATTTTATTCAGTGAACAGTAAGTTTTCATACATTCTTTTAAAACTGAGTGGTTCAGGACTTAAATTCACGTGTCAAAGGGAAAACAAATAGACTGAAGTAGCAAGAAGTAACATTGAAGTAACTCTGTGCCTTAATGGAGGTATTTAGGAGATGGCATGATTGCTTTTGATAATTAGTTTTTGATGCTTCATTATGGTTTGCTCAGAAATAAATGGTCAAATAATCTTGAGGTTTTTTTTCCTTCCATCCAGATTGAAGGCCAAGGACATGGTGCTGTTTTTGACTGTAAATTTTCACCAGATGGGCAGCATTTTGCATGTACAGATTCTCATGGACACCTGCTCATATTTGGGTTTGGCTGCAGCAGGCCTTATGAAAAGGTAAGTTCAGCTTTTTATCAGATCTATATCAAGTGTCTAACTGAAATTGCATTAGCTACATTAATTCCTTTAAAAGTTCATCTGCAAAGAACTTTTGTGTGGTCACAGAATCTAAATATAATGGATTTCTTGATGTCTGTGAATTGTCTTGCTGGTATGATCCTGGCACAGGAGAAAAAACATTCTAATGTCTTAACATTCCCAAGAACTTCCCCAGAATACATTTTCATCTTGTAGAAGGCTAATTCACATTAATTGTTGAACATCAAAAATGCTTTTATTTCTAATTTCTGCTGGTTTATCTTGCAGTTGTTTAGGCCTTTCCTCACTCAAGCCCTTGCATGGAAATCAGGGATACTTCCAGGCCTCTCACTTCAGAGTTGGACTTGATGATCCTCGTGGGTCCCTTCCAACTCTGAATATTCTGGGATTCTGATAATTGTGTGGGGAAAAGAATAAAGATATAAAATATAAAGTGTAAAACAGTGCTTTTCCTTCAAGTTACCTCAGCTTTTTGTCTTCTGAAGGAATTTTGTTGCCTGTAAAAGCACTGTCAAAAATCAGAATGCTGGGACACTCATCCAGTTAACTGCAGTTACACATAACTATTCTAATTGGGAACTTACCCTTTCTTTTACCATTAATAAGATTTTAGATACTTTAGTGCTTGTTCTTCTCTGTTCTTTGGCACATTCTTTTTTTTTTTCAAATTGCTAACATGAAAATACAATTTTCTTCTAGATTCCTGATCAGATGTTCTTCCACACCGACTATCGGCCACTGATCCGAGACTCCAACAACTACGTCCTGGATGAGCAGACTCAGCAGGCCCCTCATCTCATGCCCCCTCCCTTCCTAGTGGATGTGGATGGAAACCCTCATCCAACAAAGTATCAAAGATTGGTGCCAGGCAGAGAGAATTGTGCAGATGAACATTTGATTCCTCAGCTTGGATATGTAGCAACAAGTAAGAATGATATCCAGAGGTTGACAGTTACTGCACTAATTCTGAAGTAGTAAATAGGACACAAGTAATTTAAAAATGCCTTTTTTTTCACTTGATGTTGTGTATTTATATTCACTAAAGATGCTGAAAAGTCCCATAGCAAAAAAAAAAAACAGTCAGTTGTTCAAATGGATGTTGCAGTTCTTTCCTGCGTGCAGTGACGTGCACAGGCTGTGTTTGAATTGTACATTCCATAAATGTCTTATTGGAATAAATAATTGGAATAACTTCATTCATTTGATCTGTTTCTTGCACTATCAAGGTGATGGAGAAGTTGTTGAACAAGTGATTGGCCAGCAGACAGTTGACCAGGATGAGGCAGGCTTGGAGCCCAGCATTCTGGATGGGATGATCAGACAGCTGCAGCTGGAGCAGGATCAGAGAACCGCAGCCGATCAAGAATCTGCTCCAGGCGGCCCCCAGAACGGGGAGGGAACACCCAGAAGAGGTTGGACTGCTCAGAAATTCCTCAGGAATTGTTCTAGCTCCACTTTTATTATGCTGTGTGAAATACTGAATCAGCTTTTAACTTGAGTATTTTTTTGGGGACTAAGATTCCTTTAACATATCTGGTTAAGGTATTTTTAGTGATTAAAACACTGCTACTCCTGTGATTAAATTACAAAGCCTTTCACTTGAAAGGGAAAAGGGCATTAATAACACATAAAAGAAATACAATACTTAGTTTTTGCAAACATTTTGCTAATATAAGTTATTTTTGCATTGCTTATTTTTTTGCAAAGTAAGTATTGTGCCATGATTCAAACTGGTTTCCCTTGTCCCTTCTTTACAGATTTAAACCAGACACTTTCCTAAGCTGTGTCCTTGGAATTTTAATTATGTAATTTTATAATATAGATGGAAAATGCATATAATATGTATTTTATAGAATATAATTATGTCAGTGTATGATATATAATTATGTATTTAATTAGATGCTCTCAGCTCCAGGAAAAGTACTTTTTAGAGCCTCACTGGCCTCAGAGCTGTCTGAAATAGTTCAGAAAAACCCCTCTGTAACAGCACCGTGAGGTGTTTGGGAAAGGACTGGACGTGGCACTCAGTGCTCTGCTCTGGTTGACAAGGTGGTCACTGGTCAAATGCTGGACTTGATGATCTTGGAGGTCTTTTCCAATCTAAATGACTGATTCTGTGAAAACAGTAGCAGAAATAACCATTTTAAAAGGTCTGTGTGTAATCTCAGTGTATTTTCTACAAGACACATGAAGGTTTTAGGTCATGTACTTACAACCATGGAGATAAAAATAAGTAAATAATTTTTTTATCTTGTAGCAAGAAGCCATGAGCTTCCAGTTCTGTGCAGTGTGGCAGAAATGTTGTGTTGGTGTGTTTCAGCTTTCAGAAGGCCCAGCCTGGACATCCAGTCCCCGCCCAACATCGGGCTGCGGCGCAGCGGGCAGGTGGAGGGCGTGCGCCAGATGCACCAGAACGCCCCGCGCAGCCAGATGGCCACGGAGAGGGACCTGCAGGCCTGGAGGCGCAGGGTGGTGGTGCCAGAGATACCCCCCAGCCTGCTCAGGTCAGTCAGCAGCCTGCTGGGCTGCAGGCAGCACTAGGGAGAGCACAGCATCTGGGTGTGCCCACATGGAGTGCTGGTAAACCAGAGGTGAAAGAGAAATAGTTCGGTGGTGTGGTCAGATGTGCTCATTTATTTAAAGTCCATTCAACAAGGAGAAATGGAAGTTCTTCAGTTAAATGATGCTCCCTTATTTCAATATTTGAAATCATCTTCCAGGCCAGCTAGATTACCTACACTCCTCCTTTCTCCAAAATAAAAGACATATATTAAACTCATTTACATGAAAGAGTTGAGTGAGATTGTGCTTGGTGCAAGACTTTGAGGTCAAGAGTTATAACCAGAAGCAGCAGTGCCCACTTGAAATCCTAACCCAGCCATTCTCATAAGTACTATCAATATTCATCTGTGGAAAGGAAAATTAGTAGCTAAATATTTCTTTTTAATGGCACAGCCATATGTGCTGCCACATCTCTGAAGGTTTTAAGAAGCATTCCCAATGTTGGGAGGTAGAATGGTTGCAAAAGGGAAAAACGTGAATTAAAAATGAGGTTGAAAGAGTTGAATACATTTTGATGTTTGGAAGGAAGGCTTTCTTCATATTTTTTACTCTTACCTGGAAATGAGAGGATGTTTTAGAGTTTTTTGACAATAACATCTGAAATTAAAAATGGAATGGAATTAGGTGTTAGGAATTTTGAGATAGAAGTCAGCACTGTTAAAACAGATGTAGAATTAGATTTTCATTTTATTCTTGTAGGAAACAGGAAGAATATCGAATTGCAAAAGGGGAAGAAGAGAGAGATCTTTATGCAACAGAGAAGAAAAAGTCATTTGAGTCACTGGAAAAGGTACATGGCAGCTTCTGGGAAAGAGGGCATTGGGTATTCTCTGCCCAAGGACAAGTGGTGCTGTGAAAAATGAAAGCAGTGGTTTCTGTAGATGTGGCCTTCAAAGGTCCTTGATTCAAGTTCCAATTATTGCAGGACAGGATTTGATTAAATTTTATAGATACCTAGAATTCTTTTTGCTTTCAGTCTTGCCTGCTTCTGTCTAAGGTATTTGGGAGTCATTTTTGAAGGCAGGATTGCTTTCCGGCCCTTCTGGTTTTACTGCACTTAAACACAGTTGTTACAGATCCCTGCTAAAGCACTGAGGTGCAAGTGGGAACATTCAAGGGCCTTTATTTGGGCAATTACAGGCTGTGTTGCTGTTCCCTTGTCATTTTACTTTAGTTGACAATTTGTTGTGTATAGAGAAACTTTTGCAGACTTGCCTCAATTCAGATGCCTTTTTTCACTCTCTGTTTTGTGGGAGAGATTGAGAAGAAGCAAAACTTGGTTATTGTGCTGTTTTTATAAGATTGTAGCCTGATTTGCTGTGTTTGCAGTACAAAACAATTTAACACAAGAATTCTACTGCATGATCCCCTTTACTGAGGGGAGTTGGGGGATTGAAACAAGATCATCTTTAAGGTCCCTTCCAACCCAAACCATTCTCTGATTCTATGATTGCACATTGTAGGCAGTTAATGTCTTAATTCTGTAAATACATTTATTAGGTCATGTGATTGAAGGTGTCACAGTAATTTACCCAGAGCAATTTCTTACAAACCTACTAAATCCTACATTTGGAACAGCAAATTTAAAGATATTGGCTTACTTGGAAATGATTGCCTGTGGAAAGGGAGTTGTAACACGATCAGGCTGTGATGTGATGAGGCTGTTTGAGTGCTTTTAGCCACTCTTTCACCCTCATAAAAGTTTGCCAGGTCAATATTTTAATTGAACTTGTGTTTTTTTCACTTCCTTTTCAAATCAGAGTGACTCTGAGGCTTCACTGATCCAGTCAAAGCGCCGGCTGCACAGACGGAAATATTCCAACTACCGCACCCGGAACAACATTGAGCAGCTGGAGTCTTCTGATGAGGAGAGGGACAACTGCTTGGGCCTCATAGAGCAGGTCAGCTCTCTTCTGAGCTTGGATTTTGAGCCCGAGTTCCTCAGTAAATGAAATTTCATGTAAATGTGCCTTTTCTCTCCTAAAACGAGCAAATGAAAAAAAATAACCTCCTCTTCTTCCCAGGGAAGATATTTCTGTAAGCATCATTATTAGCACATCTCAGCCTTGTTATCTGTTGCTAATGAAGGCAATATTTTGTGTCATTTTATAAATGGCTGAACTGGTCTGGCTGGGAATCTTCTAAACCAAATCCACAGCCCAAGGCAAAAATCCAGTGGACAGTGCTGAGGTTGGCTTCAAGTGGCATTTGGATTTTAGATGTGTTTTGATGTTTTTCTGTGGAAATTTTGAAGGTTCTTGGTAATGTCATTCTCCACAGGCCCTGTTCCTCTTGGCTTGGGGTGACACATGGCTCTGGGTAGCAGGAGTTCTGGCTGTTGTGTCTTTTGTGTTATCAGACAAACACAAATGTAAATGAGTGGCAGGACTGCCCTTGCCTTGCCTTGCCCACAAGGAAATAGTTTTAACCTGGGAAAGGGAGAAGTGGAAGGAGTAGAGAAGCTCAGACTTGTTGGACCAGTCACTTTGTTAAGGAAGAATGGTGAACAAAATGAGGGATATTTAGGAGATAAGGAAATCCTGCAAGATAAGGAATGATATTCTTTGGAAATTGACTCTCTTCTGGCCTGTAAAGAATTTCAGTGTGGTTAAAAACAATAAATCACTTCAGTGCAAAGTTCAGTGAGTATTTTGGATCTATGCAGTGCATGATCAGGTTTTAGGAAGAGGACTCTTGGCTTTGTTGCTCTGAAAATGACAATCAGTTGGACTGACTCAAATGCTGTCACACTTGAAGCTACAATTTAAATCTTGTGGGGGTTTTTATTTTTTTTTTTTTTTGCTTGAGACATGAGCAGAGCATTCTCCTGAGTCATGTCAGTCACAGAAAACACATTTAAAACATGAAGTTAATGTAAATAAGTTGATGAGCAACAATCAGGAAATTGAAGTCACAATATATTTTGATGTATCTCTACTGTTCAGTTTTGCATTTAAATACATGCATGAGTACTCCAATTAGTACTTGGTTAATTAGTGGATACTAAAATGAGGGGGAAAACCCCATCTGATTCTAATTTGCATAACCAGGCAAAAAAGCTATAGTGACAGAATAGCCCCATGTTGTGTGTGGAGGGGAAATGTGAATATTTGCTTTATCTATTCCTCTTGTAATGTATAAATTCTTCTCTGTGAGTCAGATTTTATCATGTACTTTGTGACCCAATTACTTTTATTTCCCTTTTAACATCTTTTTACCAAATTTCTTTTTAATTTGATAATATAGACAACATTTTTTTTATGTTTCAAACCCTTAAAACATGGTTTTGGCTTGACTGTGTGTTTTTAAATTTAGGAGGCTGAAGAAAGTGAGGGCTCTGGTTCATCTGATGAAGAGGAAGAGTGGAGAAGTGACAAGAAAAGCAACAGTAATAGTTCTAGGTAAAGTGAAAATGCATGTCCCATAATGAGTTTTACTTGAATTTTGAGAAGTTAAAAGGTGTATGGAAGCTCTGTTGTGCTTCACCTGTGATCATATAATAATAATTATCATATAAACTATAATCATATAAAGTATAATTCATATATTTTATTGACACATTGCATTGTAATTTACTGTTCCATTTGACCAAAATATTTCTATCTTTTAATGTAACTCCAAATCCCTCTGCTCCTTTTGCTAGATGGCAAGGGCAGAGATGAGAGTCTGGAACATTTTTATAGTGTGTTTTATTCTGGTTTTTGAGGAATGGAAGATTTTGGTTGGTTTGGGGAGTTTTTTGCTTTTTTTTTTTTTTTTTTTTTTTTTTTCCTCCTTGCTCTTAAAAAAATTTTTGCAAAAGCCTAATTTTCCAAATTAAGAAAAATTAGGATTTTGCAAAATTTTTTTTATGCAGTGTTATATAGGACTTTTTTTAGTTTTATGTAGAACTGTTAGAGGCAAGTTTTTTATCACTTCATTATGGCTTTTCTAGATACTTTCTAGAACTCTGTAGTACTAGAACTAAAAAATACTCAGAGAAAGGAGGTGTGTGGCTGTGAGATTTGTGTGACTGTAAAGAATTTAAGCAGTGTTTCTCATGTGCTCCTTAGGGAGGGCTCCTAACTAATCCAGAATTCCATTGCACAACATTCTTGAATAAAAATACTGATTTTAGAATTCACCAGACTCTTGTTTTAAGAAATGTGCTTTGAATTCCTGGATTCCCTTAAAAATTCACGTTAAGCTTCAAGTGAAGTAACGGTTACAGCAGGTCAACGTAACTTTGAAGCTGCTTTCAACACCAATTGCTACCTGCTGGTATTTTTCTATGAGAGCTGAGTGTTGTGAGCTGGTGCCAGCTTGGTTCTGTGTGTTTCCCACGTGGGCAGTGACTCCTCGAGCAGATATTCCGACTGGATCGCCGACGCCGGCATCAACCTGCAGCCTCCGGTGCGCAGCTCGCGCAGGAAGGCGCTCAGGTACTGCAGCTCCTCCGAGGACGAGGTGTCAGCAGAGAAGTCTTCTCCTCCCAAGAGAAGAAGAAGAAAAAGGAGGAAAAAACCCAAGCCAAAAAAGCAGGAGGAGGTATGAATTGTATTTCTTCTACCCGGTCTATAATGAATTTCTCTCTTAGGTTTGCAGGCCACTACATTGGAAATAAATTGATAAAGTAATTGTTGGCATTAGACAGGGATCTTGCTGTCACTGCACACAGGGTGCATGGAACTGATGTGAGACCATCCCCATTGTGAGGTGTCTGCTGGTTTGTAGGGAAGGATCTGCTTCCAAGTGAAGGCACTTTCATTTTCCAGATAAATAGGGTTCTCAAGGTTAATGGTGTCAAAGGGGAAATGTGTTTATTAAATATCAGTACAGAATATCAGACTTTTCACAAGGGCTTGACAGGAATGGGGGAATGGCCTTAAAGTGAAGGAAGGCAGGGTTAGATTAGATATTAAGAAGGGATTCTTGACTCTGAGGGTGGTGGGTCACTGGGACAGGCTGTCCAAAGTTGTGGCTGCCCCATCCCTGGAGTGTCCAAGGCCAGGTTGGACTGGGCTTGGAGCAGCCTGGGATAGTGGAAAGTGTCCCTGCCCATGGCAGAGGGTTGGAATGAGATGGACTTCAGGGTCCCTTCAACCCAAACCATTCTGTGACCCCCATGACTGTTAAACTGTCTGGTGTTAAGTAACACACCTGTTTTAATACTTAGAGGATACAGTCACAGCACTCTTGATGGTGGCCATTTATATTTAGGTTGTGTTTTTAAGTTTTTATAAGTTATTATAGTTACTCTTTTTTAAGTTACTGAAATATTGAAATTAATTTAAATAATTACCTTTTTAAATTACCATAGCTACTGTTTGTTGTTTTCTACCATAAAGGAGCAAACAAGCTCGTTTTTTATGCCTGGAGTAATTTTGATATATTTGATATGTTTTTCTCTCCATCCTTTCGCTTTCTTCCAAGTAGTCTCAAGTAGTTTCTTGCAGCTTGACAGATTTTTAATTGGGTACTGAAAATGTCATCCAAATTATAAAACTTTCTCCTAGCACTTGCATAATAATGACTTGATCACTCAAATCTTCACATAGGAATGTCGAGTACTAATACTTCAAATGCATTTACAACTCAAGCAAAGGCTTGGAGGAATTTTGCTGATGCTTTCTGGAAATACTGTATTAGTCTTTTATAGATTAAAGTGTTGTCTGCCAAATTAAAATGGAATGAGTTGTTTTGAGTTCATGTCCATTTTGTCTGATTTTGTGAAGGCTAATGCTGCAACACAACCATTAAACATGGAATTGTCCTACGACTGGCACCCTCCAGTTTGGATCACAGATACAGCTCTGCGAAGATCCCCCTTTGTCCCTCAGATGGGTGATGAGGTAGGAACATGGATTAAAACCTTCCAATGCTTGTGATTATTATAATTGTTAAATAGAGGGAAATGTTTACTCTTTGGGGCTTGTTGGGGTGTTTTTTAGGTGATATATTTCCGACAAGGGCACGAAGCTTACATTGAAGCAGTGAGAAGAAATAACATTTATGAACTGAATCCACACAAGGAGCCGTGGAGAAAAGTGGTGCTCAGGGTAGGTCTGCTCTGAACGTTCTGTGGGGTCAGATCTGGCACTCTGTGACTAAAGAGTTTTACTACACTGTTTGCAAAGCACGGGGTTTTGAGCTTACTGGTGTTTCCCTATGGAAACAATAGGGGAAAGTGTCTGCAATTACAACATTGGCCTTCAGAGTTTTCTGTGGGAAGCCCACATTAAATACCTGTGTTAAAATTCCCAAGTCTGACAGACTCTTTCATTGAAATCTCGAATCCAGTGTCAGTATTTTGGGGTTTTTGCATATGGGTACAGCTGACTAATTCATGTTAAACTAATAGTTCTGTGCATGGTCCCTAAGGTGATACTTCCTGAAGCTGTTTGTTCTTACCTATAGGATCAGGAACTGGTAAAAATTGTTGGAATTAGATACGAAGTTGGCCCTCCCACCTTATGCTGCCTCAAGCTCGCCTTTATAGACCACGCCACTGGGAAACACACAGACAAATCATTTTCCATCAGGTATGTACAGCTTTAGTTTTCTGAAAAGTATTTAAAATCATGTTTCTCTTTAATCTTTTTCCTAAAGCCCTGAGGCACGTGTGAAAGATGATTTTTTTCTCTAGGTACCACGACATGCCAGACGTTATCGACTTCCTTATCTTGCGCCAGTTCTACGACGAAGCGCGGCAGAGGAACTGGCAGGCTTGTAAGTGTTTGCTGAGTGTTGGGCTAAACAGTTTGGAAATCAGAAATGTGCCCTTGGCTGATGGCTGCATGTGCTGTTTGTGTGGTCAGAGGGTTCTCTGGCTGGCAGGAGTTGGAGATTTGAAGCTTGGAGGGATTGCAGTAGATGTAAATACAGTCACCACAATACGTATCAAGACTGTTCTGTTCCCTTTTTTATTTTAAAGCTAAATAACAAACTGATGTCAGTGGGTCTAGAACTTTTCATTATGGAGAGTAATCAAGCATTACATTTATCAGAAGTTTTTCTGCTTGCATGCTGCAAACACTTGTCCTAGCAGAATGTCTGTGTTTGCTGCAGCTGACAGGTTCCGCTCCATTATTGACGACGCCTGGTGGTTTGGGACAGTGCTGGGTCAGGAGCCTTACCAGCCTCAGTATCCTGATAGTCACTTCCAGTGTTACAGTGTCAAGTAAGCACAAAAAGATTTTACATTTCCAGTGTTAATGGTGTGTCTTTGCTCTCACAGAATTGCCTCATTGCTGTGAGAATGTATAAATTGTTCAGTTAAATTGTTTTACTGGTTGTATTGTCCCTTGTTAATGGTTTTAAGTTGCTAGGGTAGCACAGTGTGAATGTTACAACTTGTGGCAACTTGTTAAGGACTAGTAGTACAGTGAAACAAGTTGACCTCTTCACATTTCCTGCAATGACTAATGCTGGATCTCTTCCACAAAGCAAGCAATGCAATTTTCTGTGAACATTAATTATTGGTCTGCATTGATAGCTGGGTTTGGGTGCTGAATCTCTTCCATGGTTGCTGACATCAAGGTCCTTATGCTTCAAGTTCTCCCACTTCTGTCTTTCACATTGTGCACCCTTTTTCATATCAACAAAGAGGCCTTCCCAGAAAGGAGAGGAATGGTAAACAAAGATATCTCTAAACTTCAGTGTTCAGAATCAGGGTCTTACCCTTGTCCTGCCCTGTCCAAGCTGGAATAAAATTATAGAATACTTTGGGTTGGAAGAGGGATTAAAGATCATCTTGTCCCAACCCCCTGCCATGAGCAGGGACACCTTCCACCAGACCAGGTTACTGAGAGCTCCATCCAGCCTGGCCTTGGACACTTCCAGGGATGGGGCAGCCACAGCTTCTTTGGGCAACTTGTGCCAGGGCCTCACCACCCTGAGTCACAAATTCTTTCCTGCTATCTAATCTAGCCCTGCCCTCTTTTATCTTATGGCCATTCCCCCTTGTCCTTCACTCCATGTCCTTGTGAAAAGCCCCTCTCCAGCCTCCTTGGAGCCTCCTTTGGGCACTGAAAGGATGGTTCTGGGATTTTCCTTGCTGTGGATTCCCCCAGCAAGGGAGGATTGTAAGGAGCATGAACAGTGAATATTTAATATTCCTATTTTTCCATCATGCCCAGAGATTGTTCCCATATCTTTTACAGCACATTTAGTATTCAAGAGTTTTCACTTTGGGAGGACTTTCTAAGTTCTTTTTCACTCAGAGGGTTTCGAAGCTGTTGCTCACTGCAAAGAAGGGAAATATTTATAGCTAATAGACAATTCTGTGAGACTGCCAAGATTGTTTTATGTATTTTGGTTCCTTGGCTCATCTCTGTCTTCTATCTCATTGACTTTCCTTGGTGGGAAGATGGAAGAAACTCCCAGACAGAAGTTTTGCCTGTTGCCTTCCCTTGCATATTTCATCCATTCCCTGTTACGTGCCACAGTTGTTCCTTAGGAACAAGTTTAGATGGGGTTTGGTTGTTTTCTTGGCCAGTTCCAAATCAGGTTTCCAGTTATGAACAAGAGCCTGTAGCCAAATTCCTGGGCTTCTTTCTTCTGTGAAGCCTAAAGGGTATTTCAGTATTTTAATGCACCAGCCTTTAACAGAAAACTAGAGCTGCTTTGAAGAGCTTAATAATTGAACAGGGAGGGAATGCTGTGCTCTTTAAGATCCCTTTCCAGAGGAATCCCTTCCAAGGGATGCTGCTTTTGTTGAAAGTGGAACTTTATTCTGCCTGGCCTCACAAACAGCTCTTCTAGAGCAGAATGCTGAGCTATGTGTGTGAAAATACCTGGAGTGTTTGGCAGGTGTATTTAGGTTTTGTGACCTGGCTGGGTCTGTTCCTCTTTTTGTCACACTTACCTCAAATAATCACTGTTACTGTTGTAGATAACAAATAAATTGAAGAGATATTGATACTTTTTTTTGTTATTTTGTTGGCCAGACAATAATAAGTGTTTGTGTAGAAGCAGCTTGATCTATTATGAAGTTGCCTTACCTGGATGAATGGAACTTAAGCAGAACTAAGTGGGGCTTAAGCTGTACTAAACTGTATTGAAAAAGTTTTACATGCAAAATTATGAGGTAGTTTATCCATTTGTGAGTATCAACAACTTCTGAAGTGTTGTACAATAACTGGGGAGGAGAACTGGGCAGAGGAACCCTTAGGACTCTTGATTCATAAGGATCAGAGAGGCTGAATGTGATGGATCCAAGTTTTCCCAAGTCACTGGGTCATCCTAAACAATGGGGAGCTGCTCTTGCCTGAGCAGGGCTGTAGTTATAAAATAGTCTGAGTGAGATCGTTTCAGTTTCCAGCTGGGTTGAAATAAATCCAAAGCAGGCATTAGACCAAATATCTGAGTTTCTTAAGGCATCAGAAGGAGACCCAGGAATTTGGAGAACTCTGACAGGAAGCTGCTGGCAAAGCTGCAAAGCTCTGGAGGGAAATGGGTGAAGTGTGGACTGATCTGTTTGTTTCTGGTATGTGCCTGTAATAAAGAATAATAAAATAATGATAAGTTGATCCAGTCAGACATTTCTTATCTTTGCAATAGCAGAATTCATTGTTATTTTATATGTTTTTAAAAGCATTTAAAAATCTGCCCAAATGTGGTGGGATTTGAAGAGATCTCAAAATGATGTTCATACATAAATAGTTACATATCAGAGTGAATATACAGATATATCAGTAGCACTTGCGTTTGCTTTTACTTTGTCCTGGACCTCGATTAACTTCAGTTTCTTCATTTTTATATTTATTCTTTTCTTTGTCTTAATGTCCTCTGCCTTATAAATTGAAATATTAACATATGAAATGCCTCACTTCCTGTTCACTCTTACTCTGAAACATTCCATAGACTTGGACAATTCCTGTTGTGATCAGCAAAAAAAAATCCTCTCCTGTGTTTTTTCTCAAATCTTCCCCTTGATGTTGCCATCTCACTTTTCCAAGTGTGCAGATGATTCTTCTTGATTGATACAGGCTTTGTAAAATTGATTTTTATGTTGGGTAAGTTGCATACAGCCAAAATCAGGAGCACAATTTTAATCTGAAACTCATTATGAAGAATGTTTCCTTTTTCCTGATTGCTTTTGTTTATATAGATGTTTATACAGGGTATTTTGTCAGTACCTAAAAATAGCTGTGCTTATAGCTGTGATTTAAATATGCTTGGAGGAATTACTTCTGAGTCAGTGTAACTTTAAGTTATTATTTTATTTTCTTTTTTTAATTGGTGAATCAGATGGGACAATGGTGAAATTGAAAAGCTGAGCCCGTGGGACATGGAACCAGTCCCTGATAATGGTGGGTAGAAACTCTTTAATAAAACAGCTTAATGTGCTTTTCCCTTTTTCCAGTTCCTTTGTTTCCTGCAGGTTGGGGACCTGAAGTGATTATTCTCTATCTTGAATTCTTAAACACAGTCGTGATTCAGCTTTAGTGAAATAATTTGAATATACCTCTCTTTTTGCCTTTTGCATCTTCCAGAGCAATTTTGAAGGAAATACTTTAAATGTGTAGCTCTGTCTTATGAAATAAAACCTGGTACTTCTAAGTGTAAAGTTTTAAAAAAAACCTTCAAGTTTCAAACTGAGAGTTTGCTGTAATACAAGGGGGTGTGGGAAGAATAGATGTGAAATAATTTCCAGTCAGCACATCCTTACTGCGTGTAGTTTAAAACCAACAATTTATCAAGTTTGCTGGTTAAATCCAGATTATCTGTACATAAAGCAGTGGGATTCCTGGTTTGTCTTATTAATTCACTTTTCCAGTGCTTGTCAGTAGCAGCTGGGTGGAGGGAGGAAACTTGGGGGGATACTGAGAGTAGTTCTGAATTAGCTGTCAAAAAGATAATAAATTTAGATAAAGTTTAGAGAAAAATAGAATAAAGGATATTTTGCTGTTTGTGTGCATTTTGTGTACTTTTCTCCCACAGCCTTAGCATTAAACTCCACTTGAAGACAAGAATTTTTTTGTCAGTTGTGAGCATATGATTATTTATGAAGTGTGAGTACTTAACAGTTCATCTTGTTCTCCCTTCCTTCCCGACTTGCTCCCACTCTGCAGTTGATCAGCCTGAAGAATTAGGAGCCAGTGTCTCTGTGACTTTGGAAGAGGTGGAGAAGCTGCTGTACAAACCCCAGGAGGGGGAGTGGGGGATGAAATCCCGGGATGAGGCCTGTGAACGGATCATCCGTGGTATTGATCAGCTCATGACTCTTGGTGAGTGTGAGCTGAGCTGCAGGTGGTTTTCTCCTGACATCACATTTATAAACAGCTCCTGGAATATCCATGGCATCCTTTAAAAATTCCCTATGATAAAGTACTTAAAGCTCTTAGGTTTGTCTGTGCAGTTCTTTCTGTTTGTACTGAGATCTTTATAATTTTAAACATCATCGGTTTTTTCATTATCAAGTTATACATTGAGCCAGGTGTTCAGTTGCTCATTTGAGATAGAATTCCAGAATGGTTTGGGTTGGCAGGGACCTTAAAGATCATCCAGTCCCACCCCCTGCCATGGTGGGGGGGACCTTCCACTGTCTTCCACACCTTCCACTGTCCCAGGTTGCTCCAAGCTCCTGGCCTTGGGCACTGCCAGGGATCCAGGGGCAGCCACAACTTCTCTGGGCACCCTGTGCCAGGGCCTCCCCACCCTCCCAGGGAACAATTCCTTCCCAATATCCCATCCAACCCTGCCCTCTGGCAGTTTGAAGCCATCCCCTTGTCCTGTCCCTCCATCCCTTGTAAACAGTCTCTCTCCCCCTTCCCTGTAGGCTCCCTCCAGGCCCTGGAAGGCCCCAGTGAGGTCAGACAATTAAATGTTGCTGTTTTTTTGGCAGACATCTCAGCAGCCTTCGCTGGCCCCGTGGACCTGTGCACGTACCCCAAGTACTGCACGGTGGTCGCCTACCCCACCGACCTCACCACCATCCGCACCCGCCTGGCCAACAGGTTCTACAGGTCAGTGCTGGGGGCAGAACCAGGGAGAAGCTCCTCCTGGGCCTGTCTGCAGGTTTACAATAAACACTGACACCTTTCCTTTCTGAAATTTGCTGTTTGAAATGACCAAATGTTAAAAAAACCCCTTAAAGGCACTGCAGTGCTGAAGAGAATTCAGATTTTGAAGTGCTGTCCTTCAGTTGTTTTGAACTTGAAGAAGGTTAAGCTCTTAGGACTTGCAGAAATGGGCTTAAAGACAAATGTTAAATATTACCACCAGCATTTTAAATGATAAAAACTTACAGAAGAAGAAGAGGGAAGAGTGTAGTGATCATAAAGTTCTGATTTGCTGGATGTTCTGAGCATCCATATCTCTAAAATAAATTCAAGTATTCATCTGGACCTGCATTCAGTGTGTCTGTAAATATAGTGAGGAGTTACTAACAGTGATTTTCTTCCTATAAAAGATGGAAATAATGTCTGGGGAAATAATTTGAAATTCTATACTAAGAACTGCAAACGTGGGGTTGTAAGGAATTGGAAGAATGAGTTGTAAAACTGAAATTACACATTTCTGCCGGGTCATTTCCTTCAAGTTATAATTTTAATTTATAGCAGTTTCTCAGCTGTCATTTTACAGAGTGGTCAGTTTTGAGTGGCTTTGAGTGGTCAGTTGCCCTCAAAGCAAGGTCTGTGAGGGAAGACAGAAAGCAACATCATAGCAGAGATGCCTTAAAAAATGGAATTAGAGAAAGCTTCTTGTCATTCTCTTTTTTAATTGCTTGTGCCTTGTATTTATTAATTAAAAATTCCTCAGGTATGACTCAACTTGAGTTCCATTTGTCGGGGCTTTGTAACAAGCAGCTTCTGATGTTTCCAGAATAAATTGAGAATAATGATTAAATACTTTCCCCCCTCCTTTTGAATAAGGTCAGATGTAAACTTTTAAAAATGCACATGTTTTTAAAGATTCCAGGGAATCCACAGTCCTCAGAATAATTTCAGTGGTATTTTATCATTTAGTGGTAACAAATGCTAGTGCTTACTTGGCCAGCTGTACTACCTGAATTTCTATCACAAACTTTGAGGATGAATTACCAGTAATAAGTTGGAACACAGGTGATGGAAGATGTGCATTGTTGGTTTTGCTTCCTTGGGTTTTCTGTGTGATTGAAGAGTTCTGAGACTGCTCTAGTGAGACATGAAGGACATTTAGATCTAATATAGACAGAAAATTACAAAAATATAATTTTTGCTGGTTTTTTAGTATTAAAGTTGCAATGTTTTCTAATTTTAAGGAGAATCTCAGCCTTGGTTTGGGAAGTCAGATACATTGAAAGCAATGCCAGAACCTTCAATGAGCCTGGGAGTGCCATTGCCAGAGCTGCAAAAAAAATCACTACCCAGCTTTTAAAGTTTATCAAGTAAGTGGCATTTAATGTAAATAGTGCTTCAATCCTTGTGCTCTTGAACAGTGGGAGAGTAAAAGCAGCTTAACATCCCCTTGTGTTTTTAGTACACTGTGAGAACAGGTGTTTAATTCTGAGTGTTACCTTAAATAGTGAAATATTCAGCTTAGAGGCATTTCAACTTTTTCCTTAGTATTTATAACACCAAAATGTCACTTGACATTGAATATGTTGAGTAGCTCAGCCTATACAATGTAAGTTCTGCTCTGTCCTGCGTAGAAGTTGCTGTTGCAGCTTTGTCTGACTCAATTCCTGGAGAGGTTTGTTTTGAAAGAAGTGAGTGTGGGCAGCCTTCCTGCGGCTGGGGAGTTCCCTTCCAAATTCTCATTGCTAACTTTTAAATCCTGTTTAATATTTAGTTACTGTCTTCCTTTTTATATGTAGCACTTGGTTGTGGCTGAGTTTAATCTTAGGAAACAACAGCTCTGCTTTATTCCAGTAACAGAGATTAAATTGCATTGCAGTGATCAGGACTGTACAAACATTTTTGAGCTGTGCAGCACAACAGATGATGAACAGGATTGCCATGATGCTGATCTGGTAAGGTTTTTTTATTTAGTGGAGAATTCCAGTGATTTGTGGTTTCAAAATACCACCAACCTTCAAATATTTTTGGTAAAATTGTTGAATTATGTACATAGCTAATGCAAAGATGGAATATATTAGGAGTTTTTAATGAATGTTTTGTGTCATTTATAATCAGTGGATTGCATTACTGATAATATTTAGTCACTGAAATTCAAAGCTGATGGGTAACTTCTCATTGCAATTTCTGGTGTCTTTTTCCTTTGTCTGAAGGACATGAGTTAGAGTCAGGAATCTTCAGTGGTTTATTTAGGCTATTGCTTTCCAAGTCTCCCAAATGCTGTGTGGTTTTTTTTAATGCTCATCTTTTGTCTCATTGAAAGAATTGAGAAGAAAATTTAATGTTACCACAGTGTCAGATCTAATGGAACTTTCAGCCCCCATTTTTTCAGACATAATTTGTAAGATTATTGATTTTATTTTGTGCAGGATGATGAAAAATGTGTTCCAAGAACATCCTACAGAAGAAGAAAAGTGAGTTGGCCAATCATTACCTTATAACCCAAATCAGTTGTGGCAGGAGGAAGTGGTTAACAGGGTATTGGAATTCTGGGGGAGTGATGCTTTGTTTTATAACAATCACAGAACAGATTTTTCCTGATGGAGTTAAGAAAGTAAAAGCTTTGCTCAAATAGGCTTTTGCTGGTTTAATGCTTCTTTAATATATATTTCTTATATATTCTATATAGTTGTGGAAGAAAATATTATTTACCACTTTGATGCCAGTGCTCTTCACTCCTCAAGAGTTTTCAGTTACCTGCATGATGCTGAAATAAAATAATTATTCAGCCAAGATGCCTGGAAACAAATATTTTGAGTGATGGATATTATTTAAATCTTTTGAGAATAATATGTATCAAAAAGTATGGGGGGGCTGTGCCTTACTTAGTATTAAAACTTTCTGAAACATAATAAAAGGTACAATTTGCCAAATTTTATTAATAAATGTTAGGGGAAAATCTGCTAGTAGTACAGTGCTTCTTGTTATAAAACAGTGTTTGGAAGTGCTTTTTTCTGCTCCAAAATTAATTGTAAATTATCAGGTTCCATTTTTTCTTGCTGTATTTCAGGAATGTTTTTCCCTAACTTTTCTTTTTTCTCTCCTAAGGGTCGGGGCTTAAGAAAAGGAAAAAGCCTGAAAAGTGGCTATGATGAAAACTGCTGGAAGAAGCAGTGTATGGAACTGGTGAATTTGATTTTCCAGTGTGAGGATTCTGAACCTTTCAGGCAGCCAGTTGATCTGGATCAATATCCTGTAAGTTGTTCTTGGTAACCCTGAGAAATTCTTTTCTTCTTGTTGTCTTACTGCCCTTGTAGGGAAATAATTTTAGATAAATCTGTATTTTCTTAATTAAAATGAGTTTCTTGAGGGTCTGAAACTTGTCTACTGAGCCTGAGCTATGAATTTGATTTTTTCCTTCTCTTTAGCTCTTCATGGTAGTCTTAATAATTCTTCAGTCTCTTTTTTTTTTGTCTAAAAAGCCAACAAACTAAAAGGAAAAAATCTTTACAGCACATAACTGTTTTCCTGTGGACTCCACATTTTGAGTTTGAGTCTCACTTCAGGTTTTAAAAACATCTTAAGGCTCTCAAAGAAAACATTAACAGTAGAGAAGGATGGAGGTGTTTTGATTTTTTTT
>VZRZ01005967.1:1741032-1778102 GCA_013398175.1 Climacteris rufus | reverse complement strand
CTCCCTCCCTCCCTCCCTTCCCCCCTTCCTCATTTAAGCAAATGACCCCCATTAATTTTGGTTTGAGTAATGTGAGGTTATGAAAACTGCTGGTGTCTACAGCAATGCCAAAAGGAGTATTTGATATAAGTACTTCAGCAGTTCTTTTCTATTAAAATCAGTAGTCTATTTCTACTGTAGCTCTGACTACACTTTTCTGCTATTAAAGTTTTCACTGCAAAGATGCAAACTTTTAGAAAAACCAACCAACAAACAAAAAACGTACCAAAGCTTGTTCCATAGGACTATTGTTATAGTCCAATCTTATAATAAGCAGAGGGATAGTGTCCAGATTTCTTATTTCAGAGTGCTTCATAGCAAGTCATTTGGTGCACATACATCCACCAAGGGTACAAGGACTCCTGTGATATTCAGGCTGAGGGTGACATGCCTGGGAGCACAGACTGAAAGATATCCTTCAGGAAGTTTAAGGATCTTCAGGTGTCCAGGCTTTTTTACTGCTTTGTTATGTGGAATAAAATTTCAGTATCCTTCCATGGGACATTTGAAAGTTCAATTCCTCATATTTTCCCAAACTTTTAAAAGTTTCTAAATGGCATTGTCGTCACATATTAGCTTGTAAGATTCAATTGCTGGATATTTTTTCAAGTGTCTTAAAAGTGCTCAGGAATTTATACCAGGGTTTTCTGCAAGAAACTATTAACTTGAAAAAGATTTATAGAATGCCAGTACTGCTAACTGAAAATTCATAATTCTTTATCCTGAAATTTTAGAAAGGAACTTACTCTATTAAGTTAATTTTCCTGGCCTACATTTTGAAAATTCCAATTATTTTATGCAGAATCTCTTGCATGTGGTAGATATATTGTGGTGCTATTGTGAAATTGCTAAACTCAGTGTTAAAATTCCAAAGCTGATTACAGTTCTGAAATTTAATTCAATTAGCTGAGACTGTGGTTTTGGATATCATTTGTAAAATTAAATTTTCCTGGGCTAGAAGTAAGTGCTTTCATGAAATCATGCATCCTGATTCTGCCTCATCAGCTGCAAGGTTCGTGCCCAGTAGCCTTCACAGTTTTTCTTTCACCATCAACAGCTTTAGGGATATGTTTTATTCACAATTTCCTTCTTTCCTTTCAGTTTTCAGAAATATATCTTGTGGTTTATTCACAGTTTCAAATGCTCTGATGGTAGTTAAGGTTTTTATTCTCCCAGACCATTGGATATACCTACTGCTATCCAATTCTGCTAAAAACTGAATGACTAATCCACATTCATTATCAGTTTATATTCTATAAAGAACCTCTCTTTATTGTTTTGATTATGTTTGAAAGGGCATTCCAAAGTTTTTCTAAAAGATAAAAGTAAATTGCTTTCAGTAATATTCTTTCAGTTGTAGTGTCTACCTTAAAAAAAGGTACATCCTATGTATTGATCTCTTGGATACTATGGTGTTCCTTATACATAAATAGGGTCTAAGTCTCACCTTACTGTGACTAAATTAAATAACTCATTATATACTCATTTTATTAGGTCATAAGAAAATAGATGGTATGGAAAATGCGGTGCAAGCATTCAGACTTTGGTCCTAGGCTTAAAGAAAGAAACGGCAAAGTTCCTATTGACTCTCATGATCCATGGTCTGAGACTGTGGAAGAAGGTTGGTTGCAGAAAGATTTTTATTAACTGTGTAAGACTTTGACACATGCTTAGACTTGTGTAAATGTTTTTTCATTCCAGGCACTGCCTTATGAATATTTCATATTCTCATAACTGTAGTCCCTCCTATGTTTCTCACTGTCATTGCTATAGCATGGCACCTATTCATGTAGCAAACCTATACAGAAGAGTAGATGGTAAAAGACCAATGGGAGAGCAGTGACATTTTCTCAGGCACTACTGAGGTCAAAGATCAATGTGTCTTCTCTTTCATGTGTCTTTGATAGCATGTTCAACATCTGTTATGAATTCTGCATCATCTGTGCTACAGGAAGTAGAACATAAAACTCTACATTTTAGACTCTTGCACTTCTTTAATTGTTAACTGGAAATGCTTTGCAGTAGCTGTGGCTTCACAGCAGTACAGCTTGTAACTGCTTGTAAACTACAGCTAGGGCCAAAGTCTTCCGAGTGGCACACATGCATGTTGTCATTCAGAGTCAAAGACAAGGATGATTTCTGTCCAATTAACGTGGAAATGTATACCTCTTTAAGCTGCAAAAATTCAGATATAGTTGCATGGCAAGGAACTTCTATTTCTATGATTGTGTTGAAGAAAAGCAACAGCTGAATTCCAGCCTAGCTACAGGAAGACCTTATCAACCTACTGTCTGAGGCTGATGAATTTTTCAATTCTGTTCTGCTAGTCTTCTAATAATAGACACTAGAGCTTTAATCTTATTTATTTATTTGATCTTGCCTGCTTTAACTGGATAATTGTTGATTGCTAACTTTATTTGGCTTTTTCAATTAGCTTAATTTTTAGAAAATGTTCAGACACTGGGCTGGATTTTGTCTATTACTGTTCTGTAAAAGAGAGGTGATTCAACAGAAATCAATACTGATTACTGCACTATCCTTTAAGGGCTGGATCCTGTTCCCATGAGCTTTTCTATGAATTGGTTTAGGCTTATAGTTACAGATTAAAAAATATGCAAAGAAGAAAAAAAATGCCTGAAAAAATATTATTTTCAGTAAGCTTTATACTACGGTGGAGACATATTTGACAATTCTTCACATTAATGAATTAGACATACTAAAAAGGAAAAGAGAAGAAAAACAGAACTTCAATTATCTTGTCAGCTAAAAGGAGGGGGGAAAAATAAAATAAAAAGAGAGAAAGAGAGGTGGGAGGTGGGAGGGAGAGAAAGACAAAGAGCTTCTGGTTGTCCTTGGCTTCTTAAATGAAGAACTTTGTACTTGGCTGGACTGGGAATCATTTTTGCTGGTAATGTTTTTTTTCTGGCTAGGAAATGGGTTAAGAATCTCTCTCCCTGGCAACTTCTTCCTTTTTTTGGGTAGCTTGTTTAAAGAAACACCCTTATTTATTCTGGCTGTCTGAATTTGCCTGTTATAGACAGAAGAATCAGAAAGAGAGGGATGTAACAGCACATCTGCAAGTGGATGATCAATCATAGTCATACACTGTAAATAGAAATAATGTTTAAAAGTGTTAGCAATGATCTGGTGATATTGCAGATCTATTTTTCTTTCAGAATATACATGTCCAATACATCAATGTTGAGAAGCTTTGCTTTCTTAGCCAATGTAAAATTATTTAAGTGCATTAGCTCTGATAAACTTTCATTTGTAGATACACCTTTTATCTTCAAAAGAAGGGAATAAACATCTTTCATTACTTTCCTCACCATCCTCCCTCCTCCAAACCTTGAACTGTTTATTGATGTCCTTGACAACACAAAAGTAAAATTCTGCATTGAACTGGGAGGAACAATCCAGAATAATTAAAAGAAAGCTGCATCCTTTCATTTCCGCACAACCTCTGGAAAACTCATGTTGCAGAAGAATTTCAAACCATAGAGGACTGTGAATTGCACATGATAAATAACTGCGTAATCTTCTCCAACTCCTCCCTTAGAGGAGTTGAAAGGAGGAAAAAATCCAATCTTTTGGTCCAAATATTGACAGGAGAAGGGAGGGATGAAGTAATGTTGTCTTATCTATCCCTTTAGTGCCATGAAAGGCACTGAATGCAAGCTGCCTGCAAGAAGATGTCTTTAGGTTTTGAGAAAGCGCAACTATTCAGGGAAAGGGCATTGCTAGAATGAAGAAATGTTCCTCCTCACTAAAGCCACAGGCATTTTCTTTATGTAGTTACTGTTGACATTGGCAGAAGTGCTTTGTACCATTCCCACTCTGCACCTGTAAATTCCCCCAAGGCACATTTGAAACCCTAGGGGATGGACAGCCAGGGACAACACATGGGCATGGGCAGGGCCTACGTGCATGTGAGATGGTTTTTCAAGCATACCTCAAGGTCAAAGGATCCAAGGGAAAAACATCCCACAAAAGTCCCTGTGGGTTCCTAGGACTGCGATCCCTGCTGACTCTGTGGGTGTCCGGACCCAACCCCCCAACATTCCTCAGCACATGATGCAGTGGAAACTGTGGCTGTAGTCTGCAGATCATTCTGTCTGATTTTTGGCCATCCCATGACTTTTTTCCATGGGAGGATGTTAACTGAGCCAAAGTGTTTAACTGAATCTGGCAATTCTCAGCCATTTGTTGGCAGCTACCAATTTGGTGAATCGATATAATTTGTGACACTCTCAGTGTGGGAAACTAAATAGAGACATTTTTATTTTAAAATGAATTAGCTCAGCTCCTGCAAAGAAAAAAAATGAAAAAAAAAATTATGTTTTCCAAGGCTAATTATTTCTTGTGCCTAAAATGATGACACAGGCAGTATAAAACTGTGGGATGAAGTGGAAAACCACCGCTCCTAAACAAGACAAACCAAAACTGCCCATGCCCATTAAAAATTCTAGGAAACAGGGACAAACTCCACAGTTTAAACTGTAACCTTAGCAATGTGCTGTGCTGTCAGTAAGAGATAGTACACAGTTACCCAGGGAAATAACAATTTCTTCCAGTCTTTCCTGCACTTCTTTTCTTTGGGAAAAAAAATACTACTTTTTGCTTGCTTCGCCCTTCCTTCTTCAGCTGTTTTTTTATGTGATTTCTTCTTCAACCTGCTCACATGAGTGTTGCACATCATAGCATCTACTCTAGCCGCCAAATTAGACAGAAGTAGAACTACCATTGTTTAGGTTGCCTCCAAATGAAATGGCTTCCCCTTGTAAGCCTGCTTTTGGTCCCTCCCATTCTTGTGGAAAAGAGCCTTTGCTCAGTAAAAACTGCCCTCATTAAACCTAATAATGAAACATTGCTCTTGAAAGGATGTAACACTTAGGAAAGGCAAACCATGGTGTAGTAAAAATCACAAAATAACTTACTTTCTACAGAAATGCTCTTCTGGCATCATACTTCTGCTGACAGTAGCCAACAGTCAAAGTGTTTCCAGAATGCTGGGGGTTATATTTCTACCTCTTTACCCTCTTGCCATAGCTCTGAGCAGATTTAACTCAAGTTTACTGAATAAAACTCAATCACTTCAACTGATTTTGAGCCCTTAATTTTCTTTGTCTCTGTGAAGTTAATTTCACCATGTTGAATAGTATTAAGTGTTTATCTTTTGTAAAAAGTGAAAATAGCTTGTGGTCTGGGATGTTATTTTTTTACTCTCCATTTAAACAAGAGAATCACATGGTGAATGCAACCTAGAATCTAAAATAAGTAGATTGAGGACACCAGGGGATTTAAACAAAGTGAAATGAGCCTTGCAGTGCTTTCTGTTTAGCTGTGTGTTACAGTGGAATGTTTGCTGTAAAGGCAGTGTGTTATACTAAAAAGAAAGGGCTATTGACCAAATATGCTGCCATTTATATATCATAGCAACTCATCAAACTCTTGAATAAAATGGTACACCTTCAACAATTGAAAGTAACACCCCTGAAATGAAAACATATTTATTCACATGGGCGTTGATGTAAAATGGAAGAGATTTGATACAAAATAAATAAATACAGAACTTACTTACAAAAATATTGTTATTTGACCATGTGTGGTCTTGCCAGTGTGTCAGTTTCCTTATAAATACTAAATCAAAAGTTGGAATACAAGTGCAACAAGAATACAAGTATGTCAGTAACAATGGTGTTCAAGACCAGGCTGGGTGAAGCTCTGACCTACCTGGTCTAGTGAAAGCTGTCTCTGCCCATGGCAGAAAGCTTGGAACTAAATGATCTTTAAGGTCACTTCCAACCCAGGCCATTCTACAATAGTTGTCTGTGTGTTTTGTTTCTCTTATTCTTCTCTTTATTACTGTGTACTCTTACAGGCTTACCAATATTTTTTCCTGTTTCAGCGATTTGAGTTTTCAACAACTGAAAACATTTAATCAGGCAAATTTTCATCTCAAAAAAGAGATTAAGCTGGGGAAATGACAACATTATATTTAATAATTCATTATTTTCCCCAAAGATAAAGAATATTTTAATAACCATCTAGGGTGTAAAATGGAGTTAGAGATCAATACCACATGAATATCAACAACAAAATAATCACTGAAACTTTATATTTTGTTTATTTTGATTTAAAAATATTTATTAATATAGTATGCTCTCAAGGTTTGGTAATTTGATTAGCCTCTTACATCATATAGACTGCTGGCTGCTTGAGTGATTTGAGTACTCATCTCCTTGTTTATTAAGCTAAAGCTACACTGTAAAAAAGTAGATTCATATTATTTCTTGTACATTTCTGAATATATAATTGATGAGTTCTAATTTTCACCATGTCCCTTATTTTCTGGAGCTATTTTTCTGTGAGATTGTTTTCTTCATTCTTAATGAGAAACTGTCCAGGACTGTAATGGTTACTAACAAATGAAAAATAAATCTGCAGTCAAGTGTGATTGTTTTACTAGAAAGAACAAGGGGAATCTTATGAAACAATCCCTACTGCTTGTTTTCAGACACTATCTAAGTTTCTCTGCACTTAGTTATGTCTGGAAAATCCATAAAATCTCATTGTCAGCTCAATTTCTCCAGGATTCTTCTCTATGTATAAGCCTGAGTTGTGTGAAGTAAAACTATATCTTAAGTAAATTTTCTTTTAGTGTACTACAAGTTGAGGTGATTGATCCTGTTTTCTACATCAAAGCATATTCCCCTGGGGTAATTCATCTCTCCAAATCCTGTTCACAGTCTATCCACTTAGTAAGACTTCTTTGCCAGAAAAGTTTTCTGAAATTTGCATGTAGATTGATTGTATACTTTTTGTCCATTAACTAACCAACATTTCCATGGACGTTAATTTTCTGATTAAGAAAACTTGCTTAATGTGCTGAAGAACATAATGACTAGTTTGGATGTTTTACTACCAGCAGACAGTGACTCAGTTAAACTTTAGATTTCAAAACAAGATTGAAGTATTTCTATGTTTTCACAAATTTATAAATGCAATAATAATTTTAATTAGACTTGATATCCTCTGTGTTTAGGACATTCAGTCTGCTCCTGAATCTAAAAACAGTTTAATGTTTCTCCTCATTACAGAGGAACCTCAGGAGCAACTAACCTATCCTAGGCTTTGGATGTGTCATTTCTGCTGCAGGTACAAAAAGGTGGGAAGTTGCTTGGAAGATCATGGAAGTCTTTCTCTTTTTCTTGACATCCAGAGGCTGGGAAATATTCAAATCACAAGTAGTTTTGCTGCTGGGAAAGATAACACTGTGAAATATTAGCAAAAAACTCACAACCCCTCTTTTATTTGCCACAGTATTGCTTAATGCCTCAGAGGTTTGATGCAGGTGAAGTAGGCAATCTGACCAGAGTAACTGCACTGTGACTAATACTCTTACTTTCTGCCTGGAATTAACCCTGACCAAAGTAATCGTCATAATCTCAGTAATTTATTCTCTATTTAGAAGTTAATAATTGTTTAAGAAGTACATGCCTATATATATTCAAATAGATAGATTACTTGGTCTGACCTTTCTTGTTTTTCCCCAAACAAAATAATATTCAAAGGTAACAGTTTGTGTTAAGGACCTAGCAGAGATAATTTTATTCAGTCTTAACTCTAGAGAGCAGTTGAGTTTACTTGGTAACAAACCCATAGATTCAGATAATCCAGGCATATATAGGTCAAAATATTCACCAAGGAAAAATAAAAACATGTCACTTCTGATAGCTGATCTTTTAAAAGCTGTTTTGTCATTTCAGACCTGGATATTCTGGTTTTCAATGGAATTGTTCCATTTTATCTGAGATGTAAAATTCTTTGAAATGGAAATCCTAAATCATTACGTCTTGACAGCTTCAAAGGACTGATAGCCCACTTTGAATCTCTTTGAAGTACTTATTTCAAATTAAAAAACAAGTTATCCTGAAAGAAGACAATTATACCTTGAGCAATAGACATTCTTTCTGAAAGGTTTCCTGGTCCATGAGTATCTTTGAAGCATATATTAGTCACCAAGTGTACCTCAAAATTTAACCAGTAATAAACACTCCCTTGTAATACAGAGATGTAGTTTGACATTTTAATAGTCAAAGAGGAATTGCAATTAGTTTTACTCACTATGTACAATGTTGTTCCAAATAACTAAATTAATTTGAGGAAATTGGGTATTACAGGAATAGCAAAAAAAAGATGTCTTCTAACTCTCAACTTCATCTCACACTACAAAATTCATAATAAATTCAGCTTTAAAAAGTACAGTTTCTTGCCCCCTTCTTTTCCAGAGAAAATTAACTGATCATTTGGACTATTTCTTTATTTACTTAATCAATAAACAACTCCTGAAGTTCAAGACCTGTTAGTCCTATAGTGGCTAAATTAATTTTAAAGGGGAGATGTGTTGTTTCCAAAAGTTTTACATTAAAACTAAAGTAACAAAAATCTCAGAGTTAAAGTTCTACAATCTTGGTTTTTTTGAAGAAAATGATACATGGAAGATTATGATCAATTTAGATTTATGTGTTGTTTTCTTCTACTCTTCTTCTTTATGTCTTGATACTCTTTTTGCCCCATGTTTAGTCATAAAATTAAAGAGTAGGGCTAAAATAAAGAAAAATCTAAACCAAAGATTTTTTAATCTAATTGATAACCTTTAAATAAATGAATAACCCTTCTTTTGTAGAACTTTCACTTTATTATAATTTTTACAAATTTTCGCAGTCCAGGCATACAGGGAAGACTAATAATGTATCTAAGACGCAGATAGAGTTAAAGCAATGTCTCCCCCTTTTTCCCACACTGTGGGAAATCCCAAATATAGCAAATGGTCTGTTCAGTGAAATCCCAGGTTGTTCCTGACTGACATCTATTTTCAAAGTTTCCTTGCCACACAACATTTTCAGTGTGTTTAGAAGAGTCAGCAGTCTTGGGTGAACTGAAGAATTGATAATAAAGGAAGAACAGGCACAGTGTCCTCTTTCCCATGCAAACTATACTCTTGTTTCAAAGCATAGTTAATTCCATCCGATTTGAAAGTGTATACAATTGGCAGGTTATACATGAATTCCATGGCTGGCAAAAAAACACAAGAGAACATTGGACACTATATCAGGAGAATTCATGCCTCCTTAAGAGGAGGTAAGCAGCTGGCAAGCATCAAATATACCATGATCTGGGCTTTGCTCAAGAAACATTATCTTGACAGTATATAAACTATCTTTACAACCCACTCTCCAGCATTCCCTTTCAAGGGAAATTCCTAGAGAAGATGACTAAATAAAAGCTGTTCAAGGAGGTGTTTCGTACTTCATCCTCGAAGGAGAATAAAAAGAAAAAAATCTCACTAGTCTGATTCTTGATCCCACATACTTTGATATAATTAAGTGTAACAGTATTGAAATTACTCAAATTATGCCACTACAGACCCTTCAGATCAAGATCAAAATGAGATTCAATGTATCAGTCCATATTTATTCATGTTGATAATGTTGATCCACTTATTCAGATCCCTTCTGTTTTTTGGTTTTTTTAATTGGAAACTGATTTACTGAAACAAAACACAATTTCTCTAGGTGTTAAATAGTAACATCTAGATAGAATATACAAAACATAAGACAATATACTTTGTAATTATGCATGATAATGGAAACATTTTAGAAAGTGAACTGATGTTCGAATAATGATGTCCAAATGCTGATCTTGTTATTCTTTCCAGTAGTGACAATAATGAGTAGCAGAAAATGTCAGCTCAAAATGAATAGAATGAAAGTCAAAGCAAAAGAATCCCACAGCATCACAGAAAACATATTTTTATAGCATGTTGACTAAAACTGAACAAGAGGAAGGGAATGACATGAAAAAGTGCCTTCATCTTTCATTGTTGTGCCTCTTCCATACATAAAAACAAGCCCAACTAGATGAATTCAAATTTTGGATTGAATAAAATTGGCAAGCACACTAAGCATGAGCATGCTCTTCTTTGCCTCTAATAGAACACCAGTTCTCCTCTGAGTGCTACTGACAGAAATAACAGATCCCTAGGTGTCATAAAAATACTTCTGAAAATCAAATATCTCTTTACAGTATAATCCAGAGTATCGAGAGATGTCAGGAATTATAACTACAAAAATTTTGAGTCACGGGGCCAAATATCTCTACTTTTGTGTATACGAGGGTTACTGACCTCAGTGTAGCTAAGCCACAGTGACCTGGTGAGGGTCTGCCCTGTGTTGTGCATCCAGTCTGATTTGTAAAAAGGCACATCTATGGCTTCATCTGTTTCAGATTTTCTCTCATTAGGGTGTGAGGGGCTCTGTTTGTTTTCAAGCCAAAAATTGGAAGACACATCAGGGTAACAAAATAGATGATAACAAGTAGCTTTTTGGGTTACCAGAAAAGTCTGATCACTTTGAGAAATGGCAAAGTATAGTGTGAAAATTTCCAATGTGAGGTATGGGTGGCTCTTATAATAATTCTTTATTGCTGGATGTTGTTCCTCTCATTCCACTGGACTATTTTACATAGTCCATAGTTTTCATCAGCTCTATCTAGATGCTTTTGAAACATGATCAAGTATTTCTTGATGTCCCCATATTGTCGCCTCACTTTAATCACCTCCATACCTATCTGAATTGCCTGTAAAATAAACAAAAGAAGAACAAATATGTTTAACAGAACACTTTTGAAAAATTTTTTGCAACTCTGACTCTGCCCATAAACAGCCTTACCCATTAGTCACAGCCTCTCTTTTTTCTCATTGCTTCTTTCTGGTTTAGTTCAGTTATATCTCAAATATTATATTAAAAACATGTCCACATGTATTTCTAGTATGCCACCAAACCTACAAGCACAAAGATTGCAAATATTTCAGAAAATCACAGTAAGTAGATAGTACAGAGTACATAGCTAATTCATTTTAGCTAATATAGGACAGTTTTCCATGACATACATTTAGTTCTTGACGTCTGTCTCATATAAAATAGCTCCCAAAATAGTTATTTCATTTCCTTCAGGACACACATTCCTAAACCAATATATATTACAATGTTGAAAGCATTCCTAATATCCATCCTATACGTGTTTAATTAATTTGCTCCTATTGTTGTTATATACATCCCTTTACATATACCTTCTCCTTTGTACACATTTGGCAAATATCTATATTGCTTAGACTAAACCCTCACTGAAGACGTGCTGATTTAAACCAGATGAATATCTGGCTTTATATCTACTAAATAAATCACTTTAAGTCTTTCCTCACAGCTTAGTCTCTACTGATCTCTGTCCTCTCACAGCTATTTTCTTGACTGTTTCAATATTTTTAATTTTTGTTTTAATTTTTTTTTTTCGTTAAAGGTAAGAGCAGAATGAAAGTACTAGTGCAGATGTGGTCAGTCTTTGGTAATATGGACTGCAGCTTTCCCCTCTGTGTTCCATTGATTTGATGCCTCTGTTAATATAATAGATGCTATAATTATTTTAGTTGCTATTTGCATATCATCCTCCCTTATTAGAACTCCAGGACGTATTTTTAAGTATTGTTTGCTTCTGAATTTCAATTTCCCTCGGATAGCTGCAGTTTGGAAAACTTATGCCTTCTAGGTGTAATGGAATAAAACAACATTTTTTTTCTGTGCTCTCTTGCAATTTTTTCTGCAACAGGAAGCATGTGAATTTACAAAACAAATTAAAATTTACACAAGAATAGGTGTGTGCATGGTATGAAGTATCCATGCTGAAACAGAAGCAGGGATATGACTCTTGATGAATGAGGTATTTGGTATGCTTTAAAATACTTTCTTTGTTCGTGCTAAACCCTTCGAGTGCACAGATTGCTCAGTTGTATCCTGTTGTTACAGTGGAATTATGTCCAGATATGGGGCTATGTTCTTTTTTCTCCCACAGTACAGACTAAGTACTTCCCAAGCCCTGTGACTGCTAGCCCCAAATTTGTAATAATTTTTTCTGTTTAAATTTTGTTGTTTCATCCCATTAAGCACTGATCGGTTGATTTTTAACTGATTTTATGACTCACTTTATGTAATATTGTCCATTTGTTTTCTTTTAAAACAACATATAGTATTCCTCATGCACAGTATACAGAGTACCTCTGACTTTTTTTGACAATCCAGTTTAACCTTATTCTATGCTTAGAATTTCTGGTCCTGTTCAGCTGACTCTCATGGCCTTGAGATATCTGGCAAAGACCTCAGGTACAGCCTAACTCACTTAAGGCATTACATGATCTTAGCCAAAGCAGCTCTGAGTGGCAAGGTCATAACAATGACTATTAGTGTAATCGGTCCTAAAAGACACGAATCAAGACCTTGTTGTGTAATATCTGCAGGTTTTAAGCATGGCTAAATCTCCTGGGAGAAAAGAATGATGAATGCTGGATCCCTACAGTTAAAAATAACTTCCAGGTAACATCCCTGAGGTACAGATATGTTCTTATAAATCTCTCTGAATCTTCCAGGACTTTGGAAGCTGCTCCAGGATCAGAGTTCTCAGTTTCTCAGAAATACAGACAAAATTGAATTTTGTGGAAATAATAGAGCAAAGACTGAAAGAGAAGGAGGACAATAGGGTTGTGAGGATTAATACTTAAATCAGGAACCCTGATAGAAAGCTGAGTCATTTTGGCTTCTGGGAAGGTAAGGAAAAACTAGGAAATAGCAAAAGGTGTTTCAAGCACTTTTTAGCACTTTAAAGATCTGAAAAAAAAAAAAAATCAAAGGTATTCAAATTATTAGGAACTGTCATTCTTCCCCACTTTACTTTAATATTGCCTCCTCCACTGCCCCTGTTTTATTTAGGAATAGGATTTTAACTTGCACGGAGTTTTCTTTCCAAGACCCACTCTCTCCCTTGGAAGTAGCCCTTTATTCACCATACCTTCACTTTCTGCCTAACACAAGGAGACCAGATGTAGAAAGCAGAAGTAGGATCTTCTCTAACTGAGCAGAAAAGAAAGAGATGAAGAAAACAACAGAAGTGGTAAATTCTGCCCTTGAGATTGCAAGGCCTGAAGAAAGAGGCTGAAGGGAGTTGTTGCAGCCTCCATATAGAGTTGCACCATCAAACAAACAACCATGATTTCATGACTTCTCACAGGCACAACATGAGTAGCTCCTACAGAGCAAGAAATTGGCTTTTAGGATCACAGATTACTTGAGTAGCCAATGGAAAGAGAATACTGCCTATTCTCTTATTGTCGTGGTGTCTTTTCCTGCCACAAAGGAATTGAAATTTAAATGTAAAATCTTATAGTATCCTATTTTTTCCAATCTACCATGAAAATTATCAAGTATTACAACCTAGAACCTAGTACCGTATGAAAACTGACTGACTCACAACCTTGAGAAATGGTCTGTAAATGATGCAAGAATAAGAGCCACAAAATAGATCATTGATCAGCAGAGAGCTGATTTGGAGCTTTTGGAGTTAATCTGAGGGCATTTTCTTTTACAATACCATGCAACATTTTTCTTGTAGTTCAGAAATATGCTATGATAACAATGTTTGAAGATGTAAATAATTCAAAACCAACTGGAAAATAGCAGTTGTGTACTGACAGTGATTAGCTTTCCTGCCTTTAATGTGTCTGACATTGTATTTACCCAGGGTTGCCAACTCTATTATCTTGTATTTATTGATGGTCCAACACTGTTAAATTTATAGTTATATTCACACTTTTTGCTGTTATATAATTCTGGTATCGTTGATGTCATTGTTGCAGTGCATATGGAAAGAATCATATAGCTATGTTTGTTTCACAGCTTGGTAGTCATAGTTATTGTAACTGCAGGGTAGGAACAATTCTCAGAAAGACTATATTTTTCTTTCTTTTTAGGAAACTTTACTGTATTTCTAACTCTTACTCACGTTTGCAAGGTGCCATAATTGAGAAATGACCAGCCCAATGACAGATTATACATCTGAAAATAATCTAGGGCATGAAAACCACAGGATTCAAAAGGCATTCCTCTGTTCACAAGCAACAGGACAATGCACAGAAAGTTCCTCCTGAAAATGTGGAAGGACTTTATTGTGCAGGTGACTGTGCACTGAAGCCAGCCCTGCTTCAGTGCAAGCAACTGCTCTAGGTCTTCCCTTCTCTTTTGTATTCTGCCAGAATGTTCATTCACAGTCTACTTAGGTAATCTCCCCCTTCATTACTACATTTCCACACTGTTTATTACTTAAAATAGCCTGATGATAGTTTAGTAAAAAGACCTGTACTGTGTAAGTCCATTCTTAGAATCACAACTGGTTTTAGTTCCCTGTCTCTGAGGAAGTATTTTGTCTATGGTATTTCTAAGTCACAAAGGTCACGCATAAAATCTTGTCACACTGAACTGTTCAGTTCAAGCAAGATTAGAAAAAATTAAAACCCTGACAAAAACAAACCTTATCCCTCATCTGCAATGATCAGCTTCATTGAGTATGTTACAAGCTTCCTCATTTTCCATTCAGTAAGAGCCAATTATCATTAATCTACTGAGTTGGAAGTTGCCTCACATACTAAGGAGTCTTCTGATCCTCTGACTTGTAAACAGCTTTACTTATTTTCTAGCTTCAGCCCTTGTGAGGTTACAAAGATGCTCTGTGCTGGCAGAGCTTCTAACTTCATATATATATATTATTCTATTAATGAGAAAACATATTTGAAAAATAAAACAGTATAAATGAGTCAGTAATATCTGCTTTGGTTTTTCTTATAGGCTGAGGTATTTTCTTACATAAATTTTCGTAGCAGAATCACAGAATCACAAAATGAGTAAGGTTGGAAGGGACCACAGTGGGTCATCAGGTCCAACCTCCCTGCTAGTGCAGGGTGATCCTAGAGTACATGGCACAGGATTGTGTCCAGTTGGGTCTTCAATATATCCGGGGATGGAGACTCCACAACCTCTCTAGGCAGTCTGTTCCAGTGCACAGTCACTGGAATTTTTCCTCCTATTCAGGATGAACTGCCTGTGCACTGTCCTGTTGCTTGGCAACACAAAGAAGAGCCTGGCTACATCCTCTTGACACCATCCCTTCAGATACTTACAGACACTGGTGAGGTCAACTCTCCAACAAGGTTGAACAGGCCCAACTCCCTCAACCTGTCCTCTAAGGGACACGCTCCTGTCCCTTTATCATTTTTGTCACTCTCCACTGGACCCACTCCAGGAGTTCCATGTCTCTCTTTTTCACTGAGGAGCCCAAAACTGATCACAGCACTTCACATGTGCCTCACTAAGGCTGAGTAGAGGGGCAGGATCACATCCCTTGACCTGCTGACAATGGTCTTCCTAATGCATCCCTTTGCATACCACTGGCCTTCTTGGCCACATGGATATACTGCTGGCTCATGGACAACTTGTCCACAAGGACCCCCAGGTCCTTCTCCACAGGGTTTCTTTCCAGCAGGTCAGCTCCCAGTCTCTAACAGTGCCTGGAGTTATTCTTCTCTAAATGCATTTGTCTTTGTTGAATTTCAGAAGGTTCTTCTCTGCCCATCTCTCCAACCTGTCAAAGTCCTTCTGAGCCCTCTGGGGTATCGTCCACCTCTCCCAGCTTTCTGTCACCAGCAAACTTGCTGAGGAGGTATCTACCATCCAACTCACGGGTGAATAAGTTAAACAAGTGTGGAACCTTGGAGGACACCACTAGTGACAGACCTCCAATCAGACACCATGCCACTGATTACAGCCCTCTGGGATCTGCTGTTCAGCCAGTTCTCAATCCACCAAATACAAATAATATACAGATACAAAGAATACAAATAGCTGTTGAAAAATATAATATCAAGCAATGAGAATCTCATTTGCTGGTTTGGTTTCATTTGGTTTTTTTTGGTTTGGTTTTGGTTTGGTTTTCTTAATCTTGTGATTCAAAAGAGACATCATGAAAGCTGTGATTCACATGTTAATTGTTTCAATGTGGAAATTAACAGGTGGCAGAGCAGCAAAATTCCATCTGCTCAGAAACTTTCCATTAGTCTCCTGTTTTTCCTAGGCATCCTTTGTTCTCATGTCTCCTATTGCTTTTGCAAATTTGAAGTAGAAAGCTAGATATATATTCTCCCAGTGTCCCCAGTGGCTGACAAAGCAAATCTTTCATAAGGATGTTCCTGAAAACTCTTGAAGGTCTGAAAAAAGCAACTTAGAGTAGAAGATCACTGGAAGAGTTCTTACCAATGCAAATAGAAAATACAAATAATATTTCTGCTTAGCAATTACAAGCTTAACAAGACAACATTTATCAAAGAATACACTAAATTAAAACAGAAAGCAGGCTTTTAATCTTTAAATTGTGTTTTAACTGAAAATGACCAGTCAAAGTAATAAAAAACAAAAAAAGAGCCACAAAATATTAGTTATGTAAACATTTTGCTTGATCTCATTTCAGAAAAAAATGAATAATAATGATGAATCAATTGTAATATTAACCTTAATGAAGGGCAACGTAACTGTTTGTTTCTAAATCATGAAAAGATATTAGACAAGGGATGCACATAACAGGTTTCAGGTGATTTCAGTAAAACCTAGAGATTAAGCTTACAATTACCTGTTGAGGATATAATTTAGTAATTCTTGTCACATTCTGTACATTTAATCAGTTTTGTTCATATACGTAGTGCACGTGTGCTTCAGGTAAAAGTTAAAGGAGAATAAAACTACTTCAATAAAACTTTAGGCTTGCCCTTGAATTGTGTGGCAGAGTGTGTGGCAAAAGCCACAGCCCCAGAGGCTCACGACTGGTGGAGTCATCCTGAGGCTGCCACTGTCTGAGTCACACTCTCTTGTCAGGGCGAGCTTTCTGGTTCACCCCCAGCATCCCTTGCAACTTTGTTTACATGTGTCAGTTCATTGTTTAGTTACTATATTACCTTATGTTCTGGATAAGATTAAGTTCAAGAAACTTCGTTGCTGTTCAGTTCTTGATTGGTTACAAGTAAATCCTTGTACCCCAATTGGTTACTTTCCCCTGCTTGTGTCCCTATAAATGTGTTGCCCTGACTTTTGCAGTTCTGGATGTTATCATTCTTTTGTAACTTGTTCTCAGACATTCTTTGTAACCATAGCCATGTTATTGTAACGGTATCTTTTTATTTACATTCCTTTCTCCTCGGCACAGAAGTTTGATGGATGTTTCCTTTGACCAGTGTGATTGAGGGGAGGCTCTTTGTCTCCTCCAATCCACAGTGATTTATGAGGCACATATATAATAAAGACAGGCAAGGTCAGAAGCACTTGCTCCTTGATCTCAACAGGTGTCTGTCTCCTTCTTTCGTGTCATTACTGCGACGTAAATACCTCTGCTTTTCCCCACTTTCCTGCCTCTGGTCCCTGAAGGCTTCAGCTCTTCCCGACCCTCACGCCGCCTCTCCTGGACCCCAGACCCTCTCCTGCCGTCCCTGCTGCCTCTCCCCGGGAAACAAAAGAGCTGGAAATCACACCAAGGCCCTTCTCACTGGCCTTTATTCTCGTCTGCACCCACAGCATCGGCTCAGGGCTCTCTCTCACCCAGAGGAGCCAGCACTAAAAGAGCTGCTGGAGGACACCCTGTGTTTGGGGAAACTGCAAGCTGCAGCCCCCAGGAAACCAGGGTCACTCCCAGAATGACACTGAGTGGCCTCCAGCAGGCCCCTGGAGCCAGCGTTAGTATTGCTTCTTTTGACTGTCATGTTGCTTTTGTGACAAAGTTTGTGTTATCTTTCCCTCTGCTGCTTTTTCTGTGGGTGCCTCTGCTATTGCTCTTCCCTGGGACCATGAACTGTGTGAAACTCAAAGCCTTTTCTCAGGGGCAATAAACAACCCGATTTCAGTGCTAAGGAGAGAGTGGAAGTCTGTTGGAAAGGGTCACTAAACACTTCTAAATGCTGCCAATTAATATATTTGGTAGATTGCAGTAAGGAGTACGGAATATAGAAGAATATCACATTTTAGTTCAATACTCCAGGCTCAGTGGTTTCTCGAAGTGGCATGTATCATAGTAAGGCAACATTAGTCTGGAGATTGGCAAATCTGTCTTCTTTTTCAGCTCAAAATTTACATGACCTTTACCCCAATTGTCAGCTCCTTGATGTTTTCAATCTAAAGCACTATGTCTCTCTGTTTTTTTAATCTGCATTCCCATTAAAACCTTCATCCTTATCACAAAAATCTTTATTTCTATGTATACATGAAATTCAGAATTATAAGCTGTATTTGATACTTCCTGCAATAATTGCATCTTGTCGAAGGTCAAAGATGTCATCTAAATAAGACACTGCTGAGGATGATGTCACAGTGTGTCCACCTGAACAATCTGTTTTATTACTGGAAACTTTTCAAGAATATTTTGAAACTGTGGCAAACCTGAATGGTCATAGTGGATTTTCTGTAATAGCACTGAATTTAACCTCTAGAATTTTGCTTTTCTCTTTGCATCTGTGAGGGTTAAGGTATCCATCAAGTTTTTAAGGATCAGAACCATAAGTTAAAGTGTAAATGTTAGGGTTGGAAGATTTATGCTTTGTTCTTTAAGCCCAAAACCTTATGAAATTGGTGTGTGAAGCTGTCAGTAAGCCAATTTGTGGTGTTATTTCATTCTGCCTTTTCCCATAACAAATTGATTCACCTCTTGGTCTTCCATGTTGCCTGCGTAACACCTGAATGGAGAATTGCAGGAATCTTTGTTTGTTTATTTGAAAATAAATTGTTAAAGTAAAACTTTTTGGAACAGTGGACAACCTTTGATTCTCTGTTTTCATTCTAGTTGAACTGCCATTTGAAAGGATCCTATTAACCATAAATCTAAATCCTCCCATGTGGTGTAAAGCCATGAAATGTCTGGGCTGTATCAGTGTTTTTCCTCATCAAGTCAATGGAAATGCCAGACTGTAGAAATGAAGGAATTCAATGTTGTTTGAAAAGGGCAACATAGCAAAAGAAAGAACTATTATGCAGTTTAAATTAACAGCTAAAGCATTCTTTTACTTAGACTGTACAAACTACATCTTGATATAAAAGCTTGATGAAGTTAAATATTTTTACTGGCATCCTGCAACACTTCAGACAATATGAAACTTCAAGAAAAAGAGACTGTACTCAGTCTGGCATCTAGGCACATCAGTGATCTAACCACAATCACATTTTTTGTGGGTATAGTGGAAAAGGAGAATTTTAAGCAATGTTTTGGAGGTGAATAATGAAGTGGCATTGTGGGAACATTTCCTACTCATCAAGAGGTAGCAAGAAACAAAGTACAGAATCTTTTGTTTGGAAAAAAAATAGCTCTTGGGCAGTGAGGAAAAGTCACAAAGAGGGGCCATATTTTCAGCAGTAAGAGAGAGATGATATGCAACGTGGGACTGGAAAAGAAAGATCTCAAAAGGGAACACAAATTACTTATGCAAGATAAGATAGACAACAGATAGTCAGAGAAATTATATGAAGAATTTAAGGTTTTAAAGAGGAATATTTTTGCAAAAGGAGAAGTAAACAGACCTCAGAAGCCCCAGTCCCCTCTGGGGTCAGTTTTAATTTCCTGCAATGTTATAAAAAAATCTAGGTATTTGCCTAGGTCCTAGTGTGAGAGAGAAAAAAAAAATAATAATTAAAGTGTGAGTTTTATCTGTCCTTGGTTTTCAAGCCTAGACTAGAAAAAGTCCTGAAGATCTGTCTCTGACCTCCAAGTCCTTCTTTGGACAAGAAATTTTACATCGATAACATCATGAAATGGGTCAGAATTACCCTAGGGATAAAGAGAGGGTTGAGTTAGTCATGGTTCTTCCCAGGAATCAGCCAGGAAGCATATGCACCCCATTGAGGTACTTATGGATCTCTCTTTCAAACCATGCTTTTAAGATCTGAAAGTTAAAAAATGGAAATGTTATTACCTTCAGCAGAGTCTCAGTCTGCAATTTATCAAGAATTATTCTAAAAAATCTTAGTAAACTTCAGTGATCACCAGCAGACCATTCTACCTTTTTTTTTTCTAGTGAGGATGAATTAATGTTGTCTGGAAGGTAGATTTATTGCTTGTGAATGTTGTAGCTCATAGAGCAAAAAAGCCATCAAGCAACAGATAAATTTTGCAGATTAATTAACTATGGTCTTTTAGGCTATCAAAAACAGATTTGTCACATTTTTTCTTCTAGAATATTGACAGTTTAATGGCAAGAATTCTCCATTCTCACAAATTTTGACGTCAATGAGTTCCAAGTTAATTCCAAATTGTTGGGTTTTGTATAGAGAAGGACTGTTGCCCTGATTTTTGCAGTTCTGTTGTCATTCTTTTTGTAGCTAGTTTCTCACACTTTTCTCTGTAAACATGGCCATGTTATTGTAACTGTATCTTATCACTTACATTCCTTTCTCCTGGACACAGAACTTTGATGGACATTTCCTTTGACCACTGTGATTGAGGGAGGAAGAACTGATTTCCTCCAATGAATAGTGATTTCTAAATGTATATAAAAAATAAAGAAGGCGGGTTTTCCTCCCCTTCCTTCCTTCTCTCTCATCCTGGTAACAGGTGTCTCTGTCTCTTCCTATTGTGTCGTTACTGCGACAAAGGACTAGGCAAGAAAAATGGAACATAGATTTCATTACTTCACTCAGGGACTGAGAAATAGAAATGGTTGTTATTTATCAATAATAGTTTATAACCTGCTGTCAGACATTGCACAATAGAAGCATTGGTACAACATGACCTGCCCTTACTCCAAATAGTTAAATTTATATTGTTACAGTGAAAGCGGTGTCTCATACAATGGTTAAGCTTAAAACCAGCCAGGAAACGATCACCAAAGTGCAGTGTACAATGATCGGGAACAACTACAACCCCTATGGCAGTTGCATCACACACAGAAACAAAGTGCTGGAGCAGTGGGATGAAAACCAGTGAAACTGACTTTCATTCAGATATAAATTCTTTCTCTCTTGATCCTATCACCAGAGTACCTCTAAGTCTACAACTTACCTACCTTCTGCCAGTCTACTAGATTATTTCTAGTCTAAACTATATGCTAATTAGCCAATGGCATATTTGGTGGCTGAATTCTGACTACTTTTGCCTCAGTGGTTTCAGTTGTGTGTAACTCCTTGGCCCCTCCTTGCATTTTCATAGCACTTAAAGCAAACATCATTTTAGACTCTAACTGTCTTCAAAGTATGACTAAAAGTGATCAGATGGACCGAAACCTGTTAGGATAACAGAGGGACTTGTAGTACACAGACTGAAAGACATATAGACCTAAGATTGCATTTCTAGGCACTAGCCCAGGGTAAGAGCCAAGATGCACCAGGAAACCAGCACTTCAAGAACCTTCTAAGAGAAGAGAACTACACAGCTGTGCAGTTTTGTAGCATTCTTCTTAGCACTATACTCCAGTTTTATCACAGCATTTCCTGTGCTGTTTTTTGGCAACACCCTCTCTAGGGAAAATATGGTGTGATGTTATCATACTATCACAAGTTTCAAAGCATTAACACCCGGTACACTAATAGTTTTATGCATGTGTGTTCTTACTCTTTATATGTGCAGACCAAACGCTGGACAAGTTATTTGAAGCCAGATCACAAGTTCTACAAGTAGGAAGGAAAAACTAATAATGTTTATTCCCTGAAGAGGAGAGTGGGTTGTTGGTGTCTTGATAATGTCAATCTCATTGATGCTTAGGATAGCTCAGAAGCAAAATAAGTTACAATAATGGAACATAATTCTTTCACTAACTGACGCATCTGATCACTAAAAGCATAAACCATTATATTGACTTTTATTATGTGAATTTTGAGGGAAAATAAGAAGCATAAGCAAAGATAGTCTCTTGTTTCTCATAAAATCAAAATAATCATTAACTGATGTGTTCCAATCATTTATTTGCTGTGATGGAGATGGAAGATAAATAGGACATAGAAACAGTGCTAAAAGTTATAGGAATTGACTCTTTTCCAATTTTTCAGAAATTATCCCCAGAAAGAAAGACTTAGATTTAGACTTTATGTGTTTATGTTTTGTAAATAAAAGTTTTAATAGCTTTTTATATTGATGTTGACAGCTTTCTTTATAGAAATGGATATTTTTCAGTGTAATGCTTCTCATCACTAAATCCCAATCCAGTGGGAAAACCAGACCAAACCAAAACATCCCTGGTTTGGTTTTTTTTGTTGTTTTGTTTGTTTGTTTGTTTGTTTTCATTTTGTTTTGTTTTGGGGTTTTTTTGTTTGTTTGTTTTTGTTTTTTGGTTTTTTTTCTCCTAGTTTAAATTAAGTTTTCACATAGAAAGCTATTTTGGACCAGGCTAGATTTTAAAAACAAAAGTAGGCAAAATACACTTGAGCAGAATAGAGGCTCCTAGAATAATGAAGAGTGTTGTACTTAGGTCACTCCCATAGGAATGAGGTGATTAAGCTTTTAAATTACAGCTCTGTGGAAGTTACTTTAAGGATTTGAATCTGGTTGTTCTTTGAAGGTGAGTGCCCTAGTCACTGAGCTATTAGCTGTGTTCTCTCTGTCCCTTATTGATAAAGATGTCCTTCCATGTGTATAAAACTAAAGATGTATTGAGAAAAAAGGTACATTTCCAGCATTCAATTGTGTAAAGTCCATCTTAAAAGACCTAAATCTAAATATTCACAGCTGGCTCTGCATTGATGACTATCAATTCAGCAACTTCCCCGTTTAAATAATTTTTTGTCATTATCAACTTCACTGAAGGCTCTATTATGCATTACTGCCAGGTCATATTCCCAGCCGAGATAACTGAGTTCCAACAGTGAGGAAATCCTTATGAGGATGCCTAAAAAGAAGAATATGGCCTTGCTTTTGAAAACAATACAAATATTCTGTATAAATTTGCTTCTGGAAATATGAAAAGTATATTGTGATGAAAGGATTCACTGTGAGATTATAGTCATCTAAAAATCAAACTTACTGACTTACTTGAGGTGTAAAAAAGAGAAAAGTATGCAAAATCATTGGAAAGTATTGATATACCAGAGTGATACATGAAAACAGCTAGAAGTAACTAATTTAATTTTCTTCATAATGGTTGATTTCAAAGAAATACCAAAAAATACTGCTGTCAACGAATACAGAGAAAATAATTGTAAGATAAATTTTATCACTGGCTATGAGTTGCTCTGTAGCTTAAAACAAGAGAGTTTTCTTTTGCAATTAACAAAGGTAAAGAGTTTAAATTCAGCAGTTAAAGCATTTCATTTCATCTAAAATGTCAAAATCTTTACTTCATATACACTTTTACAATTTTTATCCACAGAAAGCCTTTAACATTACAAAAGCCTTCTGTCTCTGGACAAAATGAAACAATCAAATATTGCAATATTTGGCCTGCTGAAACCATAGAAATTCACCTTTTTAGGCAGACCTATCTATAAGATGCTGTTTTTATTGTCTGTATTAGAATGACTGTTTCCTTGATTCCTAGAAGAGATAAGCTAGCTATGAGCAGATTGTGAAGGCAGAGATAATGCGTATGTATTTGGAATATTTGCATTTCATAAATGAGACTTTAGACCCTAAAGCACATTTTGAAGCACCTTAAAAAATATTGGCTACATTCTGAATCATGCCAATCATGTATATATTCCCATTTGCCTGCACAAATCTGAAGAATTTTAGGGATCTTATAATTTCACCAAAGTGTTTGCAGAAGTATATCCAATACAGTATATATTTTTTAACTTATATGCCTTTACATTTGTAGAATATTTTGTTGTCACCCTATACCATGGTATGATTCCCATTGTTATACACAACCTTTTAAACCAGGTAAGTATAGCATAATTAGGTCCTATTTTGGATGCAGTTGAAGTTTTCCATTAGTTTCCCAGGATGTCTCTGTTAATATCATAAATTTGTCAATTTGCACTGTTGGCATTAAATAAACTAGATGTTATTCGATTCAAAGCTTTTGCTTTTGGCTCTAACATTCCACTTCCCTCATTTGCAACAGAGTTTTTCTTCTCTTTTGCAATTTGTTATAATTGCTTGTGCAAAGGTTGAATTTTTAACTTCATATTTGCAGGCAACATGGCATTGCTGAGCTTGACAATATTGTTTACAACTGTAGAAAATCTTTCAGAAAATACACATCTCATCAGTAGATCAACATGTGACCATTTTCAGTGGACATAATTCTCATTAAACTAGTAAAGCAAATTGAGGGCTCGAGTTTTTGCTGATTACTTTTTTCCAGCCTCCTCTTCTCCCTTCCCCCTTTTTTCTCTATGTTCTAACATTTACTTGCAAGTTAGTGTGCCATATTTTGATTAAAAACATGAAGGAAATGTTTTAAGTCTGCCTCTGAAATTGTAATTCATTGTAAATGGTAACTGTTGTCAGCAACACATATCCTTTGCCAATAGATTTCATGGGGATTATTGTCACTTTGATACTCAGTTTCACAGTAATGTCCAAAAAATCAGTAATATGATTTAAAAAACATTTAAAACACCTCTACAAAATAAATTTCTGATCAAGAGTATTTGTGTTTATTGGACAAAAGGTAAAAACTAGGGGATGATATTATTGCTTCACTCTCTGTTAAACCAGCACTTAAAGACATCAGTTAGAATTCAGGCACTGCTGTGCTAAGCCCTGCACAGAGACTTCACTTGCATGTTGTTCACTGTAGCTGGAAGTAACAGTGCATTTCCATCTAAACAGAGTATTAAAAGTGCAGTAGGAGTCCACTACACTGACCAAAGGATACGTACAAAATAAGCATATGGATATGATCATATTCTGCACAGATTTTGGCTGGGAGTGATTTTTTTTCACAATGGTATGTATGGTACTGTATTTTGGATGGGTGACCAAAACAGTGTTGATAACACACCAGTGATTTAGTTATTGTTGATCAGTGCCTACACACTACCAAGGCCTTCTCAGTTTCTTTCACTGAGCCAGCAGTGACTGAAGGGATGTGCCATAGCTTGGCATTGTCTTCAGCAATAAAACTGCCATGAAGAAGGAGAAAGGGGGAACTTTGTAGTGGTGGTGTTTGTTTTCCTAAGCAACTTTTAAGCATAATGAAGACCTGCTTTCCTAGAAATGGTTAAATATTTTCCTGCCAAGAGTCAGTAATAAATGAATTTATTTTTTCGCCTTGCTTGTGTGCACAGCTTTGCTTTACCTATTACACTGTCTTTATTTCAACACATGAATTTTNGCTGGAAGTAACAGTGCATTTCCATCTAAACAGAGTATTAAAAGTGCAGTAGGAGTCCACTACACTGACCAAAGGATACGTACAAAATAAGCATATGGATATGATCATATTCTGCACAGATTTTGGCTGGGAGTGATTTTTTTTCACAATGGTATGTATGGTACTGTATTTTGGATGGGTGACCAAAACAGTGTTGATAACACACCAGTGATTTAGTTATTGTTGATCAGTGCCTACACACTACCAAGGCCTTCTCAGTTTCTTTCACTGAGCCAGCAGTGACTGAAGGGATGTGCCATAGCTTGGCATTGTCTTCAGCAATAAAACTGCCATGAAGAAGGAGAAAGGGGGAACTTTGTAGTGGTGGTGTTTGTTTTCCTAAGCAACTTTTAAGCATAATGAAGACCTGCTTTCCTAGAAATGGTTAAATATTTTCCTGCCAAGAGTCAGTAATAAATGAATTTATTTTTTCGCCTTGCTTGTGTGCACAGCTTTGCTTTACCTATTACACTGTCTTTATTTCAACACATGAATTTTCTCACTTTCACACTTCCATTTCTCTCCCTAATTCCCACTGCAGAGACGGGGTGGGTGACTGTGTGGGCCTGAACTTGTTAGGAGGTTTAACCCACAACATACTCATTCTCACAAACAAGGAAGAACTCATTGGTAATGAAAAGGCTGAAGGCAGCCTCAACTGCAGTGACCTTGAGAGTCAGGGGTTCAACATCCTGTGATGAGGGTGCAGGGCAAAATCACATGATCATAGTATTGAACTGCAGGAGAGCAGACTTGGGTCACTTCAAAGATCTTCTTGAAAAAGGTCCATGGAAAAACAGCCTGTAGGGAAGAGGGACCAAGATGACTGGTTAATATTCAAGGTTTACCCTCGAGCTCAAGAGCAGTCCACCCCATCAATTAGGAAGTCAGGTAAAAAATGACAGGTGGTCTGCATGGAAGAACACGTTTCTCCTGGACAAACTAAAGCACAAAGAGGAAGTATACAGAAAGTAAAATTGGGAACAAGTATCCTGGAAAGAATAGAGAGATGCTGCCTGAACATACAGGGATGAAGCTTGCAAAGCCAAAGTCAGATGGAATTGAATCTGTGTAGTAAGGTGATAGACAAGAAAGTTGCATACATGACAAAAAGAAGACTAGGGAAAATGTGGGCCCGCTGCTGAACGAGTAGGGGACCTAGTGTTAAGGTCAGGTTTATTAAGGTTATTTAGATGTTCGTCTGCCCAAATTAAGGTGCAAATGAGGCCATATGCCAGTGTCAATAGTACGGATTTTATTTGATAGTAAAGATGAGAGAGAGAGAGAGAAGGTAAGAGAAAGAAACAGAAAAAGAGGAGGGGGGACAGAAAAAGAGTGACAGAGAAAGAAAATGTCACCACTCCATGGAGCCCAGTGATGTTGTGTTGATCCTCTCCAGCTAGTCTTCTTGGTGGTGGAGGTCCCCCAGAAAACATAGAATTCCATGGGCTAATATATGCTCAGGCTAGGCAGGAAAATCCAGGCATATCCCCTTCTGGGGGGGACGGGGGGGCAGGTTTGCCATTGTTTCTTGCAGCAGACCCTGGATCTGTTGCATTATTTTACATCACGTGCAGTCCTGTGGCACAAGGCCTCAAGAATGAGTCTGGGGTGCACTTCAGGGGGTCTTTGATGGGTTATGATACCCCCTCAGCTGCCTCTCACATGAATGCCCCATAGCTCTTTCAGCTTGGGTGTTCCACAGTTGAGTCATGGAGGATGGGTGTTCATTGCCTCAGATCAGAGTTTAGGTGATACTCAAAGCCTCCTTCTCCCCACATCAGCTGGGGATGAAATCTGTGCAAATCTGCTCTCAGCTGTGGGCTGTGGCCTCCTCCACCCTGAACCCAGCTAGGGGTGACCAGCACAACTGGCTTTCTTACAGATGCATAGTCTTGTTTACTTCTCCTCAAGCCTGAGATTATTGAACAATAGCATTCCCATTATCTAATCTCAGCACTTTGGCTTACAGTCCAAAATTCCAGTCAGGCATTTCCAGGGAGGGGTGTTGGTCGTGGCTTCTTTATACAGTTTTGCCATAACAATATTTAAGGCAAGAACTCTCAGTCTGTGACACCTGGTGACACAGAACTTGGAGAAGGCTGAGGTTCTGGATCCATTCTTTACCTCAGTCTTTACTAGCAAGCACAAGAGACCCTGTGAAAATTCTAAAGCAAGCAGGACTCACCCACAGTGCAAGAGGATCAAGACAGGAACTACTTAAATAAACTGGACTTATAGAAGTCCATGGATCCTGGTGGAAGACACCACAAGTTCAGAGGGATCTGATAGCACCCACAAGTTCTGAGGGTTCTGATACATATAACTTATTGAGACCATTCTTAATAATCTTTGAATGATTATGGTGACTGTGAGAGCTGTCTGAGGACCAGAGGAAGACAAATGTCATACCTACCATCTAGAAGACAGAAGAAGTTTGCAGAGAACTGCAGGCCAGTCAATTTCATGTGATTTCCTGGGAAGCTGGTAGAGCAACTAATCCTGGGAAACTTTTCCAGACACATGTAGAACAAGAAAGTCATTATGGACTCATCAAGGGAAAGTCATATCTGACCAACCTGATAAACTACAGTGAAATGACTGGTCTGAAAAACAAGGGTGAGGCAGCAGATTGTTGCGGTGACCCAGCCCACCTTGGGGCTGAGTGACATCCAGTTGGTGGATTTCCCCGCCCAGGACTCCGACCCTGAGGGTGGATCCGAGGGCGAGATCAAGGTTTAAGGCTACTCCCCACTGGGTGTCCCTCTAGCAGCATCTCCTCCTTCCTTCTAGAAACTTCTCTGTTCCCGTAATGCTATTGGTTTAGACTCCTATGTTTATTCATGTGTTTCATTGCTTATGTATTGAGCTCTGGAAAGTTCTGTTCAGTTCGGTTTCCCATTGGTTGATTCAAATATGTTCCTCCCCTAACCCTCTGTGATTTGTTCCCTGTCACCCCTTGTCATTCCCTTACTGGTTTATCCCTTTGCTCCTCCCCTTCTCTGCCCCCGTTTCAAAAGGGGGCTGTAACTGCTCCCCAGTGCTCTTCTCCTTTGTTCCCCCCTTTCAACTGGAACTCTGCCCCTCGGGGCTGGAATAAAGTCGGGATTACAGACAAGGAAAGAGTCCCTCTTTCTTCCTTTACCCTCGCCTGTTGCCTAGCTACACCTTGCAGCAGCCAGCCTTCGAACTGAGCTACTTGCAGGCAGCACTGACAGCTGCCCACAGGACTCTGATTGCCACGCTGCTGAGGCATCAGAACTTGCTGCCTGCCGGGCCACCGGGCAGCTTGCGGTCAGCGCAACAGTGGATATTGTCTACCTGGAATTCATTAAGGCTTCAGACACTGTCTCCCATAAGATCCTCATAGAGAAAATGATCAAGTATGGACTAGGAGAGTAAACAGTATAGTGGTCTGAAAATTCTCTGAATATCAGGCTTGGAGGGGGACAATCAGTGGCAAAACATCTCCTTAGAGGCCAGTGACTGTCTGCTTTCTTGCCTTCCTTCTTTCTTCCTGAAGTTATCCAGTAAATGTGGAAAGCATTTGATAAAGGTTTAAGTCAAACTGAAACAACAAAAATTATAATCATGGTTGGTTAAGCACCTAAGCAAGAAGTAGGTAACAGAAGCCATCTGAATGGATGACAAACCTAAGATAAATTTTGGGAAATGTCAGGCATCGCTTTGGGGAACAGATATAACACTTCTTCTGAACTTCCACCAAAGTAAAAATGTGGGTATGTCTTTATTATAGGCTTAGCCTATAGTCCAGGCCTATTCTTATTCATGATTCAGACATTTATAAAATGAAATTTCTCTGTTCTAAATGATAAAAACCTATGGAGTGACTTAGGAGTTAAGGGAGGAACTGAAACACCAAATGCCTGAACTGGAACAAGAAGGGACCCAGTTTATAAAACATGTCTTGTTTAACTGAGTGTATGAGGGAAATTCAGCAGAGTTATTGGGAGGTTATTCTTTAATCATTAATTTTGAACACTGGAAGTTTAATGAAGTTCAATATCGTCCTCTGTAATTTTATCCTGACCCATTTTAAATATTCAAAACAAATCTATAACATCTACAAAATCCTGGCCTTATTGTATTTGTATTTTTAATAATATCTTATTTCTGTTCATCTGTCTCTACACTTGAAGACAGACTAAAATGTCTATAATCATGTTATTCCTTACCAGAATGAAGCGTGTTACAAGCAGACACCAAACTCTCCAGTGGAGTTTTCAATGAGAGTCACAGACTTACTATTGCTCCTATCTCATCATGTCAGGTTAATTGGTTTTCTGTAATTTTCTGTGTGAAATAAAGAAAGTTCATCATCAACAAGCATCTGAGATCTAGTTATTGCCTTTGCCTGATGCTTTTCAATGTTCTCAAAAACTGTGTACATTGTTAAAAAAAAAAGAGGTCTTTTATGCTATTGTACCTTGACAGCACCTTTCCCATTAGTGTAATATTAGATGGCTACAGAGGGATTAGTACAATTGAAATCCTGGCAAACAGAAGACATTAGGAGAGAGGGTAACGTACAACAGAAAAAAGAAATGTAAAACCCAAAATAAGCCAGGGACAAGCACTCAGTAAGGTTACTGAGGGAATAAAACAAAATCCATTTTCCAAACTAATGAGAACTGCTATGCTGCTATCACTCCTCGAGGCATGGGACCAGAGATAAAAGCTCACATGAAGACTGCTAATAGCTATATACATTCTCTCAGTAAAATTGGTTAAAAAAACTTAATTCAAGATAACTCATTCTCTCTCTTCTTCTGTTTCTCTTCATCGCTGTTACAAACATCCTTCCTGTTTACACTGACAATTTTTCTTAGTATAAAATGTTTTGTCTTTGGATTTCTGAAGCCAGGATAAAAAAGCAAAACATAAATAGGATATTCTCATGAGATTAAATTATGAGTTTACATAAATACATACACACATAGTATAATGCCATAGTTTTATCTTTTTCCATGACTATACTGAATTCAGCAAGAGTTACATCAGATCTCCAGAAATTTCAAAAATAGAAGTCTACTTCTATAATTTTAATTTGTTTTATTAACATGTAGAAGAAAATAGAATCTCTATCCATATTATCTACATAGTCTTGACAAAATTTCAATATATCATAAACAGTATCCTAGTTACATCTCACCATGAAATTGGGGAGAATTGAAAATGTCACCATTATCAACCTCAAGTTCTTATTGCTTCATATATCATATGAATTATTAAAACACCAAAAAAGAGCCCTATTCTCAAAATAAGAAATATGGTTATTTATATATTTAGAAGGATAGCATTCTAGACTGACTCCTGCAAATATTTCTGTTCTTCCAGGTGACAACCATTTTTTTGGTAGTATTTTTAGCTCACCTTTATGTGTGTTTGCCACCTTTCTTGAGTAGACATTGTTAATATGTAGTCAGCACAAGAGAAATTGTCTTTTCAGCAGCCGGTGTTTCACTTTTGTCATTATAAACGTGGTGGTTTTCCAACAAGAAATGTGTGTGTTGACTTCCAACACAGTATTACACTTCAATATAATATGTCTGACAGCAGAGGCATTATTTCATTAGTACTCCTGTCTTCCTTCTTTTGAGTACTACCCCTTTCATCTTAGACATATTGTTAAATTTTTGCCTTCATGAGATCAACTTATGGCTGATGTTTATCACCTTTGATCTGATTGTGTGTACTTTGTAGGTGAAAAAGTAACTGCAATTGCAAATGCTGAGAAACAACGGATAATGTTGAGTATGTGTGTAAGTAAATGGACAATTGAACACAAGCCTACTACTTCCTAGCTGCAACCAGTATAGACTGCACTTAAATTTTGATAAAACTTAGAGTCAACAAAAGAGGCACATCCTGAAGTCTCCCAAGTAATAAAGGAACATGAGATAAAATTAACAATTAGGAGGGTGACCATATGTTGGGGTTCTGCATACAGACTATTTAGATTGGGGAAACTGAGGACTTGGGGCCTAAAAGAATAGTTTCCGAAAATAAGCGGTGTTGGAAACAAAAATCAGTCTTGGAAAGAAGGTGAAGATTCTGCCTGGAGGAAAGTTACCTAACACAACTTTGTGTACAGGATTCCTAGATCAGGAGAAATGGGGGTGAGAGACCTACTGAGAGTGCTGTTGGGGCACCAAGTTAAAGACATAATCACATAGGAGAAAAGCTCTTATGCCCTTGGTTCTTAAATAAGCCCCACTATACAAATCTACTGGAGGTTATCATTTATCCTTTCTCACCTCTCAGCTGTCAGTCTACACGGTCTTTGTGCTATCTTGAGTCTGAGAGTACCTCACAAGGCTTAGGTTCCCCTGCAGAGCTTACAGTTCTGTTGGTTCATATTTCATGTGGGACTTATCTGAGTCAGATCTATTTATTTGTGTATATGTGGCTTCTTTTTTCTGGCTTCTTTGTTTGAGTGTTCTCTCATTTTCTTAAATGATTATTTTGCCCGTGTTCTTCTGATGGCAACAGACTACCATTGAGCTTGCAACTTAGGGCACAGGAAAACACCTTCCTCTTTTGTCTTGATTTTGCTATTGGGTTGCCTGGTTTCTTTGATGTTTTCTCATTGTTTAGAAAATAGATGCAGATAGGTGTCTCTTAATGTTGATTTTCGATTTTGTTTCTCTTCTGAAAATATGAATGTTCTGCGATGAGTTTCCTTTTGTGAGTATACTCACCTATGCTGATGTAAAAATGTACTATGACCCAGGTTAGCCATTAAAAACTCTTGCTATTGTCCTCAGTTTCCTCAGTGTGATATCATAAATACATCCATACATATTCTTCTGGCACCTCTCTTAACTAGACCCAATTTCCTAGCTTAAGCAATTGTGGGAGAGACGATTGGGTCCTTAAAGCATTCTGTCATAGTTACTACAAGTACTGGTTCCTCTTCTGGTCAAGTTTTCAGGTGAAGACTTGTGAATATCTCAATAAGTCCCCAGGTGCATGAAGATACCTGCATCCCCATCTTTAACAAAGTATTTCTCCTGTCTTCTAATATTTTGCTTGCTTTGTGGGATTTTTTTTTTTTTTTTTAGAAGAGAAGAGAAGAGAATACATAGAGATGGTAGGAGAAAAAATGTAAAAATAAAGTATGTTTGTACACAAGTATTTTAAGCAATTGCTGGAGTAGGCTTTTACTATATTTTTTATTTTATCCCTACGAAGGTTTATTCCATTCAATTCTTGTTATCTTTCTTTCAGTGCATCAGTAAATAAAAAACTTCACTTTCTCATTTTCCCCCACAATGATAAATGCTTTTTTAAGACTCATTTCTCGGTGTCATGTCTTCCATGTCTGTACAGGTTTCTTTGAATGTCAGGATAACATTCCCTGTGGTCTTAGGACTTTCATAATGCCTCTTCTCTCCATTTCAGTGTCTTATTTCTGCTGCTGAATCATTTTTTTTTTTTTTTGCAGATATCTCTGAAGTACTGCCTGTCATCAGGTTTCATATACCCTTGAGAAGACAAAAATTGTTAAAAGTGTGCTCTTCAGAGATGTTATAATTACAACCAGGACTGCAGCTGCATTCACAGAGGTTGACTTCCTGACATAGGTTTCTAATTCTTTCCTTCTACAATTTTCCTCCATGGAATTTTCTTTATGATCCCTTACTGGTTTAGAAAATCATATCTGTGCTATTATTACTTGCCAATACTTTACCATGCTGTCAGTTGTTCAGACTTTACCCTTCATAGAAAGTACATTTAAAAACTCCATATAATGTGGGACTTGCCTCCTACTGCTGCATATCTTGCTTGATCATTGATCATTATGCAAAGAGCACACTTAAGAAAACTATACACTAAAACATCAGATAACATCACATTACAGGGATTCTAATATTTTTAAAAACACTTAGAATCAAGGTAAATGACGGCACAAGGTCTAAGGCAGTGAGGGTTATATTATTCATGGTTTTGTGGAAGGCTTTGAGATTGGTAACCAATTCCACAGAGAAAGACTGAAACAATAGCTATAATTATCAAAGGAAAATCTGAGATTTACTGAAAACTAGGACACATAATGTGTTCTATGTGCATATTAGAACATCACCCTCTGATATATAGCTCATAAACAGCAGTTATATTACTGCTGTTCTTCAAGGAATCTCAACTACAAGCATATTAACAGGAATTATATTTTTGTAAATAAACATAAATGGGATTAATCGAAAAGAACTTGCTGTCCATTTATTTAATCTAACAAAACCTACTTCTCAAGTCCAGTTGCAGTAACTGTTCCTCACCCTGACAATACTGAGAGCCATTTGCCACTGAAACTTATTCTATAGCAGAGGTCAAGTACTAGCCAACAGCATGATTTTGTTTTCAGTAGCTATGTTTCACTATAAAGAATAAAAGGAAAAGACTTCTTATCACAGGGCAATATGGAGAGTTACATGGTGATGAAACATGATAATTAATATTTTGTATTCGAGAGAGAAAGAAATACATTACCTATTTAGAGAACTCATGAAGAAAACAGTCACTGGTCAATAGCTGTGTCATTCCTTCATCCACTTTCTTAACATGAGGTCTTTGCAGAGGCTATCCAAACAGATTTTCCTTTGTGTTTGAAAAATAGGTGGATACATTACCAATGAAAGAACATTCTAGCATGAAATGTCTATTAAATCAAGGAATCTAACTGGCCTGTTGGGGTAATGTGGTGGTTCCTTGCCACAGTTCAGGTAAGGCAAGTAATGTAATTATTGATTTAATTCAGTTACTGACAGAACAGTAAAAAAAGAATGCAGTCTTTCAGGAAGAATAGATAAGGCAGTCTTCCAAGTTTCCAGTAAATCAGGTATGTTAAACATGAATAGTAATCCCATTTCCTGTTGTAATCATGCTGAGGCCACCTCAGTTAATGCATGCTTTTTACTTACATGATTCTTGCTAGCTTCCTTGCCTGATAGATTGACAGGATCAGATTGGAAGTATGGACTCCCACCTATTATTGGTTATACTTTTTTTGATTTCACAGAATATTCTGAGTTGGAAGGGATCCACAAGGATCATTGAGTCCAACTCTTGAGTAAATGGCCCATACAGGGATCGAATGCACAACCTTGGCACTATTAGCACCTTGCTCTGACCAACTAAGCTACTATCATTAGTGCCATTAATGGAAAATTAATCATTAATGAAGTTTGGCAGAAGTCTAAAAACCAGTCCCTGCAATCCCTTCACCAAACTAGACCTATGGACGCATGTTATTTCCCATGGATTCTGGACACATTAGGTTTATAATTTCTGTGTATGTAATTCTTTTTGTTTTTATATAGACCCTCCACAGCTAACTCTGTGCCAAACTGTCAAATGCACAGAAGCCATTTCTCTGGAACTTTTGGAAGCCTGACACAAACAAGTTTTATTGGACTACAAGATATGGTGAAATTTTTACTTTCTAGATAGAAAAAATATTTATTTCACAATGTATTTGCAGTTGGAACTCAGTAGTTGCTACAGCAATACTTTCTTAGAGAACCAGCTCATCACAGAATCACAGAATCTCCAGGTTGGAAGAGACCTTCAAGATCATTGAGTCCAACCCTTGCCCCAACATTTCAGATAAACTAAACTAGACCATGGCACTGAGCACCGCATCCAATCTCTTCTTAAACACCTCCAGGGATGGTGATTCCACCACCTCCCCGGGTAGGCCATTCCAATATTTTATCCCTCTTTCTGTAAAAAAATTTTTCCTAATAACCAACCTATATTTACCTTGGCACAACTTAAGACTGTGTCCTCTTGTTCTGTTAGTTGTTGACTGGAAAAAGAGACCAACCTCCGCCTGACTACAACTATCTTTCAGGAAGTTGTAGAGAGTGATAAGGTCACCTTAATACCTCAGAGCAGGTATTCAGGGCTATGACTTCTTATACAGCACTCCTCAGAGCTTTAGAAACCTAAATTGAACAATCTTAAAAAGAGTACTTGAAATATTTTAATTCCTTTTCTCTATTAAATACTCTGGAATGACATGATGAGGATTTAGGGAATATTAAGAAACACCTAAAGACCTAGGTGTCTAGGCAACTTGTTGTAATGACTAGTAAATTATAAAAGATGAGTCATTGGATGACAGCCTTATTTTTCAGATTATGTCTAAACTTGGGACCTGGATCACATATAATCTTCTCAGCCTAGAGACCACTTTCATTGAATCTCAATTTTATACATGTAAGAAACAAGTAGGTTTTTGCTTGCTCCACACTTCATTGTCACAGAGACCAGCTTTCGATATCAAGCGGATACATCACCAAATGAAAAAACAAGAGAGGGCAAAAGTAACTGAGTGTACCATAGACATGATGCTTACCAGGAATCAAGTTGATGTGACCATGAAAAAACAATTATGTTCTTAGCAAGTGTCAGATAAAGTTTAGGATGTGATAGGCAAATTTCAGGTCACAATTCTGGCCATCTTCTGGCAGAAACAACAAACTTAGCCAGAAGGAGTGCTACAGGTAAAATGATAAGGCCTAGATAATCCCATTTGTTAGAGAGTTCAAGACCATATTTTGAAGGAGATAGTGCCATGGTAAGAGAATTAGCACAGAAAGAAGAAGGAATGTGGTCATATCAGGAAAACTGCTGAGAAACAATTCTGACGAGCTTAAAAAGCACATCCACATGGGCTATGTCACTTGTGGGTATCTCTATTCCACAGACTACAGCCTTATCAGAATTTGCTAAAGAATTTTTTATTATTATATTATGTTTGAAGCCATGTCCAAAGTGAAACTGGCTACAGTATTATAGTATTCAGTCAATAGCTACATAGTTAGTATGACATAAACTTTAAGACAATTCTAGCCACAAATACACTCTAGCTCATTTTCATACTTTCACATAGTCAGAACTGTGAAATTTGCAGTCTTATATTGAACCTAAGGTTTGAGAACTATGGTCACCAAACACAAAAATAAAGCACCACCACTACCATTCTTATTTAGAGGACAGCTAAATATGCAGTTAAATCTAAAAATATTACACAGTGGACAGTGAGCAGCTGATTGCAAACATCATACATATGACTGGATGGTAGAGGACAAACTGGTATTTTATTCATCCTTAATTTTGTTGCCCCTCCTCTTCTCTGACAGTGTCATGAAGAAAGAAACAGAAAATAATTTTTTTTAGAAAGGCAATTTCATGTTTTATATTTATTTAGAAAGACTAACTACTAATTTTGAATTTATTTATATTATTTATATATGTTTATATATTTTTTGTTCATTCTGGAAATTTTCACAAAAATTCTGAAACAATATTTCAGTTTTTGCTCATTTCATTCATTTTTGTCATTGTTTATTTTGTCATTAGGAACAGTGGATAGATGACCATCATCATAAAAATAAAGTTAGGAAAAATAACAGTGTAGAAGGGACAAATGGGAGAGGAAAAAGAACGCAGGGAGAGACAAACTAAAAATAGCAATATAAAACAATGGACTATTTAAAGTAATAGTCTTGAAACACTGAGAAAATAAAGATTGGAGTTTTTTCCACTGGAATCTGATTGGGTTGTTTTGAAAAGTAAGATCTCCCTTCACAACCTTCTAAAACGGTTTTTTTTTAATAGAACCCCAGGAGTAATCAGGTGCCATCAATCAATGTTTTCACTCTAAAAACAGGCATTCTGACAAATGTAATAGAAGCATTTTATGATTAACTTTTATGATCATAAGCATATTGTCCTTTTCCCTTCCCTTCCCTTCCCTTCCCTTCCCTTCCCTTCCCTTCCCTTCCCT
>VZRZ01005967.1:1724970-1740906 GCA_013398175.1 Climacteris rufus | reverse complement strand
TTCCCTTCCCTTCCCTTCCCCTCTCTCTTCCTGTCCTTCCCCTCTCTCTTCCTGTCCCTCCCTTCCCTTCTCTCTTCCTGTCCCTCCCTTCCCTTCTCTCTTCCTGTCCCTCCCTTCCCTCTTCCTGTCCTTCCCTTCCCTCTTCCTGTCCTTTTCCCTCTCCTCTCTCTCTCCTTTTCCCTCTTCCTGTCCCTCTCCCTCTGTCTCTCCCCTTCCACTTCCATTTCCCTCAGCTTGCCCAGATACCGATTGTGAGTTTACTCTGTACTGTGTGTGTGTTTGATTGTTCTGCTGGGATGGTAGGCCTGGAGGCTTGCAGTCTCACATAACAGATATTATCTCCAGAACAGCTTTCTCTAATTTAAATGAAGATGGAATTTGTATGATCCCACTTTTAGATTTGAGCTAATTTTTAGGCTCTTTTAACAATAGATTAAGAGAAATAGACACTTGTGGAGCTTCATTTATCTGATCTAAGGCTCTACTCCACAAGAAGATAAATCTGTCCCAGATGCATGTATGGCAGCATCTGCACTAAAATAATGAGGCCATGGGCTTGAACTCTGGCACATACAGATCTTTTCAAGTTTAGTCACTCTTTTGCGTAATTCAGAGAGGTGTCAGCCCATGTTCTCCCAAGCAAAACCCAGAGGTTCTCTTGATTCAACAGCAGGAGTAAGAGAATGTCTAGAGAACAGGGAAAGGGAAGAGATTTTTGAAACTGAAAAATGTCCTCAGGTCTGCCGGTTGGTTCTCACCCCACTTTATGTACTAATGCAAACACAGATCGATCAAATTCCCTGTATTGAAAATTACAAGCCAAAATTTACAGCAAGGCCTCAGCTGATGATCTGTTTTCATAAACTGATTCAACTTGTTATTTAATTTGACTGCTTCTACTACTAAATTTTCAGAGAACTTTACAGTGACAGCAAACACTGTATTAATAATAACAGTCCTATTTTATATTCTGCTTTAGTGGGTTGCATAAACATTTCTTGTACCAAAAATAAGTGTGTGTATAAAACATTTCCAAAGAGACAGTATGCACAGGATCTCTGCTTCGCTTAAAAAATGCAATAAAATGGAAATCTGACCAAGCAGATGAACTACTCCCAAGAGCAAAATACAACCACAATGGTATCTAACCTTGATTACACTCTTCTCCTATATCCGAGCAACAGAATCACTATGCATTTGCAAAACGGTTGATCTTTACACTGAAAGTGACTATGTTTCGAATGTTCTCAACCAGCAGGTTCCAGTGTTGGAATTGTCTTCATGAAAAACCTGTAGAAATGCCTTTTAAGCTGTATCAATATAATAAAAGTTACTGATCCAGCAACAGTTATGGTAGTGCTTTGGGTGAGTAGGATCTCACCTATAATCATGTCACAAGTGTATTACTCTCAATATTGTAATCAACCATTTGTATTGAGCAGCAGCCTGTGGGCAATCAGTATGGATGCCTGAGCCAAGATGTCATGTCGTACCTTGTGATACACTATTCACCAAGTATGCTGTTGTGGTGTAATGTGGCAGGCAGCTAAACACCACAGACACGTTGGCTCACTCCCTCAGTGGGATGAGGGACAGGATCATAAAAAAAGGTAAAACTCAGGGGTTTATATAAAAGCAGTTTAATAGGACAGAAAATTAAGGAAAAATAATAATGGTAAAAGAATATCCAAAACAAGTGATGCACAATGCAATTACTCACCACCTGCTGGCTGATACCTAGCTGATCCCCAAGCAGTGGGGCACCAACCCTCCAGCCAACTCCTCCCAAGTTTTATTATTCAGCGTGATGCCATATGGTGTAGAGTATCTCTTTGGCCAGTTTGGATCAGCTGTCCTGGCTGTATCCCCTCTCATATTCTTGTGCCTCCAGCTTCTTCCTGGCAAAGAAGCATAAGAAACTGAAAACCAAAACGTGGTCTTAAATCAAAATCACAGCACTATACCAACTGCTAGGAAGAAAATTAGCTCATATCCAGACGAAAACAGGACACATGCAGACTGATGTTTCTTTCTGGGCTAGTCTGTCTCCCCACAATCCAGGTAAGACCATTACTCATGGCTGACATAAAAGAAACTGTGTTCCTGATTTCCACACCAAGCCCTCATTGTAATTGCAGCTCAGAATGCTGCAATTGTTTCATTTCATTAAGTCACACAGAATAAGTCCTTCCTTAAGGTCATTCCTTTCTATAGTGTTTTATCAGCTAAAGGAAAAGAAGAATTAAAGTCACTGAAAAAGAAGATGAAAAACATCTATTAGGTCATCTGCTTCTTCTCTCTGCTAGAGCATGATTGTTCCTTTTTGTTCACTTGAGCATGTTTTCTCAAGTCTAGTTTAAAGTCATAGGAAAGAGTAGTCCAACAACTTCCGTAGGAAACAATTTCACAGGATAACAATTTACTTGGTCAAGATGATTTTTCTTCTTTATGTAGCATTTTATCTCTCTTAATTTCATTCTATTTCTCCCACTAATTTCTCCTCTTAAAATTATACTGTGATAAATAGTCTTTTACTATCCTTGGTGTTTATACTCTCCAAATATTTATAGATTATTATAGTCATTGCAAATTTGTCAGCCAAACACACACATTGAAACTTTATATTTTTTTTAAATTCCAGAAATTTTACAACCTATAGAAAAGGATACACACAGAAATTTGATGAGTTAAGAATTTGTCCATAATGTAAACTTTTAAATGAGAAAGTCTAATCCTGCAATAAATATTAAGATATTCGGGATACTCACAACAAAGTGAAATATCGAGAAACTTGATGCATATATTGGAGAGCAATTTGATACTGTCATGCCTGAGAGGTCAACATCGCCTTAATTTATACATCAGGTAAATGGAATGGGTCCAGTAGAGTATGATAAGTTGTGTAACAGTGTTCTAAAGCTGAAGGATTCATTTAATAGCTAAGTTTGACATTATATCTGCAAGTCAATGCAAATATATACATACTGGGTTTTTTTTACTCGGAATAAAAAGGAGTATAAAGGTTGCCTTCAGTCACAACTAGTGTCAGCCAACTTAATTTTTTCAGCTGAAATAATAGAGCCTGATTTTCCTTAGAAACTGCACAAGTTGTCCATATAAATATTCCTTATACTGTGAAATAATGATAAGTGAGAGGTGAATAAGGTACATGCGACTTTGTGAAACACAAAATTAGGTGGTCTGACGAACTGAGGTATTAAGGAAAACTAACTTTTCTTGAAAATTGCTAAGTTGTATCTCAAAAAATGTGCATGCTGCCGGAAACTAACTTTTGTGCACATTTTGTTTTTTTGAGAGGATCCTGTCCGAACCAGCTACTTTAAGATGAACACACTTGATTCAAATTTAGAATATGATATTGAAAATATATTTAAACATGGCAGGCACATCCTTAAAACTTTGAAAAAGAATATCTCAAGAACAATACTATGAAATCAATGGAATTGCTGATGGGGTGTTGCACCTCCCTGCTTCATGAAAATGGTTCTGCCAGAGGGCTGTATTTGGTGGGCCACTTCAGTATTGATCAAAAAACTACAGTCATATAATAGCTTGCCCTGAACATTGTACAGTACTCAAGCTCTGTTTTCACTCCATTAATCTCATCTGAGTTGCAGCAGGATTGTTTTTTAGACTTTTTAAAATCCAATTTTCTTGTTTTACATCAATTGCAAGTTACATGTAATGCAAAACATTAAGATATTAGTAGAGTTCCGTAAATAATAATGAACTCAACTATTTAAAACCTGGAGGATTTTGTTGATGTGTAAATTCATAAGATTTTAAGTAATTCTATTTTCTAGATCAAATGTTTCATTTGAAATGAATGCATGTTTCATTTCTGTGTTTATGAATGTCAAGAATACTGAGTTTTCAAGAATTCTGAATTTTCAAGAATACAAAATTCAGGAAAACCGGAAACAAGTTATTTCTTTGTGTTATCAAAAAGGACAGGTGTAAAAAAACTAAATTATCTTTTTGTAGTTCTGTTTATTCCAAAGAAGGGTCATCACAAAAACCCCAGATTTATTTTTCTGCAGGTACAAGAGGAAAATATATTAACCACTAAGAGAAACAACAAGAGAAGTCATGTCCTTGTCAGCAACACCATTATTAAATCTGAAATGGTCAGTGAAAAAAGCTTGATCCATGCTGCTTTGGTCATCCATAACACTGTAAAAACACTACATGGGTGTTACGGGTTTTCTGGGAATTTATGATAACATATGATATGTCCTATTAGACTTTGAGGGAAAAAAGCCCTGCTTGATGTTGAACACAGATGAATGCAAACAGAAGTATATGAGAACACTAGGAAAACAAGTGAAAGAAAAAGATAGAAATAAAAACCAGCACAGGATTAAGAAAAAGAGAATCTAAGGTCAGCTTCCTTTTCAAAATACTTGAATGATTTTGAATTATACCAACCACAGATTGATCACTATTACCAGCTATTTAGAAATGTTTCATAAGTGTACGCTTCTGGCTTGTACTTTCTTTCTAACTTCAAATTTTAACTTTTAAAAACTTTAAAATACCCTCACTATGCCTGGAAATAATTACCTTCATCCACTTAAGTTATCAAGACCACTCTTAAAGTAAATACTGCCTCAAAATAAGGAGCATTGCTACTATCCACGAAAATAAATGTCAGAACCATTGGTACTTTGTTTACTAGTTTTTGAGCTCTATCATAAGTTGAATTAGAAAGAATATGTGATCACACCTTTAAAAAGTAGGTTGTAAAGTTTATAGATTGGTAATAATAAAAATATGTGCTGAACAAACTATAATAGCATATTCAATGTATGTCCATCATAATTATTTTTCTATTATTAAGTAATATATTTTTAATACACAGTATTTTTTCCTCAGTTTCTTTCCTATAAACAAGCATATAGAAGAACAAATTTTAAAATTTTGTGTCTAAGATGTGTGTGTTAGTGTGTGTGCAACTAAATTTCAGAGTATGAATCTGCACTCTATGTGACACGTAAAAACCATGCCCATTGTATCTTCAGGACCAAATGCTGTCTGAAAAGCTTTCAAGTTCAGAAAAGTTAAAAAGACATACTTAGCTTTCATGTCATATTAACATAGGCTATAGAATACTAGCACCTGAAAATAGATAAATGATGGGTTTTTTCACTTCTAACATTTTTTTATTTTGACACAATTTGCAGTGTTTCAGGAGCAACTATGGGTTTTTCCCAAACTGACTCATGTCCTGATTAAGAAAACACAGTTCTTGAAGGGTGACCTTCTGATTTATCAAATCTACAGAGCTGAAGTAATTCTGTTTTCTGTTAGCTGTTAAGGTAGTGGTGTGAAACAAATAAATAAGAAATATATTTATTGCTTCCTTCATGCTCCTCCTTTCTTGCACTAGACAGAATACTCAGTAGTGATAACTTGTGTCAATAAAAAAAATTTATGAGTCAGAATTCCATCTCCTTTTCCATCTACTTTGCTTCAGGCTAAGGCTGTTGGTTGCTGTGTGTGAAATACGTTGTTCTGCAAAGGACACATACACTACTGACAGCAAAAAGTAGCTGTGGGCCTGTTGTATGCAACACAAGGCACAACTCTGCATTGAATACTTCTTTATTTTCTAGGCAATTAATGTTCTCCTCTAAGCACTGCTCTTATAGTACCAAGAGTATTGGCAGAAAACGTCAATTAGCAGACTTAGGATGCCAACAAAATAGGTGAGCCTTCTGCAACTGATAAAGCTCAGAAAGCTGGATATTCATGTAATTATTAGGTACTGGTAGGGATGAAAAAGTTATTTAAGCCACATGTGTAGGTCAGATGGCTGAACCCACGTGTGTTAATTGCCATTAATAAAACATCAGAAGATTAAGTATTATGCGCTCAGTATTCCCTGAGCCAGGAAGCCTGTCTGATTTGCTTTGGTGTTATTCAATCGAAAAAGGTGAGAGGTTTGAAACGGAGTTAGCAAAAGATGGTACCCCTAAAACACGGCATTGTTTATTTCCTGTGTCCATTTTATCTGAAGTTATTCTGACAAAATAAAATCCCATTACATGCTCAAAGGATCAACAATTGTCCATCCTGATTAATGGATCTTGAGGTCTTTAAGCCTCTATTGTTCATTGTATGTACTTGTGCAATGATTTTATGCTTTTTATTCTCCTGGCTAGCTGTTGACACCTCAGATTCTTCCATTTACTCTGTTTTGCTGTATTTATTTAGAGTGTTTATTTGAATATGAATGCTCCTGTCCAAGTAATTATTCAGAATGTTGTAAATGTGTGTGGCATTTTTTCTGTTTGCAGTAAAGATCTTTCTGATATCCTTGTTCACATATATAATTACTTTGCTGCTCGTGTCTTCCAGTAGGAGCCATTCTGTCAAAGATTATACAGTCAAGCTCCACAAATTTTAAAGAAATACTTCCTATTCATTTCCCAAGCTGCAGTAGGGCAACATATCACAGACTAAATAGGCTGGGGACAGAAGAAAATGGAAAAATTTCATATTTAAGACTGGAGGAACTGTGTATCTCAGATAAGTGGGATTTTTTTGATCAGATATAATAGATAATTCCTTGAAAATATTAGTTCAGTGCTCTGTTATTGTCAAAAATAACTCAAATATTCTGAATGCTTACAAATGTGAACAAAAGAGAAAAGATGATTATACTATTTTACAAACTATGCTAGGCCCAACTATACAAACTATACCTTGACCACTGCATGCAGTGATAATCCTTTATCTCAGAAAAGCTGTAGTAGGATTGGAAGTGTGGGAGGTGCAGGAAGGAGATTGAAATGTATGGACTTGTTTCTGAACTAAATAGGTTATAATTCATCAGTAGTGAAAACAGAGAGATGTGAAGGAAAATATTAAGGAATCATTCCTTTTTGACCACTCGAGAGCTGCTCTGGCCATCACACTCCCACCACCAGAGACTTTCACTTGGTGTGCAGTGTTATAAGGACCTTATTTATTTTGGAAAGCATGACATATCTACTTCTTAAAGATTTGATACTAGGCAGAAATGGTTTTAAAGAGTGAATAAGAAATTAGTAGTTGAATTGTTCTCTCTTAATGTCTTCTGAAAGATTTCATTAATCTAAGAAGCTGACAGCATAATTTTTTATTCTAAAACAATTGCATTCAGATTGTATTCACAAGGTGTTTTCTTTCAGTTTTGGAATGACTTTAGTTTTGCTTTTGGTATGTATTTCCAGAGCACATGGAAAGCTGTCACTTAGACTTGGTAATGAAGTAAGTGGTGCTTACAAAAATAATGTAATAGCATTTTTCAACATGAATATATTAATAAAGAAAAGAATGACAGAAAGAAAGTACCAGTAAAACCTGTTTAAAACATGCAGAAGTACAATACCAATAATTACTTGCAGAACTTCCATTATTCATATAACTCAAAGCCTTTGAAGTGATAGGTATTTTGGTGTGATTGTGCTCTGCACTACTTTCTGTTCACTTTCCACATGGGTCTCTTTAAGCATCTGCAGATTTGAAATCTGGTCCAGTATGGCAATGTCAGAAAATGTAGCAGTTTGGCACAGTGGTCAGAACATTTTCCTGTTCTTGTCTTAGACTTGAACCAATTACATGACCTTGAAATAATATAAACTTTTTCTTTAGTACTTCTTGTGTATTTTGATAGTAAGTCTTTGAATGGGGACGTCTTTTCACTGTGGGTCTAAGAAACCTTTAGGTGAAAGAGTTCACTGTCGAATCTTCCTGGCACTGTAATATAAAAGAAAGCATTAACAGATGTAGAGTCTGGGGATTACTGACAGGTGAGTTTAATATTGTCATTAAAATAGGGATTTAGAGTGATTAAAGACAGAAGTGTATTGTTAGATTGTGATGGTGAAAATTTCTGAAAAAGTTTGAATTAATTGTTTAAAACAAAAGGGAAATCTCGGATAAAATCATCTGGTCAAACTTGTGGTAAAAGCAAATCTCTGGATATTTGTACAATTCTTTTCAACAATTTGTGTGAAGAAAGTATTCTTCTACTGGGAAGGTACTAACCTGGGACATTGAATAAGATGTGGAGACAGACTAATAAATGTTTATAGTGTGGGTTTGGTTTGTTTTAGTTTGGTTTATTGTAGGTTTTTTTATGAACAGCAAGAAAGGGCATTAGTGAGTATTTTTTTGGTGAACTGAGGTATAATAAATTTATAGAACTGTCAGGATATGCATCCCTCTTTTTTTTGCTCAGAGAATAGCAGAAATTGCTGCAATGTGAGTTTCTCCATGTCCTCAAGGAGGGTTTCAGTTTTTGCTGCAGAAATTACATCTAAGGGCAGGTCAGTTCAGACTCGGTGCTTATTCAAGCCTCTCTCTCTCCTCGGTCCCTAGACTGCCAAACAGGATGTCAATTAGTGACAATTGTTCCAAAGAGGCCATTTCTTGTCCCTCAGCACCAACCTGGAAATAAGGTAAAGAAACCTTGAAAGGGATCAGTTATCCTCTATACAGCCACTTTCCGCTTAATGTTGATTTCTACTGTCATGAACAAAGTGGGTGGCAGTTTATTCTTACTGGCAGCAGGCATAAACTATCAACTGCTTGGTTTGTGAAGGGAAAAAGAAAAAAAAAATCAATCTTAAACATAAAGTAGCCATGAGGCCATAAACAGGATGACAGATAGCATCTTTATTTTGTTTTCAGAAACCTGTTAGCGAACAGTAAAATGACTCTCAGATACATTAATTGCTTTCATAATGGCAGTATCCACACTAAATCTGATTATTTCCCTTAACCAAAGGGTTGTCTTGAAAGTATTTACTCTCCTCTTTGATTAAAAAGTGTTCCTACCTTTATGGCTGTTATTTCCATCTTCACCTTAGATTTCTGATATGGAAACCAGCTGAGTATATCACAGCATCAAGTTTTTTAGAGATTATCAAGACTTTTAGAAACAAAAATAAGATAGGGTAAAAAGGTAGCAGGACTCCCTACGTTTTGACAAGGCAAAGGGCTGGTATTGTCTGTAGAAAAATCAGAAACTATAAAAGCAACAAAAGAGATAAATGCAATGTACTCAAATCTCTATGAAGACTACCTGACACCTGTATTTTTTGAGGTGGTGGTTGCCAATTACTCAGAGCAGTAAAGGAACCAGTCTTTGGGTGCTGAGCTGTGTTTCCAAGGGCAATCCAAGGCCCTGGTCTGACTTACTAAATGTGATTTGAGGAATGGAGAGATGTCAAAATAGGGAAAACATGAGTTTGGGACTGGTGGTTTTATACAGGTGGTCAACAAGAAGCAATATGACAGTAATGAGTATAGTAAAAATGGTAGCCAGGACTAAGTTTTCATCATATAAAAGAGAAAGAACAAACACCACGTTGTCAAAGGATACCTGCAGGATATTGAAATGAAGTGAAGTTCAAACTGATTAGAAGTATTTCTTTCTGAGACACACTAAACTCAGTGCAAATTTCATACATTTTTGCGGGAAGCAAATGTGACAAAGCCCCTTCGCCCACCTCTGTTGCCATGTGTGCTTTCCTTGTTGCACAGAGCAAGGAGGGCTGCACATTTTCCTCAGTCATTTCAGCTGCATCTAGCCAGGACTGATAACAAGTATTCAGAGAAAGACTAGACATTTGGCTGGGTGAGGAGAGCAATTTGCAGTGATGATAGACCTTACAAATTTAACCTTACACTGGCAGATTTTTAGCACATCTGTTAAACATGCTGTGGTGTGTGGGGCTGATTTTGTTCACTTTTTTTGAGGTACTGGTGCTATCTATTGTCAGAGTGAGGATACTAATGCAGATCCACTGTTTTGAATTTGCATGGCATTTGTGGCAGGTTCTTAACTCAATTGCTAACAGAAATGTAGTAAAGGAAATTATTGCATTTATATCAGAGTAGGTGAAACAAACAAAACAAAAAACCTAATAATAGCTATGAAATAACTTCCAAAAATCATACTTCCCCCAGTACTGTAATGCCATAGGAATTGTTTTACATCTGTGTATTCTAGGGTCCTCAAAGTCATGGGGAGTTTTCTCAATCACTTTGGATAATTTTTCATCTGGTCAGAATCATAGAATGATTTTGGTTGGAAAGAACCTTAAAGATCACCTAGTTCCAACTCCTCTGCCATGGGCAGGGACACCTTCCACTAGATCAGAGCCCCATCCAATCTGTCCTTGAACAGATCCAGGGATGGGGCACCCACAGATACTCTGGGCAACCTGTTCCAGCACCTCAGCACCATCACAATAAAGAATTTCTTCCTAACATCTGATCTAAACTGAGCCTTTTTTAGTTTAAAGCCATTCCCTGTTGTTCTATCACTACATGACCTTATAAAAAAAGCCTTCCAACTCTCTTTTAGGTTGCCTTTAGGTACTGGAAGGCTGCTCTAAAGTCTTCCCAGAGTCTTCTCTTCTTCAGACCAAAATACCCCAACTCTCTCTCTCTGATTTAGACAAAGATGTCATGTGAAACAGTGTCAAATGCTTTGCACAAGTCTGGGTAGATTACATCAGTTGCTCTTCCTCCCTCCATCAACACTGTAACCCCATCACAGAAGGCCACTAAATCTGTCAGGCACAATTTGCTTTTAGGGAAGCTACTTTGGCTGTCACCAATCACCTCCTTATTTTTCATGTGCCTTAGCATAATTTCCAGCAGGATTGTTTCACGATCTGGCTGGTCACAGAGGAGAGACTGACTGACATGTAGTTCCCTTACTCTTAATTTTGAGGAGTTTATGGAGGTTATGTTTCCCATTTTTCAGTCAGTGGGAATTTCACTGCCACAACTTCTGAATTTGATGAATAGTGGCTTAGTCACTTCACCCACCAGTTGCCACAGAACCTGCAGATGCATCTCATCAGATTCCAAGGACTGGTGTATCGTTAGGTTCATTAGATGGTCTTCTCATTGCCCTGAGGATCTTGAACTGCACCATTTTATATTCATTGCATCCAAGTCTGTCACTGAGCTTCACATTCCCCACCAGCCCCTCCTTGTTGGTGAGAACAAGGTCCAGCACAACACCTCTCCTTTCTGGCTCCTCTATCCCTGCGAGAAGGAAGCACTCAGAACATTCCAGGAACCTTCCAGATTGCTTATGCCCTGTTGTGTTGTCCTCCCCTCCCAGATATCCGGTGGTTGAAGTCCCCCTAGAGGCTCTGGGCTTGTGCACGAGGTTGCTTCCATCTCCTGTCTACAGAGGGCCTCATCTTCTTGGTCTTCCTGGTTGTGTGGTCTGTAGTAGACCCCCATTATAACAACACCTGTCCCTGCTCTACCTTTAATCCTCACCCATACACCCTCAGTTGGCTCCTCATCCATCTGCAGTTGAAAGTCTGTGCACTCCAGCTGGTCATTGACATAGAGGGCGACACTGCCTTTTCATCTCCCCTGCTTGCCCATCCTAAAGATCCTGGATCCTTCCATTCCAACACTCCAGTCATAGAAGCCATCCCACCACGTCTCCACGATACTAACAAGGTCATAGCCCTGCAGGCATGTGCACATCTGTAATTCCTCTTGTTTATTCCCCATGCTGTGTGCTTTTGCATAGAGGCATTTGAATTGGCACCCCAGTGAAGTTACCTTACTGGCTGAGTGGCTGGAATTCCTTTGTGCTGCTCTTCAGGTGCTCTCCTGATGACCTGCAAACCCTCTTCAGCCTCTGGGCATCTCATTTGGGCATCAAACTGGTAGGAATGGGATGGATTGAGGCTCCCTTACCCCAGCAATTTTAATTTAAAACCCTCTTCACCAGCTCAGCAAGCCTATGACCAAATAATCCTTTCCCTTTCTTTGACAGATGGTCTCCATCTGTACCCAGCAGAACAGGTTTCTCAAAGCAAGCTCCACGGTCTAAGTAGCTGAACTTTTGGATGTGGCAACAGTCCTATAAATATTTGTTGATTAGCCAGATTCAACTGACCCTTTCAAACACATTCCTTTTGACCAGAAGTATTGATGAAAAAACTATCTATGCTCCAGAGACCCTTAGTGCCCCTCCCAGGGTTCTGTAATCTTTGCTGCTCCTCAGGCTTCTCCTGGCTGTATTGCTGGCACCCACAAGAAAGAACAGCAGCAGGCAATAGTCAGTGGGCTGTGCGAGGTTTAGTAGTCTCTTGGTGACATCCCAGATATGGTTCCTCAGTAAGCAACTCACCTTTAGAGAGTGTCAGGGCAGGGCAGGGCAGCAAGTCAGTGCCTGGTACCTCTCAGAAGAGTCACCTACTGTTATTGCCCATCGTCTTTACTTATTTGTGCTGGTTGTCAGCTACATGGAGGGCAGATGGGGCTACCTTGCTCAGCTCCAGAATCTCGCCTGATTCTAATCTCTCTCTTCCCTGTTCACTTTGCAAAGCAGTGAAGCAGTTCTGCAATGGTATCTCAGGCTTTTGGGGAAGCCTCTTACTTCTGCAGGTTCTTGCCATTGTAAGCTTCCATTCTTCTGCATTATTGGTCCCCCTCTCTTCTATGTGTGCCAGTGGGGGAGTTTTGACTGTTTGACTGTGGGCTGCGGTTCCATTGCAGCTTGTACTTAGAACCAGCTATTTAACTCCTTCAGCCTCGCTGACAGCCTTCTCACCACCTCCTGCAGCTCAGCCACCTGTTTCAGAAGGCACTTCACCTAGGTACACCTTCTTCAGATAGGTCTGCTGCCTGTCCTGGACCCTGGAGAAAGGTCTGTGCACTTCCTGCAGTCTGAGGTCTGCACTGCAGCCTCTCCCTGCAGGACCTCCATCTGGGTGAAAGCACTGGTGAATTGCTGGGGTAGATAGCACAGACTCCCCAGCTGGAGCTGCAGCCTTTGCTCTCAAAGGAGTGCCCACCATTCTGCCTTGAGGGTCACATGGGAGAATGAGCGCCTTTGAGCTGTGCAGATGGTCACAGAATTGTGTCCATCTACTGGATTATGTGGACTTCAAGTCTATCCACTCAGCCATTGAAATGCCCAAATTTCAGAGCAATGCCCTCCCACAGGAACTGCCATGCCAAATGGCTGAGTCCACAACCTATTTGCCTGCCCTTATCGTGATATTCCTGGCTCCTTGCACTCCCTGGTGCTTCCTTAGTGGGAATGGAGGTAATCATTGTTATTCCTGGCCCTGCACACATCCTCATCAGCCTCTCTCATGCAAGCTTCTGGCTCCTGGCAGGTCTCAGCACTCCTCTGGGTTTTCCCTGACTTGACAAATCCTGTCTGTAAACCCTGATCCCTTGCTCTGCTGTGGAACATGCCTGGACTAGAGCTGATTTTTCAGAAAGTGACATTAGCATGGTACTCTACAAAATAATGTATTCTTAAATATTCAGTCTCTTTCCAAAGGTAGACATACTTAACTGAAGTTATTTAATTCAATGATCTTTTCCATATCTAAATCAATGAGCAAGAAACCTTATCCAAATACTTTTACATTCCTACTGCTTTAGATGTTTGCTAAAATTTGATTATTCATAGTTTGCAACTGTAGACATACCATCTTACAATTTAGCACAATAAAACACAAGCAGAACTATGCTTTCCTAAACAGGTTATACTATATACACATTTAATCAGTTTTGCAGTTTGACGTACAGTTGTATCAATTATTCATTTATATTGTCCTCTGTTAAATAGTAGTAAACATAATTTCTCCTTTAACAGATTGATCATTTTTCACTCATAATCTATGTCAAATGACTTCTAATGGAAACTCCAATTCAATTTAAGTGCAGAAAATCAGCATCTTTAAATTGTTTTTATTAGATAAATGGAAGAACACCAAGATGCTGGATACATTAAAAAAAAAAGTTTTCAACTTAAATTAGATTATCTATAAAATGTATCTGTAATACCTGTAGTTCAGTATTAAGTGCCTCTTGTCCTTCAGTTTTCTAGAATAAGATCTCATCTTTCAGAAATAATTCTTTTTTATAAAGCAAATAAACTGCAATAAAGGAAATCTAAAGCTGTATCTGCAGAATAGGTAGGCTGTCAAAAGGATTATTTAGAACTTCAGGAACTCAGTTCTTACAAAACCTGACCTGGAGGCAAGTTATCCAAATAGGTGGTGAAAGATTATCCTCCTGGGTTTTCAAAGCTCAGCTGGATGGGTCCTGAGCAGCTTGAGATCTCAAAATGTTCATTCAAGGTAAAATGTTAGGTAATTCTTGGATTCCATGGTTCTACTTTAGCAGTTTGAATTATGAAATGAAAGAGCAAATTGAAAGTGTTATTTTTTTATTTACCTTAAACTTTTTAATAGGTGACAAAAGTAATATAGATACTTCTTAAATTTATTTTAACATGCTTTAAGGCAATTCATTTTGAGAAAAGAATGACAGTTGCATATCTATTTCTTCCATTTTTTTTCCTTTGAATTAAAGTTAAATATATTCACCTACTGCTTTGTTGTTTTTTGTTTTTTTTTTTCAATAGATCATTTCCAGTTAAAAATCATGAATGACAGAGAAAGAAAATAGATTGGTTTAAATTGCAAAAATGGACTTGGGAGGGCTGCCAGTTGTGAATTAACATTCCCAATTCAGAATGATTGAGAGATATTAACTGGTTTGTCAGATATTTCCTTTGAATATCATTTTGTATAATGAGCAAAATCTGGGATATATAGATAATGAGCTACAGGAAGAAATATTTAGATTATCTGATGAGATGATAATAAAGTAATCATTGCTATCTGTCATGTACAGTGATTTTAGAACAGGGCTGGGTTGCTCTGTATTTTTTCAAATTGCCTGTGCAGGGCATACATTATACTCAAAAACAACTGCAACACTGCAGCAGTTAAAAGAACATATAAGAATTGATACAGCAAGGGTTTATGGGTTCTCCATTGAACACAGTCTTTAAATGAAGATGAGATAGATTGCCAAAGATATGCAATAAACCAGCCAGAAGACAGAGGCTTTATCCAGTTAGCACTTAATGAAATTCTATGACCTCTGCTATGTGAGAGGTCAGACTAGACTAGACGAGAATATCTCTGTTTTAGTCTGTGCTTTGCTGAAATCAATTAAAAACATTTTGAGCTTTGTCAACCAGGAAGATGCTCAAGAGCAATGGTAAGGGAGAAGGTTTAGTGTCTCACTCACAGTTCAGAGCACATCACTAGTTGAAAATAGAGAAGGTTGCAGTGAACTCCTGCTTCTGTTGAAATCAATACAGTTTTGCCCTTGTCTTTAGAGGATCAGGATTTCAACTAATTAATTTCTTGACGGTGGTGAAATTATATGACTTCACAGGAAATATGCACTTGCTAATTAGTTTCTGCATTCAGATGCAAAAAATATGTTGAACCATTATGTTCAACACAGTGGTATGCTGAATTTCTTCTTAAATTTTTATGTTGTATATAATCAAAACCATTCCACATCTGCTTGTTTCACTGTAAAAGCCCTTTTTCTATGCAGACACTACTTTTTGGTGAAAAACAGAAACAAAGAAGTTGTAGTGGTTTAGCCGTGGCCAACGGCCAAGGCCCCACTACTACTGCTCTTTCCCCCCTTCCGAATTGAACTGTCTTACTAAACCATGATAAGAAATGCTGGCAGAGGAGCAAAATCAGGCTGAGACAAGGTCAGTGCTTCTCAGTGATAAAGTGAATTTATTACAGAGTCAAAGGAGCAAATAAAACAAAGGAACATCTAAACATTCTTTCTCCTCCGTCCTCCCATCCCCTCCCAAAAAAAAGCTTCACAGCCCTCTCTCTTCTCCCAGATCATAAGGGGAACCCAGGGAGGGGGCTTTTCTCTAATGAGTTTAGTCCTTAGATGCTCAGGTGTTTCCTCTTCTTGGCAATTATACCTGGAGGTGTCTCTTTCTCTCCTTTGGCACTGTGGCACGGTTTGTAGAAGTTGGCACACAGCCTGCCCAAAACTGCCGCCGCTGTTTCCTCCCAGATCAGGCTGGTCCAC
>VZRZ01005967.1:1624219-1724798 GCA_013398175.1 Climacteris rufus | reverse complement strand
CAGACACAGCTACTCTTGTGGGAGTTCACTCCCTCCTGCACCGTCTCCGCTCCAAGTTTGATTAAAGTCTCTCACTACAGGCTTTGAAGATGTATCATTCCGGTGATGCAGGAACCTCCTCCTCCATTGCTTCTCTTCTTTGGCAGACTGGCAGAGTTTGCTGGCTTTCATATCTGATGGTTCAGTTGTTCTTCTCTGTTGTTTTCTACACTCCCTCTCCTCTGCCTAATCTACAACCTACGTGACTACATGGCTACATGGCGCGCGCCTGCGTACTACAGAGATTGCTTCTTAAATATACTGTCGCAGAGGCGTTTCTGTCCTTCCTAATTGGCCCAGCTGTGGAAAACAGCACATCAATCTCCCAGGAGCCATCAGAGATAGGTCCTGACTGGACAGCTGTGGGAGCTTCTGGAAGTTCCTTAAAGGAGCCATCTTTTGGCCCCTACCACACCCAAAAAGCTAGACCTCCCAAACTTATCAAACCATCACAGAAGTTCACTACAAAACTATCTTTACTAAGATGGCAGTAGAGAATTTAAATAGAGGTCCAGCCTTCAGTTTAGAGGTACTGCCAGTGCAATTGTATATGTTCACATAAGCATGAAAATTCAGAAAATGTCAGTCACATCACTTGTACTTATTAAAATGTGAATGCAATAACATCTGAACGTATTGTAGACTGCATTCAACAGAGGGTTCTCCTTAACCTGTTAATCTCTGAACCTGCTGTGTGTGCAGATCAACATTTTCCCAATAAACATAATTTTTCTCTAACAGCTCTGTATGCTTAGAACCTAGGAAGAATTCAATTAAACCAAAATGGAGAAAATCTTTAAGAAAAAACAAATGTTGTTAATGTTAAAATCTTTTCATCTTTCTGCACCAAATCGCTCTTCTTCACAGAAGAATACAACAGCCACATTTCCCAGTATAGAACATTCTCTGAATAAATGCCATCAAGCTTTAAAATTTGCTTTTCATTCAGACCATAAAGGGCAAACAAAAAGCTTGTGAGACTGCCCAAGCAAGCAGAAAGAATCTGGCTCCTAATAGTGCAAATCTTTTGTAAACACCTCACTGCAGTTCTATTTCATAAAGTCTACAGCAGACTGCTCTGCATTTATAAGTTTCAAGCCTTCAGTGGTGACCTAGCCAGTGTTAAATTTGCTTCACTCTCAGTCCAATGCCACAAAATTCCTATTAGATCTCTGTTGGCAGTTCAAAGTCTGCCACATTATGGAGTTAAGAAGTAACAGCTCTTTTCCACGCATCTTCACTGTAGGGACGGTTTCCCAAAGGGTAAAAATCATGAAATGGATCTATGTATAGAATAAAAAAATTATTCAAGGTAGGTAGTCGTTCAACATGGTTTGAAGCTAGATACCTTAATCAGAAGCAAACAAAAATAAGTCCCAATTTTAAAGTGGCATTTATCTATTAGATTGAACTGTTTTCAAAGGAAATTTATGTGCCAAGGTTATAAAGATTCTAAAAGACACTATTTAATTATCCCTCAGTTGAACAAAGAAGTCCAGAAAGAGCATGATATGGGACTAATGGACCAGCAAAAATGCAAAGTACCATTCAGCACTAAAGTAATTGGGCAGAACACAGAAAGAGACTAGGATAAATGATTACTTCATTAATTTTAAAATTAAAGGGCAAGATAAGGTGGTCACTATCATAGAGAGTTATTAAGGTAAAAGTGGCTAATCAGCACAATTTAAATGTAAAGAAGTCATCTAATGCCTACCAATTTCAGAAGAGCGTGAAATAAAGCAATTTGATGTAGCTTTATCAATCAAACCATACAGATAAGTGGTTTAGTCTAAGAGTTTTCTAATTTATTGTAGCCTTTGTTTAATACAGAGACCACTGGAAATTGGGGATGGGCATCTTTCAAAACGGAAATCTTTCAAAATAGGTTTGGGATAGGCTTATCCAAGACTGCAAATTTCAGTGCTCTTCAGGAAATTCCATGTTCCTTGCTTCCATAATGCTCCTGTAAAAACTACCATCATCTTTTCAACAAAAATTCAAGCCTCCTACCTGGCCTATTGGCAAAATTTTTAATCTGTTCTTTATTACAAAGGTTTTTATCTTGCTTCTGAGTTGCTTCTGTTGCAGTGACTCCCCTGATGCCACAAGTCAGAAAAAGTGCCTTTTCATTCTTCCTCTGTGAACTCACATTTTAAATATAAGCCATTTTACTTTTGTTCCCTATGGGTTTTTCTGTCAGGCCTACGAGAACATTTTTTAATACAAAATAAAAATTAAAAAAAAAACCAAATGCAGAAGTTCAAATAGCCTTGAACCTTCTTCAGAAATACAATCTTACTATAGGATATTTGAATAAATAGCTTAAGTGGTATAAAATCCTGGAATGCCTCCTCTATCTCTTTCAGTCCATCAGCAATATTCATTTGCTTACTGCAGAAGTAGTTAATATGCCTTAAATCCAATCCAGCATGCCTGGCTAGCAGACTGTAACTCTTCATTTATTTATATTATATCCTGGTATTGCCATGGAAATATAATGTCTCCTGAGAGTAAAAGCCTTAGGGCTTGTGCATTATATGCTTAATCTGTTATCAACACATCATTTTGTTTCTCCTTATAGCTATAAGTAAATTCTGGGACAATATTATGTTAATACTTTCTGCTGACAGACAAGATAGTATATAATGAAAACAAGGTTTTCCAATTTATACAATGATACTTCAACAATAATGTTTAAATGAAAAAAAAAATTATAAATGTCTAAACCTGAAAACATTCTTTTTCTAGGCTATCTGCCAAATGAAATTTTATGAGGAAGGTTGGATAGGTGTCAACTTAAAAGAATACAGATGGAATAAAAGTTGTGACAACATTTCTCTCCTACACCATCAAGTTTTGACAAAAAAATTATTCTACAGATAGAACACTGGAAAAATAAACAAATTTAAAAATCTAGCTTATATTCTCTTGCTCATGTATGAGTCTTATTTTTAAAACTGGGTGTCAACCATGGCATACATGAATTTATTCAGAAACACTGATTAAAATCTTTAGTAATAGCAGGTTTGAGTACCATTTTGATGGCAGCTTTTTAATTTTACAGTGTTAATGAGATCAAGACAAGATGCTTCCAATTCTAGAAATCCCATTCAAAAGGGATTCCCTCAAAAGCCCATTGTAGGGCTTGCAAACTTCATAAGTCTTATCTTAGACTTCCTGCCAAACAAAAATAAAATGTGCATTGTAACCCTGAAATTTCAGAAACACCTTTATGGTTTAAACTATTTCTGTAAGTAGAGAAAATAAATGGAAATAAGAAAAGTGTAACATTCGGAAATACATTCGATTGTTTTCTGTATTCTAAAGCAACACATATATAAGAGCCCTGAAAAATTCAGTGGTTTACTCTGAACTGTTACAAATGTTCCTTTCAGATAGCTCTGCCTTGTTCTGGTATAAGACACAGAGAATACCTGTTCCTTTGGAAAATTCTCATGGAAATTACTGTAGTATGCTAATTGGTTTTATTTATTGAGTCATATTTAGGAAAGTCACTGAACTGAAAAATCAGTTCTGAACTATCATTCTGAAAATAAACTTGGATTCAGACCAAACTCTGGATTAGAACTCTGCAGTTATCTTTAAATGATATGAACTTGAGCAAAAAAAGCTTTTCAATCTTCTATAGTTCCAAAATACTACAGTTTATAACCTTTGCTCTAAGTTACTCTTGATTAGTGTAGTGGTTTTTTTATGTTATGGTTAACCAAGATAGATGTATGTCTTGGAGTGATTTATTATGGTAATCTATTCCATGATCCTCTGCTTATTTCCCAAAATGGTTCCTGTATCTCTAAGGCTGAAGACTGGAGGTGTGGGGTCAGGGCAGGGGAGAAGCTTCTGGCCTGACTGCGTGGCTGGTTTGAAGCCGGGCTGCCCAGGCTTTCCACAGCTGTGTGAAACATGTTTTTTTCTGCTTGGCTGACTTCATTTTTGGCCCAAGCAAAAAACTTTTCCCTTTCCTAGCTTGGAGAAGCTGGAGTCGCAGTCTTTTGGCTGCCTTGAGGTGAACTGAACCAGCTGCTGCTCCGAGACTGGCAGGAGCGGGATCGACAGGAGTGGAGTCACTCCATTCCAGCCCCAAGCCTCAGGTAGTCAAGCCGAGCAGAGGAAGCACACCAAAAGGCTCCAGCCCAGCTGTTTTGTCTGCCATGACTGCCGTGGAGAAGAGCTTGATGCCAGAGAGACACCAGGTTTTTGTCTCCTGCTGGAACTCCTCCATGGAAGATTCACTTCCCTCATTGTGAAAGCTGGTGCCCTCCTGTGCCCCAGTGCCATCTGGTACCATGTGTCATGAGCAAGTATTCCTCTGGCATTCTGGGTCTTTGTTCCAGCATGTGTGGGGGGTGAGGTCTAACAGTTTAATTCCTGACAGTTATTTATTCTTTCTTCCCTTGCCTTGTGGGTGGCCATTCTGTGTGTTAATGAACAGTTTTGGGGTTTTTTTTCACATTCACCTATTAGTATTCATGTCCTATTGCTGGAAAGGGATTGTTGGAACCTTTTAGAAAAGAGGACTCATTTTAAACTGTCCTCTCTTAAATTTGTCTCAAAACTGAGAAAATGTAATAGATATGTACATAGATATTTTAAAATGGTGGAATTCTGTGACTTTGGCTGCCTGCTTTACTTGCACTTGTTTTAATGTGGCCTTGCATAAAGGTATGTGTCTGATTTAAAAGGAGTAAACATTGACCTGCAGTTTCACCAACTTCTGCCATTCTGTCTTCTCAGTTTGCCATGAATGGTTGACATTTTCTGTGCCTGTAAGATACTCTTTAAAATTAAACCTTGTTTCTAATTACATTACTGTCCATATTTTGTGTGGGTGTCTGCCAGAAAACAGAAATTAGATAGAGATGTAATGTTTTCATTGATGTGTATTTTTATATTTTTTAGCATTTTAAACACTACAGAATGATAACAGTCCTTTGTTCCTGCTCATTTCTTTAGTTTTAAAAGAACTTGGGAGTATGGTCCTCATTTCTGTAAATAATACAGCGTTTTGAAAAGGGCTGTAAAATAAGTCACGTATTTAAAGAATTGGATCTATGAAATTATACAGGGTAGAACCTATATCAGGCTTGCAGACTCATTTTAATGAGCTCCCTGCAAAATAATTCTGGGAACATTGTCTAAAGACACCAATGTCAAATAAGTCTGACAGTAATGAAATAGGACAATGCATTTTTAACTGAGTAACAGCACCACAGGAATATAGCTGTCTAACTTACACACCCAGGATGACTAGTCTCCTTGCTTCTGCAATTCACTGCGTGGGTTCACCACCTTCTGTCCCCAGAAGCTTGGGGACAGTTCATGGTAGGGCTCACCATGAAATGAAGACACATCAGTATGGGATTCACTAAATAATGCCTTTGTTCAATATTCAAATCACCAGAAAGCTTTTACTCCTTTCTAGGTGGGACAGCACTTACACCTCCAGAGTCAATACTGTGGTTTCTCCTGCCAATTCAAGGTGATCTCCCTGGAACTGAAACTTCCAGGAGCTGCATACAGTTACTCAGTAACTTACTTGCAAAGGCATCTTGAAAACCAGTACTCCCCTAAACATCACAACAAGAGTTGAGCTGGGAAGTATTTTCAAAACAGCTTTCCCAGAGAACAACATGATATGTAAGTAGCTGATAAGCCAGAGTTTAGCAAAGTTTCCTAACAAATGGGAGGTCCCCATTCAAATCACTGACTTGCTCCAAATCTACACATTCATTCTGTGGCTCAGGTAGAGACGCCAGCCCTGTCTATCCCTCTGTATGCGACAACAATGTTCACTGAATTTGCTGCTATGTAGGGTAACACTCCAGGTTTTGGAGATCACCTTATTTACCCATCTGACTGCAGGCCCATTGTATGGCAGGAGAAGTTTTCTTTGGTACTTCTGACACCCTGGTTTAAGTAGCTCTCTGATCACAGTGAGGGCTGCTGTGAATCTGATTCCTGTAATCTTTACGTTCCCAAGTCTTTAAACAGTCAGTTTCCCTACATAGTGCAATTTCTAAAAGATAGGCATAAGTCCCTCTTCTTTCAGCACCAGTCCCTCAACCTTAGCAGGCACTGGGGACTAATTTCAATGTTTAACCCTGTACACTATGGCAACACCATTCAGTAAAGTTAATTACTTCAGGGGTTTTTTGCTATACCTGTAAACAGTTTCCACAGTAGCATTTGGTTACATCACTAATTACCCACAAAACATACCACTGTCAAACAGCAATGTGTGTACCAAATAGATACTGAAAAAATTATTTTGGCGCTGACCTTTTCTATCCCCATCAATAATGCATATTAATAAACTATGATGTACTTGGCATAAAATGCAACAGTCTATCTTATATTTAACAGCCTTTGCAACTGAAGACAGTTTTAAGGTCTGATATCTCCTGGATACTTGTGATTCAAGAATTTAATGAAAAATTCAGCAAAACGTGCCAGCTCAGCAGATAGTCTGGGTGACAGGTTTAATTTATGACAAGTAAGTGATAAAATGGCAGTTTGAAAAAATTATGAAACATTTGATATAATCTTTGGTATAACAATTCACCCTTGGCAAAGGCTCAGATACTTGTAGTGAACAATAAACCAAGGGCCTTATCTAAATTGGTTGATGATTGGGTAATTTTTACAAATACAGCTTTCTGTTGTAACTCGTTTAGTATAAAAGCAGTGATATCCTAAGTAAGGCCTTTATCAAGCATCCTGAGCTGCACTATATTGTCCATAGTAATGGTACAAACAGAGCTACTCAAAGGTATTTTCAGTATGATGTTACTCTCCTAATGTGTGTCTCCTATTTTGTTATACTAAGTCATCTTGACATGCTGTTTTACAGGCCCAGGGAGTTAGATGTAGTAACTATATTTCTCACAAGAACTAAAACTTATGAGTGATTACTATGAGATTTGATGTGAAATAAAAATCAGGGAAATTATTCCCAGAGCAAATGTGTTTCCGTGTTTCTCAGTGATGTTATTTTAACAGTTGTGCCCATTGTTTTGTCACTTTACATTATCCCTTGTTAATGTATTGTTAAAAAATGGGGGGGGGGATGGTTGCTATACTTTTGAATAAAATTTTAGTTTGTAGCCACTTCAAAAATAATGAGTATTAATGAATTGAATTTGAAAGAGATTTCTATAAGATCACACAAATCAAATGTTATGACTCAGTGATCCATAACTCCTTTTTCTTGACAGCACTGGTCATTCTGATGCATGACCATCTTAATTTTCTAAGGAGTTTGTACCTTTTACTCACCTTCCTTCACAAAATTTCAGTTTTGGCATTACATCGGGCTAATTATTTCCTGATTATTGTTTCACTACTATTACTTCATCAATTTTTACTGAATATATAATCTGTCCATACTATTTGCCACTCCCAATGACAGTAAACCTTTATCACTAAAAAAAACTGCAAAGCCATATAGTGAAGGTCATTCCATAAAAGAGGGGCATGATAGGGGTTTCAAAGATGCTTTTTGTACAGTAACTACTTCATTAAAATACAGTTAAATCTCAGAATACATGGACATAGATTTTAGATTTGCATGGAAATAGGCCAAGCAGTTTAGGCAATGACCACTTTAAGGCTGGTAGTCCTCCAGGCTCTCCTGTCCTTAAATCTGAACTGCTTGATAGTGCCAGGAGTGGTGACACAAAAAATTTGAAACAGGCACTGAGAGCAAGAGTGTTCATACCATATATTAATCAAGTGGGAAAGTCTGATGATGTGAATTGCCGCCTAATTTCCTCTCTTCCTTTCAACTGTAAAGGAAATTTTGTAGGAAATTAAAAGGCAAATTTATAGCCCAAACTTCAGATATACTTAATTATACTTAAATGAGATGCTTAAATAAACATCAAGTAGAGGATATAAGTGCTTTCTTACATATTTTATAAAGTTCCTGCTAAAACCTTCAAGTTTTCAAAAAATAATGTCAAAAATTTCACTGCTTTTTTGGCTTCCTATGTTTGTAGGAGTAATGTGATTAATTTCATTATCTCAGCCCCATTTTCATAAGTGTTTATCTTTACTGTCATTTCCATGTTCAAGTGAAGTTCAGCAATGACATGCAACTTGCTTAATCTCTATTTTGTTCTTAGATTACATTTTTTTACAGTTTTTTTAAAAATTAATTCTAACAGTCAGCCTGGCAAGTAGAGAAAATCATGTCTATTTATGTCTGAGGAAAAATCTGGGATGCATTTATCCAAACCAGGCCAAAGTTACCTATTAGTCTGAATTTTACCATTCATTTGAAAACATTCTGTGAATTCTTACAAATCATTATTTTCATTTTGTTATTGCTGCTGCCGTGGGAACAAATGAAATTGGAAAAGTAGTTCACAAGGGAGGGATAAAAGTGTTGACAGATTTTTTTCAAAATGGGGAAAGTAGCAAATGGAGAGAGAACAAGAGAAAACATGAAAAAAAAAAAAAAGGGTGGTGGGGACTTTGGGCCAACACTTGCTGACAGCCAGGGAAAGGTCAAGAGGTGAGGGTAGGAGCAAAAGAAACAGAGAAGCCTACTAAGGCTTGTAAATAAAGACATTTGGCTCCAGGTAGAAAAGTTAACTAACAACACTAGGTTCCCTTCTGAAAGGATGTAGTCCTAAAGAGGTGAGAGGAGTCACAGGCACATACAAGCTGTTATACTGGATTGAAGCAGGGGCCTTGTTAATCAAGTACTTCTCAGCAGGACCCAGCTGTTTTCTCAAAGATTTCAAGTTTTGGAATACCAGTACCCAGAGTAACCTACCAAAACCCTGTTAGCAAGAAATTGGCTAGTACTTTTATTTTGGGTTGTTTTTCTTACTTTTAGGTGGTGTAACTGAGAATCCTGGCAATTCACAAGAACAGACAACTCTTTTCTAATTCCTTGAAATTCTCTGGGTGTGAACCTGGCTGGAGGTCAACTGAAGTTCTAAATTTTTATCCTTGTTCACAGCTGTAAGTAATGGCAGAACTACATTTAAAAGAGTAAAGGTGTGTTGTGTGCATACCCTTTTACTCTATCCAGACTGGAAGATGTATATCTCAGGATGGTTTGTTGTTGCTGGGAGGGTTGTATAGAATTGTTCTACACCTTTTGCACAATTATGAGCAAATTATGACTATACTGTTTGTATATGTCCTAGCTCCAGCCAGGACAGAGTTAATTTTTGCAGTATCTCGGAGGGGGCATCTCCAGGACGTGGGGATTTTTCTATACCACCTCATGTCATTGCCAGTAGTGGGGGGAAGGGATTCTTAGGAACAGAAGGAATCCTTTCTGGGTTGGCAGCATGGTGTAGGGAGAAGTTGGGTATTTTTGTTTCTGTGTGACATTGTTCACTTCTTTCTTGTATCCTCCAGCATCACTATTGTTGCTGTTCCTGTTAGTTTTCCTTATCTCATTGCTTTTCCTAATAAATTGTTCTTATCTCAACCCATGACCTTTACCTTTTGTACCTCCAACTCTCCTCTTCATCCTGCCTCAGAAGGGGGAGGCAGAGGGGAGGACAGCAAGTGAGCAAGTGGCACATGGTGTGGAGAGTCTCAATAGGAGCACTAAATTGGAGGGTACCATTCCTAAACCATGACAGCATCCTATTCTCATTATCCTTAGTGTAGGATCTCAATCGGATATACCAGAAATTTCAAAGTACTATCAAGTATATTTTTCTTTGTGCTACATAAGATACTCTATATGCCATATGATCTTAAAAAAAAAGTAGACATTTACCTTTATAGGAGAGGACTTAGTTTCAACTCCTCACTCTAATAATTTTCTCTTGCTTTTGATGACTAAAGTCATCTTTTTCCCCGTCAAATGATTTAGAATTTTTCTTTTTGCATTTAGATATGTATTGTGGTGTTGGACAGTGAATCCTCCTGCTACCTTGCCCCATTCTGATAATTTTCTTTTTCATCCAAACACTTTTGAAGGAATCTTTATTAATTTATCCTCCACTAAGCCAATCTTTACCTCACAAAAAAAGTGCACAAGTGTAAACAAGCATAACATTACCAAATATTAAGATTCTTAAGAGTTCGTGCATACATGGACTACTTTCCAGCTGCCATAAGTCATTCACACTCAAGTGTGAATATTTTCAACTTGTGTCATCCTCTTTATCATTTCCCTCTTTTCTCCCTCAGCGTGACTCACTGCATTATGATGCTGTTTTTTAAATTTTTCTCTCATTTTCCAAGCTTTGTTTTCATGATCAATCTCACAAAAGTCTATGTCCCTGTTGCACATTCTAGCCTCCATCCAATCCATTTTCCTTGAGTCGTCTAACTATGAAGTTTAAGTCAGATGCTTTACTTGCCTGGGCTGTCTATACCTCTAGAATGTGATTCAGTTCAAGCATGGGGTGAATTACATTTTGGAAGTTCCTGTGCCTTCATCTGACAGAAAAGGTGCCTTAGGTAACACTGTTCCTAATTTCAGCTATGTATGAAATTAGGTGGAACTGAAACAAGTCCCACAGCTTACAAATAGAATGCTGGAAGACAGAAGGCTTTGCAGCAGAACTGGCAGTTTCAATTGCAATTCAAATAGATGGGAGAGAGGGAAAAATTCGTTTTCATGCAGCTCTGTTCATAACACATCACAGTGCAGGCTGATGTTCTAGTTCTAAGGATCATTCTGTGATCAGATAAAGTATCATAGTTCTGAAGAAATACCTCTTTTGTAGTAGTGAACTGAAATAATTATTTGTGCTTTTATATGGTGAAAACCACAGTAACCAGAGCAGAAAGTCCCTGATCATTCATCTGTACTTAGAGACAGATCTGTCACAAGAAGTGTGTGTGATTAATATACAAAGTGGAAAAGAATAACCCATTCAAGGATCTGAGATTATGCTAAGAAAAATCATCTTAGATAACCAATGTAGAAAGCAAAAGCAGTTATCATGTATCCTTATTAGAAATTCAACTATAATATTCCTTTCTTCTTTGATGCTTATAATGATATTCTTGCATTAAGTACTGAGCTGTCTTCAGTGTTTCCAGTTCTATATAAGTGTGTAGTTTGGATTTTTTCCATCTCAGTAAGTAAGGGCATTAAACATCTTCAGATGCCATATGAATTTTGGAGTTCAAATTAGTAAATTCTGGTTCTGTGTCACTGCTGATTCTTCATGACCAACCAAACCAAACAAATAAATGAGAAGAAATAGGAATGGAGTCTTTGTTATATACCCATTGCAAAGGCACTATATATTAAAGCTTGCATATTCAACAACATGGCAAAACACGCAAAATATGTTGAGGTACATGTTGGGGGGTTTTGTGCAGTTTTTTCCTGCTAATGAAGAAATACAGTTTCTAGTCTGTAGAGCAGCCCCAATCAATAAGCATATCCTGATGGTCTAGATTTTTCACTGTTTTGTTAGTATCATATTGCACGCAGCATCCACCTCTTTATCCTGCTGCATGCTTGCAAGCAGCAGCTGTTTCACTGTGGCTGTCCCCAGGTATTATAGCCTCATCCTGTAAGATTATCCTTCAGCTCAGTCCCTGAAATACAAATATTTGACGATATGATTCCAAATATGTTTATGCAAGAAAAGTGGATGTCTCCATCCCTTGTCCTGGTTTCTGTAATACTGGGGTGATGAGGCTTATAAAATACAGAAATATTTAGCTTTTTTTTTTTTTTTTTCTGAAGAATGAATGAATCAGGCAAGTAAATTAAATGGAAGTTCCTAGTAACTAACTGAATAACACACAACTGAGTTTCATACCACTCAGGCTAGAGCTATACGTGCTGCTGAGTTGAACATTTAGATGGCACACAATTCATTGCATTCATGATGCCTGTAGCAATATTCATTTCAACCACACAATAGTGTGTTGAAATGAAGTGTTATACTTCCATCATGAGTAATTAGTAGTCAGCTCTGCCACCTTCCATACAGAAGCAGAATATATGAGACTTCCATTTGCTATTGGGCACTCATTCCCCTCAAATTTGAGAGGTAAACCAATGAAGGTATGCCTGGCCTACATAAAGCAAGACATTTAGGAGAAGATGCTGGTGAGCACGTGCCTAGAGGGCAATCGACACTTCTAATGGTGTGAAGAATAATTTGAATGAGGATAGGTACAGAAAAGCTGTAAGGGAAAGGGAGACTATATTTTGAGGGGAAATTAGTGAGCTTGACTGGTTTAGCCTAGCACAATGAAAGATAATCAGGGACATGGTAGTGGAACAGCTACACAGAGTGACACCTGAAATACTTACAGCAAATTTGTGGTTCCATCATATGCAATTGCGTCTGTTGATTGGTGTGGGATGCTGTTCTCCATTGCCTTACTCAGAACGACCTAACTTCCTTAGGAATGTCCTTCCTAGGACATTTAGAGGTTAATAATTTCCATTACCATCTACTTGCACCCTAATGTTTATAGCTACTGACCTACATGCATGAGATGTTCAAGGACTCAAAAAAGCTTATATAGTTAACAGCAGGGCTGGAGACCATTTCGTCTCAGAACTGTCATAAAACCGTCTTTGGATTTGATAAGAGAAACCCATGTTACTCATGTCCCTTCTGGTTTAATTTCCTTGCATAACAGAACCCATGACAGCCCTCCTTACCCGATGTTTTCTCACATTTGTATGCAGTTTTAATTAAAGACTTTTTACTTTAGGAGGCTACCCTGATGTACTCTTCTGTCTCTCCAGCTCTCCTTTCTCATGTAAAGTTTTTGTTTACAGCTCTTGCAGAATCAGAAATCAGTACCAGCTGTTTCCCTTGTTATAATTTAGCATCTGGAAAAGAATTTGGTTTACATATACATGCATGACAAGAATGTATCAGATGAAATTGCCCTCAACTTACACCAACTATTAAATTGTCTTTTTTTTTTTTTCCAGTGCTTTCAAATATTACAAAATATGTTACAAAGCAGGTTCCAGGTTTCTAAGCAAATTAAAGAGCAAGGAAAATGTGCAAAGTAGCCTTTTCAAAGGCCACTTGAATAAATAATTAAAAATACAATTTGCCCTTAAGCAAATAGGAATTTGAGTCCCCACTGAATTCAGTAGCAAAGCTTTTATTTATTTATTTTAGAGTAGACTATATCAGAATCTAGTAGTTCCTATATGATGCTGCTTACTTTTACACTGTGTGAATTCATCAGAATGGTGAAAATGGCCTCACATTAGAAACAAGATTTTAAAATGTCTCAGAAATCTTCCCATCAGCAATAAACTTAGCAATTATTCTAAATCTCAATAAAATTGAAGGTTTTTATATAGTATTTGTTTATAGATCAATCTAAACCCAAGCAATTACCAATGGACAGGAAAGCCAACCATAAATACAGCTGCTGAAAAAAAATGCAGTGTCATAATTAATAAGCTGCAAGCAGCAAATGTAAATATTATCCATATGCTGTTAATATCATTGGAAATTAAATATTTATGGAAGGAAAAATCTGTCAGTTCCACACATCAGCACCTATCATTTCGGTATGATAGCTTAGCTTGAAGGTTAAATTAGATATTATAAAGAAATTCTTTGCTGTGAGTATTTTGAGGCACTGGAACTTGTTGCTCAGAGACGTCGTGAACGCCTGATCCCTGTCAGTGTCAAAGGCCAGGTTGAATGGGACCCTGAGCAACCTGATCTAATGAAAGTTGTCCCTGCTCATGGCAGGGGATTGGAACTACATGACCTTTAATGTCTCTTCCAACTCAAACCATTCTATGACTCTATGATTTTTATGCAAATGAAAAGTGGTCCAGATCAAGAAAAACTGCTCCCATTTCAAAACAGGTTTGAAAGCCAAAAACCTTTTTCTTGTACAAGGTAATCGGTTGAAAAGGTTTTTAACACAGATTTGTTAAACGTGTATCCTGGAGAAAATAAAAAAAAAAAAAAAGAAAAAAATAAGAAACAAGAGTAGGATCAAAATACATGAAGTTTATATTCCAAAATGGTAACTCCTTTTGACCTGGAAAACTAAAACATTGCTTTCTTTCCAAGGAAAGTTGTCTATTATGATCAATTAGGATATATTTAAAAAATTAATGCTAAGTGAAAAATATAAATAAAATACAGATTTTTGTACTTCATCTAATCAAAATAGCTTGAGAATAAATGAATATTAAAATTAAAGTACATGAATATATAAATAATTTACAAAAAAACACTAAAGAAAAAGTTAAGAATTCTTTTTCTTATATAATAATACTCTACTCAAGAAGTTTCCAGTGGATTCAGCTCTGATAAGGATTCCATCAGAGTCACACATAGATTTTTTCCCCAGTGTACATCTTGTTTAACTAAACTAAGGAACATTTGCACTTTTGTTGAATTTGCAGATCTCATTTCTCTAGTAAGTGTTACAGTGTTGACACCCAGAGGCTTTTGATTCCCATAAGGCTTTAGAGAATGAGAAAAGATCTCAATGAACTTGTAGTTACATCACTGCTTTTGGTGATTTTACCAGTTTCATATTAACTGATGAAAATTTTATCTAATTTCGAAACCAAGTGTTTTGTTCCTCATTTTGTTATCTATCTTGTTTTTGTTATTTGTTTCATGTTTGGTTTTGTTTTGCTGGTTATTTGTTTGCTTATTTTCTGGGAGGAGTTGTATTTCCTTTGGGCAGGAATCATATATCAACGTTTATTCTTTTCCTTTTTTCAAGACATTGAAAACCAAGGAGATAATTTTTCTCTGTTTTTGAGGTTTGAAGTACTTCTACCATATAGAAAACATTTGCCTCAGTTGATGACTTCCAGGTTAGACATAGAAAAGAGGCATTATGCAGCAATTTCTGGGAGTGCTTTGAAAATTTCTGGAAGATTCCGTCAGTCAGGTTTGCTACTGGGACCTGAAAGGAGTGTACTGTGAAGGAGCAACCTATCTCATATTAGCTCTGAGGGAGCTAATATGAAGTCTAACACCTAGAAGTCTAACACCTAGAAGGTCTTTATTACAAGGAAGCCAATCCATACAACCCTGACAAGCACATAATTTTCTCCTAATAAGGCCTTTCGTCGCATTAGCAGATACTTGAAGACATTTAATCCAAGGAGTTGACTCACCTACTTTTTACTGATCTTGGCCCCAAGTTCTCTGAACTTTCTGCTGGGCTTCCAAAAGATTTCTCACTCTGCTCTGCAGCCGTGGGTGACAGCTCACATGACTTGACAAGAATGATACCCAGCAGAGAGCCTAAACAGTTGGAAAAAGTGGATTTACTGTCATGGGACACATACAAGAGCTGAGAGCTCATAGAGAGTTTTCTAAATTTCAATTTTCCCAGACCTAAAGTTCACCATATCTGTATAATGATGAAGTTCCCAAGCCCTGTGGAGATTTTAAATCTGTGTTTCTTGCTTGGTGTGAGTCAGCAGTGTCTAACACATCTAAAGATACGTAGAATCAGGACCTGGATGCTAGGATTTCCAGTCCCTTTCGCTCTGCAGTTTTCCTGTGTGTTTATTAAGTGTCCCTTAAGTTGTAGAATTTTTTCTAGAGAAGAAAAGTAGTATCTAAAGCAGGAAAGACTCAAAATTCCTGTTTAAATTATGTAAATTTTCTTCTGTATAAGAGTCATGAGCTCTCCCAATTCCTCTCCTTTCTTGGACAGCTGTGTAAGAGAGGTTGTTGAGTCTACATTTGCCTAACATTTGGCATTAGATACAGTAACCTAAATTCACCATATGCATATGTGTTTATGGACCAATACATTCTCCTCCTTCCTACAAACCTTGATTACTCTTGAGCAGGGACACTTCTTGCATGACATCCAGTTGCTGGTGCTAGGCCTAACCTGTCTCTGCCCAACTCTTGGCATCCTTGATCCACTTTGACTGCTCTATCAGGACCTCAGAATGAAGCCAGCTCTTTCACAAAGGCAGGAGCTCCCAGCTCTGCACTGAAACACTCAGCTCAAAAAAAAAAAAAAAAATCCATTTTTTTTAGTGAAACTGGTCTGTCCTTTCTTTGAGTCTGTTTTCAGTGCGCCTGGGCCCATGGGCTCAGTGAGCACTTCCAGGAACCGGGATATAGAAAGTGGGGATTAAAGAGCCGTTTTCAAGATCATGAAAATTATTGGAATTATAATGTGTTTATATGTTGTATGTAAAAGTATATAGGACCTGATGACACCTTTATTTAAATACACTTAATAGCATGGAAATTCTACATTTGTCAGGAGAGAAAAATCTAAGTGCTATAATTTACTGGGGAAACACTTAATTGCATAGATACAAGAAGCTTCTCAGGCTACTAGAAGTAACACCAGCTCAAAAAATAGTAGTTGTAGTAATGATAGTAATAATAGCAACCAGACCCTCCCACTCCAAGCTTTTGAAGGTTCATTTTGCAGTGTCCGTACTACCTACCAGAATTATGACAGATATTGTAGTGCTTGTGTAAGAAAAAAGAAGTTGCACTGCCAAAAAGACCCCCCAAACATTAAAAAAATGGTTGAATTAGAATAGGTAATATGTATAGAGTGACTTTTTTGTTTGATATTTACACTATAATCTCAGCATTTTGCAAATAACCATCATTCATATTTTGCAAAGAAAGCAGATGTACATGAGTAATTTCCATTCCTCTATGGCTGATCCAGCAGAATCCTGAAACACGAACATAGCAGAAAACCCATGCCAACACTATTTTTATTCTAGTGTTGCCTTTGGTTTTAACCCTTGTATTTTTCAAATCCTGCATTGTCTGGCGTGTATGCTTTATATCTCGTTGGTTGCTGTTTTCTATAGACATAACACTACCATTCTGTACTTACTCTCCAAGGACATTCAGGCTGCCCAGACCCACGCTGGGGGCGGGGGGGAGGGTGGCGAGCTAGGGGGAAATTGTAAAGTTTTAATTGGTAAATCTATGCTGATATGAGAATGGACCAAACCTATAAAAGTGTGGAGAACTCGTGACTCGTCATCCATTTTGGGTGATGCCCCAAGGAGGGGGCTTTGTCTGCCCTAAATGTACCTTTGAAGGCCCTTCAAATAAATACCCACCTTTTATTCCCTTACTCCTGCCTGGCCTCAGTTTTTGGGCTAGCCTTTTAGGCATCACTAGGAACATTAAAATTTAAGTTTGTTTTGCTGAATCCAGGGCATAAACTGGAGATTTGAAGCCTGTCCAGGTACAATTCTGAAGGCTGCAGTGACATGACCTGTCCTACATGAAAAAAAAAAGTGTTTTGTCATGACTGTCTGAATAATGAATTAGTAGGAATGCAATGATGGTGATTTACTATTTGAGGCAAAGTACTACTGTCAATTGATTCCAATTTTTTATTCAATACCAGAATCAAGGAAATAGCAATGAATAAAGAAAGGGATGGAGATATCTTTTTTCCCAATTTATATTAAATTAATGATATTGGATGTAACCCTTGGAAGACAATATCCTCTAAAATTCCTTAGGGTGAAAAGGGCAGATTCATTGAAAATTGCTTCCAGTATAAATTCCAGTGATTACTCTTGGCTTTTTTCTGTTTAAAGCATGTTTTAACAGTATTGAAAGTGGCTTGACATAAATTTTGCAGTAATGTACATTGATTAAAATTTTAGTAGAGTAAAAACAATGTTAAAAGTATGTGAACAAAATATTTTTGTAATAATAAAACTGTTTTCAAATGCTTGTAGTCTACCTCTTAATGCCTTATGGGACTTAATAGCTTTCTATATAACCTGAAAAGGAGAACAAAACTGACATAACAGAAAATACATGTATTTAATCATAAGCTTATATTGAAACAAAGAAAAAACATTCATTCTTCAAACAAGTTTGGTTTGTACCTGAAATGTGCCAGCTTTAATAAAAACTAACAAGTTCAAAACCAAAACAGTAAACAGAATATTTTTTCTAATCTTTGTTTAATACATAAACTCAAAGATGTAAAACGCAGATATTTTCTTGGTTGGCTTGACACTGATGGTGATATCTAAGGATATATGACTCACATATGTGAAACCTTATTGCATTTTTCAATCATTGCCTAAGACAGTGAATAAGGAATTGCAGAGGTGCTAAGAAATAACAGCAGCTCTCTGATTTTTTCAGATTCTTACTTGAAAAATAGAGAAAAGGCCTTTTCTCATTATTTTTCTAACTTTTTTTTTTTCCTAACAGTGCAAGAAGGTCTCCCACCAGGCCATTTGTGCTCTGCTGGACAAAGAAAGAATGTGGAAAAAACACTCAAATTGAACCCATAGGGATGCAGTTTTTCTCAATTGTGAATGAGGGATTAATTTCAGTAAAGTGTCAGTAAAGTAGATCTAGGTGGAAAAGAAAAAGAAAACAAACTCTGTATTCTTTCACGGAAAGTAATGAAATTTCAAGATATACCTTGTTTACTAATTGCTGCAAATCTTATTGACATAGAATAAAAGAACCAAAGACAAAAAAAAAATTGAAAATTGAAATATTACCTTTATGCTGGTTGCATCCCTTCAAAGAAAAAATATTGCTTCCATTTTATAGACACAAAATCAGTAAAAATATAAATCCAGGTCCAGTACTTATACGTACCAAAGCTTGAGGAAAGGCCAAGCAAAAAATTTACAGTGAAAGAAACCTCTACCTGTAAATCCTGAGTCTTGCTAAAATCAAAGTCAAGACTGCTTTAAATATATTCCATTAATTTCTGAGCAACCAATATTCAGAATTTTTTTTCTGACCAGTCTCTCTGGGTGTTATCTTTTGGACTTACTGTGCCTACTTTCATGAAGAAGCAGAAATTTTCTGGCACAGATTTTGTGACAAGCACAGCTCTGCCAACAGGAGGTATCTTATTCAAGCATATTTAATCCTTTTAGCCTCAGTATAAAGAGATTCTTCGCTGTCAAGGCATTAAAGTCTTCTGCAGATACCAGTACTTGAAAACCATTAACTATCTAATTTCATTGCTTACTAGGGTCACTTAGGTTACCATGATCATTTACATCAAAAAAGAGTGTGTCCAGATTGTTGCAATAGTCTGTTAATGAAGATAGTAGAAATTCATTTCACTGAACGTCCCAAAATTTGCTGTACCTGCATAGAAAATACTGTGGTTATATTAAGTCAAATTATTCTCCTGTTTGAGAATGCTCTCGTATACAGTTTGCCATTTCTTTATAGAAACAAGCATTTGTAGTCTTTCAAACTTTTAATGGAAATTTAGAAATTGGTTAAGCCATACATAGTTGAAGTCTGACATTCAATACTCTTAGTTTCTTTTTGAAAAAATATTAGTGACGTAATAAATTAAATTTATTTTTGCAATTATTTGTTATTATTTATACTTTAAAAAATGTCTTTTGGCTCTTGCCAAAAGCTTTGTGAAATATACATGCATATGCAAAAGAATGCTGAATGATTTGTTAACAATGTCATGAGGTGTTTTAAAGCAGAGAAATGAAATATGAAGGCTAACTTCATCTGAGTAAAAGCTGTTTGTCTTTGAAAAGTATAGATATTTTTAAAATCTTATTTAGATTTACAAAAAAAAAATCTCTATTTCAATTTCTAAGAACAGACCTAAAAGCTAAATTTTAGACATTAGTCTCAAAACCTGTGTTTGTCTTTAAAAGGATATATTTCTGCACTTTTACTATTACCGTTCCCAGGTGAAGTCAGGAAATATTTTATCCACCTGAGCAATAGGAAATCAATAAAAATTTAGCCAAAAGTGTGACTGAAATATAGTTTAGTCTGGAGAATGAAGTTCAGTGCATCATTCTATGTTTGTTATGTTATGATTTTTAATGCAGATAATATTTGCATTCATGCATTCATTTGCATGAAATTTAAAAGTACTTCAATAATATACATTTATGGTGCAAAATTATCAGGCCTTGATCAATAGGGCCATCTTGAATCCCTAATAATATGCCAGTTTTCATTCCTCCGTGCTTTCTGTCTTTTTTCCTTTCTTGATTATCTTCTTTCGGTATAGAGAAAGAAAGCTATTTTCATTCTTTTCAAGTGCTTTGGGCCCTACGTAAAGCTTTATGCAGTAAGAGTTTGCCATGAACAGAACAAGTTGATAATGCTTGGACTATGTCTATATAACCTTAATTTTCATTCAGATTATTACTCACACAGAATCTACCCAGGAAGATCCTGATCTGAAATACAATTCATATTGCTCAAACTAATTCTTTTCCATCTATCTTAATTCATTCTTTGTTGAGTTGTATTAATACCAATAGTACCAGACATTTGGAAGCAACATACACAGTGTTTAGAGGTCAACATCAACACCATTTTTTTATAAAGGACAGAAACAAAATCTCATAACCAATATTTTATATAAAATATTTCATAAAAGCAATGAAAACAACCACCCCATCTAATGTATTCAGAAAATCTTGGTTAGTGCAGATTTGGACAGGTCAAAGTTTTGTTTAATGAATGATTTGAAAGTATGCTGTCTGAATATTTAGCAAAATTCAGATAAAGAAAAATCTTTGGATTATTCAAAACTCTTGAAAACTTCTAAAATCATTATCTGTTCAGTTTGTATTTTCAATTTAACATCCCAGCAGAATTTTTATGAAATAAATATCTAGGAATATATCCTACTGACCACTGGATCTGAAAGGTCCTGTGCATTTTACATAGTTCAATTATTTTATAATTCCATAAACTGATGCTTCTCCTTAAAGTGATTGAAAAATTAAAAATAGATCCATTTTGCAATTCTGTTTTTATAATTCTGCATTTCTTTAATCAAGTATTCCATTGCTATTTGGAGTTCCAGTGATAATTGCCACAGAGAGAAACTTTAAGTCTCATTTCACCTCTAATTAAACAGTTTATATAGCTGCTAAAATTATTGCATTTCTTTGTTGCATTCATGCTGTATTACATGTTGCAGGGGTTTTAGACAGGGATTTTTTTGCTTACTCATTATTCTTTCTACTTTTATAAAACTATACCAAGATACATTATTTTAATTTAAAAGTAATTTTATTTTTTAAAATCCTTTTCACTCTTAAGGGAAATAAAGTGTCTTCCAATAGAACAGTACAGTTTGTTAAATACCAAAAAAGTAGTTTAAGTCATTTCATAGAATCTGACTATAAGAAACAAAAACTAAGAAATTCAGGGGCAAAACATCGCTGTTAATTCATCCTTCAGACTCAGAATGAGGAAAACATGAAGGTAATTACTCCAGGTATTAGAATTTATATATATCAAATTTTGCAAATTTTCTGCAATATGAAGGCCTTTTCAAACAAAATATTTAAATATTTTATGCATAAGCTAAATGACGTGGGTATTCTTTTTGAACTTCAGAGGATGGCTTGTTTATATGAAATACAGCAGTCAAACAATATAAACAATATATTGCACAGTAGAACATAATGCAAGCAACAGGCATAAATCAATAAATCATAAATGTAATTATCAGAATAACTGTCTTTCTTTGGTATTTAGAGAAAACAAAAATTATTTTTTATGTGTTTCTTTCACCCACTCCTCCATTTTCTGTCAAAATTGTAAAGAGTACTTTGAAAGAGATGACTTGCAACATTGATGGAAGTGGTAGCCTTCCTCAGCCTGAAATTACTCTTTCAAGACCAAACATTTTTTTTTACTCAGTTTTTCTTCTTTTCAATTTTGTCTTAATCACAATCTTTAAAAAAAAAACTTAATATTTTGTTCATGTGGTGCTGTGTTAAGAAGCATAAAAGATACTGATTTTTTTTCTATCTAGAAAAAGTAGGGGTTTTTATCAAAGAATAATCATATCAAAGGTATGACCTACCTTTAACAAACCTGGACTGTATTTAATACCATTTTACATACATATCCAGGGCCTTTATTCTGTTTTCCTTTAAAAATGTCACTGTCAGAGACCACATTAGACACTGAGAATAGCTTGGTTAGAGCATGGTGGCAATAACACCAAGGTTTGATCCCTGTGTGGGCCATCACTTAAGAGTTTGACTCAATGATCCTCATGGGTCTGTTCCAACTCAGACTATTCTGTGTTTTGCTGTGATTATTATCTCTGTAACTGCTGAGATTAACTTCTCCCACTGTCGCTCTGGCTGCTAGCTGCCAGGTGGCCCCGGCAAGCGACAAGATCCGGTGTCCACCTGGCGTGGCTACCAATGACCCCTCGGCAGTTCTGTGCTGCCTGAAAAAGCAGGAAAGGCAGGCTGCAGCAGTGCTGTTGCCTAGGAACTCGGCCAGGGTAAAAGATAGAGAGAGGGCCAATGCTGTGTCTTTAGTTCAGACTTTATTTCCACCCCAAAGAGCAGGGGGTGTGGTTGGAAGGGGGACAGGCAGGCAAAGGCGTTATGGAAGGGGTGACAGCACTTTTTAAAGGGGGTGGGAGAGAGGGGAGCAAGGGAGCAAGCCAGTAAGGGAAGGACATGAGGTAACAGGGAACAAATCATAACAAATCAGGGGAGGAACAGATACAAACCAACCAATAGAGAACTGAACTGAACAGAACCTTCCAGCGCTTCATACATAAAGAATAGGCTGCATTATTAAACATGAGGGGTTTGAGCCAATGGGGAGAAAGGAACAGCGAAGCTTCTGGACGGGAGGGAGGAGATGCTGCGGGAGTGACACACAGCGGGTGTCAGCCCTAGACTCGAGCCTTGCCCTCAGATCTGCTATCAGGGTCAGAGTCCTGGGCAGGGAATTCCACCCACTGTATGGCACTCAGCCCCAAGGTGGGCTGGGCCACCGCAACATCCAATCTTTTTAATTACTCAGAGAGCATTAGAGAGTACTGCTCCACACTAACTATATTTATTGATAAGGCTTGGTACAGGACTGTTTTCATGAGTCAGTTCTTTTAAAAGTAGGATAGATAATACTTTGTTTTCACTACTTGAGCATAGTGATCTGTTTGAAGTTTATTTCCTTCCTTCTGTGCTTAGTTTTCTAATTCTTTCTTTCTATTAACCATTAGGCCTTTGTTCTCACATCAACATTATAATTTTAATGAAAAGGTTTTTTATCAAGGTTTACTAGACTTAGATGTTCAATATGAAATTCTTCGTTGTCCTTGAAAAATCAAGTTCCTGCATTTCCAAAAGACCTGCAGCTTCGTTAAACCCTAAACCATCAAACCTGCAAATATCTGCAGTAATATTTCTTCAAGTCCAGCCATAATCAGATCACCAGAAATAGTAACTATTTTGTTTTCTTATTTTTTCCAGTAGTGGAAATGAAAAGGATTCCCTAGAAATTTACTTACAGAAAAGAAAATAGGTGAAAAAAATTGAAATATATATTGACAAGAAACCATGATGAAATATTACTGAACAGTTTCTTCCTCAGATATATCGTCTCCCTACTGAACACCGGGCAGAGTATTGGCAGAAGGACAGCTACCAAGTAATTCTAAAAAGGACTAAATACTCAATACATAAAACGGAAACAAAAGACCCTTTGAATTTCTCTTCTGAATCACAGACATGATATCCTAAAGTTGGAAAATTGTATTAAACAAAAATAATTGTTTGCTGAAATAACTTAGTGTGTGGAATAAAGATGGAATTGTCAAATCTGTATTTCAGAGTTTAGCCCCAATTAACAGGACAGGAAGAGAGCATGCTGTGCTAGTATGCTTGTGCTCTCATTACTTTTTTGACCTTACTACAACAGTATTTTAGCAAATGGAGGAAAAGGTAAGTGATAGGTACTCAGGCTAAAAGGTGTTAGGACTGTAAAATATATCATGAATAATTTCTGCTTCTCTCAGTCTCTGTAGTGGTTCATAGTAACTAAAAGGAGTCGGAAAACCTGTATCTAAACCATCAGGTGCCAGCCCTCTTAGACACACACATTTGAATTGAGGATGGATCCACTTGTGACACACAGGCTTGTATTCAGAACCAGAATGGCTCTGAAGTAATTATGACATCCATGAAAATCATAACCAAATAGGATAATAATGCAATTTGATGGTTCTAATTAATGTTAGACTGCCCTGAGGTGCAGGGCATGTCATGTTCAATTGGTCATATCACATCTTAGCCCTGACTTCAGCGCATGGTGCAGCAAAACGTTACTCTAATTAAAAACATACAGAAAGAAAATAAGTCTTCAGTCCTGAAATACATGCACCCACTCAGCTTTGGTGAAATGTCAGAAGAAGAAGCAGCTTCCAGTGATCTTATACCTGACAGAGTTCCTGACATAGATACTGGTTTCTACATGGCAAATTTAACTGAAAACACTGCAAATCAATAAGGAAGGATTTCTGCTTAATAATGTTCTAAAAGTTCTCATCTTTCTGATGCAAGCTGGGACTTTTGCTTTATTTATGGGCTTATGTGCTTGTGTGCATTGCTTGCTGCTAATCTCACTTTTCCAGATAGACTGTGAAACAGTCAATTTTAACAATCTCCTTCTTCCAAGACACTCTGATGACCTTCCCACCAGCACATAAGGAAGTCTCTTACAAAACTTGGAAACTCTGTGGTCCAAGCAGGATAAATACAGAGGTTTATGAGGTGTCTTCTACATCTCCAAAGCCTTTGGATGTGCACGTATTTCTATGTGAATTAAGTATTCTAACTTCTTGGCAACCAATCTATCTGAACTGCCTGAAAACTAAATTGTCTCCTCTTTCCCTTTTCTCTATTCCAGTTTGACATGTGCACATAATGATTATACTCCCAAGAAATTCTTAAACTTGTCTGTAAAACATGATACTTATTGCATTTTAACAGAACATAACAGTATTTCCATATTAAACTATCAATATAGATTATTACCATTATGTGCAGTAGATGGCAATAAAACCACCACCTGGTACTGGGCTTTTGAAAACTACTTGGCTTATTTTCCTTGTAAAAACAAAAAAAAAAATATGCATTAGGATCGACTGTTACACAAATAAAAGAAATTAATCGCAGTTATTTTACACGTTACTTGTTCTCATGCAATAACCATGCCAGCTAAAAAGGATTGGAAATACAGCACTTCGCAAAAATCAGGGTTCCCAGAGACGATCCACTCCCTGGGGAAGAATAAAGAAGGTTCTCTATCAATTCTGTCAATGTTACTTGGTTACTGCTGCTGCTATTAGTGACAACAAGCAACAGAAAAGCTTAAACGCTGTCTGAGAATCTCACTGCAATGAGGTTTGCATTTTCCTTCTCAGCACTCAGTCTTGCTCAGCTTTTCATACTTATTTTTCCCTTCTTGCAAAGAATTCCGAAAAATTCTGTAGGAAGCAGAAACCATTGCACTAAGAGAACTTAATTCCTTGATATTTGATTTATTTACTTTCAAACAGTGTCTTCCAAGCCCAGACAGTAACCTTCTTTTCAGAACATCTCACAAAATGATACTTCATTCTACAGTTAAATTTACTCTTTCAGGTACTCTTATACCCGCAAGACAAGATTTGGTCAACTATTTAGGCTTTGGCAGTAGCTATCTTTTAATCAAAAGAGTATCCAAATATTTTCATTCCACATTTATAGTAAAATACAGTTTCACCACAATTTCTACTCTTTTTGGATGATCACCTTAATTTTCTCCTTGTTCAAGTGTTCATAATATCAGAATTTTAATGAATCACTATGTTATAGTGAGCGTGAACAGTAGGAATAAGCCATGGATCTCACTAGCTGAAAATACACTTGTACAAAATTTCTATTTCCTCATAATTTCCCAGATAATCAAACTGATAAAGTTTCATGGAAACAGGCAGTGATAAAATTCAAATAAAGGAATATGGACAAGAGCCTTATAAGACTTGTCTGTCAGGTTTTCCTGCTTTCTTGGCAAACCTGTCTGCCAGACCGCTGTGTGTGATTTGAAATACTGGGGATTCTGTGATCTCTGTTGGGGGCAGACCACTGGACAGACTGCCTTGGAGTAAGGATGCTATTCCCTTTCATCAGTGCATCAAAGCAGCCTTTTTTTTTTTTTCTCCAATGTGGAATGCAACTACATTTCAAAATTCTTCCCCAAATCATGCTATCTTTCTTTACACTGTTCTCTAAATATGGTTGGGCAAGTATGATGGACATTCAACAGAGATCCCAAAATTAAGGAAATGGCTAATTTGGGGCTACATCTCTACAGTTCCTAAAATGCACACAGAATGTTTCCAGTGACAGACAGACATCAGACATCTGAAAAATTCACTTCTGCTAAAAGAAGCATTATGAACAACATAAAACAACAGTTTCACTGTTGCCTGAACAACAAAACCAAACAGCCACATACATTAAATATTGCTCAATATATTCTGCTTTAGAGACAAACACGGACATATTTACTTGTAGATATTTCAGAAGAGAGATACTGTGTGTTGAGATATTGGAGAGTTTTATCCTTTTTTTGGTCTACTTGAGTTGTCAGAATCTCTATTTTTTAATTTTTGAATGTAAATCCAAAGCCTAGTCTCCCATCACCATTAGTGCTACATTTATACTGAAACACTGCAATGCCTCAGAGTCAGGAATGCCTTAGCACTAGGAATGCCTCACCAACCAAATGCTCCGGAAATACGGTTACTTATCTCTCAAGATCCTCACTTGGATGATCAGACATGTATTGTAGACCTAATAAATCTTAGATACAGCTAATTATTGCCTGGGAGATGAAGAAGATTCAGGCGACTTTTGAATTTAACAAAGGAATAAATCCATGTTTTTCAAAGTCTTAAATTGGCTAATCTGACAGAGTTGGATTATTTTAACAAATAATTTGATAGAATAACATTTCACATCCCATTTATGGATCAATCTGTACTGGAAATATATCAACAAATTTGGAAGATGTACTCTGGTACAATTAGAATTCCAGCCATGTTAAGGAGCAGAAGCTATGGTAACAAATGCACAATAACTAAAAAGAAGCAAGAGTATTCTCAGAAACCACTGTCCATGACCGTTAAGTGGACACAAGACAGGGAAGGAATTTTCTACCATTATCCTTTATTTGCAACTATTTGGCCTTATTCAGGAAGGACCAGTTGCTCTTTCAATTAACTTTGTCTACAAGGAAACATGTCCCAAGTCTCTTCGTGATGCTGATGCTCTTTTACTTCATGTAGTTCAGCATAACTGAAACCAGCTTCCATATGGTGGTGAGAGTACTGAAAACAGGAAAAAAATATTCTTGTTACTGTGATTTCACAACTGTTGACATTACCTTCCACCAAACCTTCATATCAACATTCTTCCCAATGGAGCACAACTATGACTGAGAATTTAACTACCTGAAAGGAGAAGATTCTTTTTAGTTTTATCAGACACAATACAATCTCCCTTCCAACTCTCTTTTATCTGACAGAGTGATTTTTTTTTCTTTGACATGTTTCTTCTGACAAACCTAAGATAATTCAAACCCAAGGAAACTTCTTTTTAAACACTAATTTTTGAACAAGGTCTCAGTAAGGATGGTCCTTTCAAACTCATCTCACTATTTAGGCATAGGTACAATTCCTGCTGACTTTAAGAGGGTTTGAAGAATGAACTTGAGAATTTTAGCAAGTAGGTATGGAAACAGGCATGTGCATACCTGCCTTAGGTGGGTCTTTAACAACCTTAGCATGTAACACCAGAAAAATCACACAAAAGAAAAAACAGACATTTTGAATTTAAAGGCATTGAATGCTGCAGCTCCTTAGCATCTCATATGCCAGCATTACTTTTATTAGTGTAGAACACAGTTCATCCAAAATAATTATAAGGAGATTATAAGGGTGTATTACAAGTGTATATCTTTGGTATGTACCTTATTATTCTGCCTATCAAGAAATTACAGCTATCATTTCACATATTTATCAGCATGATGCCTAATTTCTCCAGTCATTATAGCCTTAATTTTCTGATAAATAAATAAAATAATGACATCTGCTATAAGTTGATAGGGCATGGCCTTGTTCAGAGTGGACTGTTGTATTTAGCATTTCTGACAGCTTTCACAAGGTGAAGTATTTTAGGTTTAAGTAACTCACTGAGAGTGAGGCTGTTTTGAAATTTTTGAATTAAATAGTTACTTATGTGTAATAAACCACCAAGCCACTACATGAGGATGTTTTTCCTTTATGAATAATTTTGAATATTGCATTTTGATGATTAATAAAACATTCATATTTTTGTAAAAAGGGGAAAGAAAAACAATGCAGTGAAAAATGCTTATTCTTTTTTCTAACATTAGCTGTCATAATTATTCTGAATATAATAGGATCACATTGCTCCAAGTTACTGTTAAAATAGTAACATTTTTATATGCAAAAATGTAAAAATATTTGCTGTAAGAAAGTCAATTTAACGTAAAAAAGTTCATATTCATTTCTTCTGAATATATTGCAAGCAGTATAACTTCTGTGCATCTCCTTGAAGGAAAGTAAGCAATATTAGTCAACTAGGAGGAACTGCTTTGCAGATCAGGAATTATTCAATCACATTTCTTGATTAGCATCAGTGTAAATTTTTTACAAGGGAGAGATGAATCAAGTCTTTACATGTTTTTCCCTACGCCATGGCACAGTGTACCAGACGTATATAAAGCAGTCATGAAACCAGGAAGCAACCCAAAGCTATTTCTATGGAAACAAGCTCTGGCTGCAGGGAAAGCAGTAAATCAATCTCCTTTGTGTTCTGTTTGAGACATGTTTGGACGTTTCCAACACTTGGCTGCCAGGTTACCTAACCAGCTAGTGTCTCAGGATTTAGTAGTACTGGCTGAGTCTGACAGAATTCCTTGCACACCTGATGGACAACCCCAGTTTTGACTGAGGAAAGCAGTCAGGCATTATTATTTTTTTTTTTAACCTGCAGAAATAGTGTCTATTGACTTTTGCTATGCTGTTGCACATTACACACCTTTTTCATTTCTGAAAGATCAAACCCTCAATTGAAAAAACAAATGAAGAAACAAAAAACCCAAACCCTCTCACAACAATAACAACCACAAAACTCCGCTTGAAGTTAAATAGAGTTAGTGTAATCAAAGGAAAGCTAAGCTTTCCTTGGACCCCAGGCCCCAGAATGATGGCATCATCGAATTGCTGTTGGTGAGCATAGGCTGCAGAGGGCAATGTCCCTCAGCAAAGCCCTGTGCTTCCCAAAGAGGAGCCAAGTCTACCTTTTAAGTGCATATTACTTTTTCAAGGGCTGTCAACTGTTCGTAGCATGAAGAATCAGAGGTGTGGAGTCTTAGTGATATAGGAGTGATTAAAGGAACACTAGATGAGTATTCTATATATTTGGTGTAAAACAAGCTTCCCACAACATTTCAAACAAAATTAAGGGTTGTTATCACACGATTCAGCAAATAAAATAAAACCCATAAAGTTTGTTTTGGTTTTAACTGAAGAGAAGGAAAGTCAGGATATCAAAGAGCAGAATGTAGAAACAGGTAGGGACAGAGATTCACTTCTTTGTGAAAGGAAAAAAATGTCAACCAACTCAGTTTTTCTATGAAAATATCAGTCAGGTATATTGGACAGCAAAACCCCAAGATCTAAGGAATCCAAGATCTAAAGAATATAAAGACTGCTTTTTTATTTAGTCTCCCTACAGATGAACAAGGTTGGAGAAGCTCCATGCAATATTGCCAACCATAAGCCTTCAGAAAACATGAAGCCAGTCTTTCCAAATTGTATGACCATCTTTCAAACCAAAAAATCTTCAATATGAATAAATAATATACTTACCTTATGGATTAAGTTATTTGGATCTTATCCACCCTCCTCGAAACATTAAGTTCTATGCTAAAAAAAGAAAGCCAAATATGCCCACTGGACTGCTGCACTAGAAAGGAAGAAGAATTAAATGGGAATGAATGAAGTAAGAGAACAGGAAAAGGGGATGAAAATGGATAACAAAGTTCAGTAAGAGAAAAAAGGCATAGGCTAAGATGTAGAAGGGACTGCAGTTTGTATGCTGTGTAACATTGTGTTTTGCTTATATTGCTTTAAGTCACAGAGACAATAAAAATCTCTTAAAAGTCATTCTAGTCTATAAGAAACGTGGAATTCTGAGTGATGAATATATGCACACAGTACAATTCCACATTGTCATTATCCAACTTGAAGACACATGAGCATAGATTGCCTATTTGATGCATTAGCACCAGAGTTTATTGAACAAGATACTGTCTAGCTCCATCTGGAGCTCACAACACTTTCAGATAAGTACATGGTGTTATGAGTAACAAGATAGAGTTCTATAAATATCTAATATCTGCTGCAAAGATATGAGTGATTACTCTAAGGAAAGCACATGGAGTGAAAGAAAAAAGATATCAGAGGTTTATCATGACCTTTGGTTGATGGCAAAAAGAAAATTCTCAAATGAAGAAAAAACAAGAAACATTTTCAAGTTATTTCATATATAGCCTGGTATTCAGATATTCCAAAGCCTCTGCCTAATTATATTCTCAGATACAAATGCAGTATTCATATCCAAAATAACCAGGTTTTTTGGTATTTAGGATAACATAAATACACTGACTTAAAATTTCCCATCTCTTCCACCTACTCCTCCTCCCTCAATGCTTTTAACACACACTGAATATTATTTTTTCCATTGAGTTCTCTTCTCAACACCGTTTCCCTCTCTTCTCAGACATAAATGAGGTGCTGGGCAATGTTCTGACGTCAATGTGGTAATTGCCCCACGGGGGGGAAACAGCAGTTTAAAATAGAAACAGAGACACAGACAGACACATTCATATAGACACCTGTGGGTGCCAACAACACCGATAGACTCAGACTTCTGGGAACGTATGGCAGACTTCAGATGCCACATTGCTCTCTGAGCCCTGTATGACACTGTTTTCCCTGTGTCTTGGCAAAGATTGAGCTAAAAAATTCTGGACTGGCGTTGGACTTGGAGCTGCTCCAAAATTTACCAAGATGCATGGGTGTGGCTGAGGTCTGTTTCTACCTACAACTGATTTTTAATTTTAGTCAATATCTTGCGTATTATACATATACTCTTGATTTCACTTATTATAAAGCCAAAGCTATTTACAAATCTCTGGGTAAATGACAATCCAGCATTTAATTTCTTCAACATCTCTAATGGAAAACCTTCTGAAGGACTGGTACTACGACCCCCTACACAGAGTATGCTGTCTCTCAGAGTTAAAAGAAACATAAAGGCATAACATCTATAAAACAACCTCCAAAGTTAGGAGGCAAAGGTCTGGATTTATTTCTCTTTTCCATCTCTGTTTTAATTCACAACAAACATTAATTAAGACCAGAAAAACTGCGGGGTAGATACATAAAGAAATAAAAAAATTGTTTGTGAGCAGATGATAGAAGGTTTGGCTTGTTTAGTCTAGCAAAGTTATGTCTGAGAAGGGTCGTGCTGAGTGTTTCTGAAAGAATCACCATTTTAACTATTAGATAATTAGCACTAAAAAAATGGGAATGAATTAGCCATTAATATATTGAGAATGGAAATTGGGAGAATTTTTAATCATTTTTCAACAGAAGTTCTGGCATGTCCTTCTAACAAAGAGAGGTTGTTGGGGTTTTTTTAAGAGACCTTTATAATTTTATGCCTGAATTTAGAAACAATCAAAAGGAGGTGGTTCTTTGGACAACAAAGAGAAAATAGTTGTAGCTTTTCACCAAAGAATGCTAAAGACCAAAAGCCATAAATGAGTTCAAGAGAAGACCAGTAAATATTTGCAAGAGAAATCCACAGAAGGTTTCTAAATTGATAAAAAACATTAAGTTGTAGAAGAAAAAGCACACTAGGAAAACATCATGTATATTTACCCTGCTGTTACTTTTCTCTCTTACTTGGCCTGAAGGTAATTTACAACATAGATATATCAGTTTCTAAGAGAACTCTGTACCTATCAGACTTTCTACATGTCATACATCTATTTTTAAGTTAATCTCAGTGGAGTTCAAGACCAAACTATAGTCAAGTTATTCTGTACTCTAAGAAAAAAGTACAGTGAGGACCAAGAGACTTGCTGCAGTTTTCTGTGTGCAACTCCAAAGTGTTGACATTTGTGTCCCTAATTTCTTTATCATCAGTCCAGTGTGTTCTGATCATCTTTGTCCATCTCCAAAGAAACTTCTTGCTCCAAAATCAGTAAAATATTTTTTCTTGAACACTGCCAGAAGCTAAATGTTTCTTGAGAGTAAATCAGTCTTTAAGAATTAGCTACAGTGTCAACCTTAGTCAGGAAGCAGGCAACCTGAAAAGTGCCCTTAAACATATTGTGGTCTTCCTCTTGGAAAAAACTTTGTTTTGGTGAAGAGATCAGGGACGCCCCATGCTGGATACAGCTGTTCTTTCCTACAGACCCAACAGAGGACACAGATGAACCCTTTAGCCAAGCTGGTGTTTCCTCTGCAGAAACATTTAAGGAGGGGCACAGCATGTCTAGGCAGTGAGGAACAAGGAAAATAAGTATAAGAAATAGCTCTGTGAACAAGATCAGAGAAGAAAAAGGTTTCCCTCAGAAGACCCCATGCTGGAGCATATGGTTATGCCCTAAAGAAACTGCAGCCCACAGAAAGCCCACAGAGGAACAGACATCTGGCAGGAACTATGGCCCATGGAGGATCCATGCTGGAGCAGAGGAAAAGTGTGAGGAAAAAGGAGAGACAGAGAAGAAATATTATGAATGCAATACCTATTCCTCAACCCTCCTCCCTATGCTACCCTTGATGCTGTGGAGGTAAAGAAGATGGGAATGAAGGTACAAACATGAGACCAGACTAAGGAAAAAAACGGAGGAAGAGGTGCTACTCCAATTTGTCTTTGTTTCTTACTACCCGGATTTATTTTAATTGGCAGAAAATTAGTTTAATTTTCCTCAAGTTGAGTCTGCTTTGCCCACAACAGTAATTGGTAAGTGATCTCTTTATCTTGACCCACAAGATTTTTCATCTTCTTTTATCTACTGACTTACTGAAAAGGGTAAGTGAAAGAGCAAGTAGGAGTCTAGTAGCTAGCCAAGGTCAAGCCACCTTACCATTCAGGACAGTTGGATCAAATATACCAAAAAATTGCTTTCAAAGAACTTGAAAGAAAATTTTGAGGAGCAGGGTTGATTAATAAATCATCTTTGAAGAAAATGCTTCTCAAAGATTTTTAATTTCTCTTTTCCCTTTTGTTGTAGCCATGGTGAACTTAAAGAGAGGGATTAAAAACAGCAAAAACAACAAAAACAAAAGCCCCATATATTTTCATGTAAAACTCCCTATTTTTAAGCCACTTCAGTTCTTGCAATTGAATTCATCTTTTTAATGCTTCCATTATGTTTTTTGCAGCTTTTTAAGAAGCACTCCTTTTCCATGTAGTATACAAAAAATCAAGTTCCTGGAGTCTGTCTGGGCATCTCATGATAATTAGAAAACACCATGTCACCACTACAGGCAGAAATTTTCGGAATAAAGCTTTTGAATTTTAAGCTTCATATTGACCACCAGCTGCTGCCATCACTGACAGAGACACTAGATATGCACTGCAGGAATTTGTGTATCTGTCAAAACAACAAGCACAAGAAAAATATTTTGTAACTGCTGCACAGAATCAGAGCACTGTGTAGCAACAGAATAAAGTACAATGGAAGATGAAGGGACATTTAGCTTCCCTTCCAATTTTCCTCTTTGCCCTGTAGTTAAGGTAGAAAATCACTAGCACCCTGTAGAAAGCACCAGCATAATCTTTCTTCCCCAATATGAGCTAAAGAAAGAGAAATCTTTATATCAGTTGTGGGACTTTGAATTAGCCATAGTTTTGTGCCACAGAAATAGCAAAAGACCTTTAAATACCTAATACTACCAATTATGAGAGTATAGACTATATAATGATTAATTTTGTAGATGGATTAATGTAATAGGTATTATCAACAAGTGTTTCCCAGGAATCCTTGCAAAGCCAGTCATCGTCTCTCACAGTTATTCTCTAGCATCTTTCTGTAATTTCCAAAGTTTAAGCAAACCACACTCAGCCTCTTCTGGGTGTTTAGAAAAAAAGGCATACATTTTCTGTCCTTTTGGAATTCTGACTATCTTGCTGACAGGAGGTTCCCATCGGTCCTCATGCTTCAAGCTTGCCATCTTCCTCACCCCCTGCCTGCCTCATACCAAAGACCAGGCACCAGCTCTCCTTGCTCAGTAGCTGGACATGCAACAACCTCCTTTTCCTCCTGTAGGAATTTCCTCACAGTTCAGTGTTTTCACTTCAGTAACATCCAAGGCAAACTGTCAGCCTTCATCTCTGCTGCCCACAAACGTCTTTCTTACAGAATGTAACATGCTGCAAACTGAACAGACACAGCAACAATACCTTCCGTCATAACATCACACCTTATTTGTTTAAAAAGCCCGAACAGATACAACTTTTAAGACACTGTGTCTTCATACACACTCACATGGAGGTCTTCAGTGCTGGTTACAAGAGCATGAGTTGGCTTAAATATCTAACTACGGAACTAATCCCATAGTTTGCAGCTCAGATTCCTTTTTCTAAAAGCAGCTGTCTAGTGACACTCTAATTCACATTCTTTGATTAAGTTCTATTTTGTAATACCAGGAATTCTGTCCTCCCCATTCCACTTCCTTCTACCTCTAACAGCAGTTTTCCTCTAACTTTGTATTGTCATGTTTCTCCATGTCCTTGCAGAGTGTATGTGCAAGGGTAAGAGTGTGTGTACTCTTGTTACATGAGAGTATGTGGCCTCTTGGGAAAACATAGTATGCTTGGCACAGTAAAATCATAGCCTGGTGGTTGCCACCTTGGAGGAATGTAAAAGAAAGTGCTTTCCAGAATTAAGCTTACCTCTGTATTTTTCTGCATTTGCAGCGATTGTATAGAGCATTATGAGTCAATGTCAATGAAACAGTTATCAGCAATTTATGATATAAGGAAATCAGTTTTGGATGATTAGAGGTACAGTTTCAAATTCCCTGGTTTTTAAATCTTTCTTCAAAGATATTTTTTTCTGTTTCAGAATAATATTTAAAATTCCATAATTCAAGAAATCACAATTCACTGTTGTTTTAGCTTAACTACTGGAGGAAAAAGTAACTCAATTCCTCACTACTTTTAATACATATTTTCCAAAGGATTGAAATCCATCACAATGCTATTATAGTGAAATGAAGGAATGCACTTATAATCATGGAGAAGGATTTGAATGTGCTGGACAATACACATACACAAACACAAAAGATTATTCTGTCATTTAAATATGATAAATTTATAATATTGTTATTTCAAAACAAGATACATGAGCAGATGGATACATTCAATACTGTGACAGTGTTGTTCAGCATGATAGAAAATCATCTTATCAGCACCTTTATAGTCAGTAAGGATTTTTAGGTAGACATGATTGGATATAAAGCCTTAAGAGTAATTTTAAATAGGACCTTTATATTTATTTCTGTTCATGTTATATAAATCTGCTAGACCTTCCATAAATGCCTGAACAAATCATTTACTAATCCTATAAGGAAATTACAAATGGATTATTAAATTCAAAGGTATTCTCAGTACCAAAAGGAAACATACTCTGGTAGAAAAAGTACCACATATGTCCTAGAGGTTGTTGATGTTGTTCCTGTGTGCCATTTCCTAGTTTTTAAATGGCTTATGGATTGAAGCTTTGTCTGAGGGGATAAAAAAAGCACATTAATGTTAATGAAGACAACAAATAAATGTTAAATCTGCTGACATTGCCGAATAACGTGTTCAGGATAATGAAAAGCTCTTTCTTGACATGTCAGTCTGTTATTATGTATAAATTCAAATTTATTTTTACTAAGAATTTAAAGAACATATACCAAGATGTTTAGTATAATAAATATTGGTAATCAGGATGGTGATCTATTATTTTTTAATTGGAAATAATGGATTAAGGGGTCATCTAAAAGGATGATACTTATTACAATATATTGAAGAATTAAATGAAAAAACAATAATTTATCTTTGTGTTCTTCCTTTAACTTGTTCCAAAATTGTCCTCCTTGATTACCTTCTCAAATGTTTCCTAAAACAACATGTTTGTACTGACCCTGAGAAGATATTTGAATAACTTGCTTCATTTTCAAGTCTCCCACTTGTAAATTAGTGACACACTAATACGTGTAGAATTCAAGCTATTTTCTTTTCCTTTTCACTAATTTACTTGTTAATTGGACACCAGTAGCATGGCTGAAGCTGGTACTTTTTATACTATGTTATATATATTAGCTCAGTTGGTTAGAGCCTGGTGATAGTAACACCAAGGTTGTGGGTTTAATCCCCATATGGGCCATTCACTTAAGAGCTGGACTTCATGGTCCTTGTGGGTCCTTTTCAACTCAGAATATTCTATAAACTACACTATAGATGAAACGGTTTTGTGATATCAAGATACTGTTTGATGTGCTTGGTTAAAGTCACAGAAAACTGTAAATTCTTAGTAGCATGGCTAAAACATATTGTGTCATGCATGTACTGGATATCGTGATGTTTTCTTAAGATTCCCTCAAATGCTTCACATGTACACTTTATTATCCCATTTGTTCTTCCTCAGGGTTCAAACAATCTGTTATTCTAATGCAGAGTTTAATTTTATCCTATTTAAACAGCTCCTGTTTGAAAGAGGCAGCACTTTCTATGTGCATGCTTGTTACATGATATAACCAGTTTTATTGGCTCCAGTCTTATTTGGTTCATTGCAAGTAGATACTGCACCATGTTTCCTACCAGTTACCAGGATCAATACTTCCACTTCCTTTCATGAGCTCATGAAAATATTTTCTATTTTCAAAACTGTTGATGAACGACCTTCCCACAATGGCCTTTCACACCAGCTGGTCTCAGTCAAAATACTTCCAGTAGTTTTAGGAGAAGATGACAGATTTTATCCTATTGCATAGCAGATGATTTGTTTGGCTATTTACTTGAAAGGAAAAACCATCATCTACTATGTGTGAAATAGACATTAGATTGCAGACTAATAAAACACACTTATGGGATAAGAAATATTCACTTTCTCCCTGTTATAAGATCTTGGAGACCTTTGTCAAAGTAATTTGGACAATAGATACAAAAATTTTGTTAAGGTTAATTTACCTACATCCCAAACACCACTTCTAAAATTAAAACAATATGTATACTTATACATCCACGTTCTAAGGCATGAGCTGAAAACTTTTTTATATGTATAATATGAGTAGAGACTATGCAAATAATTCCAGAGACACAGTACTGAGAATCCATTATGACAAAATTGTATTTCTCTCTTTGTTTTGATTGGTTCAGAGAGCAAGGCAAGAAACACACTGTTTCCAGGAGTTTCATCCACTCATGCTGTCATGAAAATTGTGACAGCAAAAAAGACCACCTGTGTTTTTGCTGACTTACACTTTTTCTGGATAATAAATGTCAATGTAAAACATCTGGGACTCATATTAAAAGACTTACAACACTTCTTTTGCTTCACACATTCAGAAGTTTACTACCTTTCCTGAGGCAAACAATAATTTGACCAAGGAAAAATTTAGTGCTAGATCAAAGCTGCAGCACTCATTGACACTAATGTCTCCTTTCAAAGATCTGCATCTGATCTGTGTCCATGGATCAAGCCATCTCATGACAAATATTTTCCTGATGAAAAAGAAATGGATGACTTTCGAATAAGACAAATATTCAGAGAAGATGGGGTATAGATAATGGCATCCACTCATACAAAACTGCACATTTTAGAAGAAAATGAGAAATTTATTTCTGTATTTCAGCCTTCATAAATAATTTTATTCATCCATATCATAGCATTTAAGGGGTTTTTGGGACTTTTTCCCTAGACGGGACAGTCAGCAAATTTGTTTAATCTATTTCGATTGTGGCCTAAATTTGGGAATGTTCAGACTCTGTAAAGTTTGGGGCCAGAGAGGTGAATTAATTTAAAAAAATGTAAGAGATTGACAGACTAAAAGGAAAATGTTTGACTGTATCTGTGCTGACATTAATTGTGTCATCCCAGGAGATGTTTGTCTCGGTATCTGACACCAACTTTAAAACCGTGTTCTGTGCTCTGGTGCTTTCGGGTTTTAAGAGAATACTGGCTAAACTTCAAGTTCAAAAATGCACAAATTATTTCCCAAACTATTTAATTTTCATTGATTAATTGTTGGAACAAATCACATTCTAAAATGGCACATTCACACATGTTGCATTTTGCATACAATTTGAACCAGCTGGTGTATGATTTTTCCATTAAATGGAAGTGGTTGTTAAAGTCTGCTTCTCTTTTCATCGTTGTAAAGAAAAAAACTTTAAATGCTAAAAAGATTGTTATGCCCAATCCCAAAGGAAGATGTGTCAGATCAGCGAAATTATACAGTAAGTTTTATGTGATAGAAATGCTGAGCAGCAGAATCAGTAAAAGGTGAAGATTTTTATAACTTTTAGAAAATATATGGAATTCATGTGTCAGACTGCACCTTGCCTTCATTCTCAGAAATTCAAGGAGCACTCTGAGTTTTAATTTTTCTCTTCATTTAGGTAGGATGTGTTACCCTGAAGTACAAATTCTGAAACAAAACTGTACTCTCCTGACCATTGTAATAATCTGGGTCCCTGTCTGAACATCATGATTTGTCAGGCAACCTTATACATTCAGCATTGTAAATAGAATTGATGACCTTCAGCCTCAGGAGTGCAGACTTCTTCTACCTTCTAAGCCAAAGCAGTAACTTAGTAAAAAATTCATTTCAGTGACCAAATCACGTAGAATTACTCAGAACCAAATCACATCATAACATAAAGAATAGACAGAGAAGAGAGAATGTCTAACTCAAGGTAACTGCATTAAAATACCAGGTCTCTCTGGTCCTTATCCAAAACCTGTCGGAATATACTAAACACTGCTCATACCCTTTTGCTGTCGTTCTGTCTACAAACCTTCACTTTAGTTACCTGGTAATACCATGGCTTTCACACTGTAATTCATTTACATTATGCACCTATACAGTAATACAGAGATGTATTTTAGCAGTACTCAAATGAGAAACTTTAGTGGGAAACAAGAATATGAGAGAAAGTGTTCGGAACAAAAACTAAATTGAGTTGTTCTTTGGTTGGAAAAATGGCAATTCTTCACTTCTCTGAGGCTCTCTTAGCTGGGGAATGGAAACAATCTGTGAACAATGCCAAATTTTGTGGGGTTTTTTTTGAAGAACAGCCTGTGATAGTCCCTACATGGACCATGTACAAGTCTCATAAGCAACAGAAATGGATATGAACAAAGGCTGTGCAGCCTTCTGGCACTTTTCCTCTTCTAGTAGTCAGATGAAGTGCCTTACAGCCAAACACAACTGGGTCCCAAATGAACATATTCAGTTTTTCAGGGAATAGCAGTTCAATATTCTGTTTTTCTTCTGGGATATACTGGAAGAAATTTTTATTTTTCTCTTGTCCCTTCCTTGGCCTTCAATCCTTAGTCATGCATGCACATTTTTTTTTTTTTTTCTGAAAGCTATTCTTCAAAAGCTGCAGAGATCATGCGCTTGGAAGCAGCTGGGAGCTTCAGCTGATGTAGGGTACAGTCATCTGTTCAGACAGACTGCATCATGACTCATAGATGGATTCAGGAGACTGATTTTAATCTCCAGGTTTCTAAAGAGGTTGTGGCAACTTATATGCCTCAGTTTCCACAACTATTAAGTGAAAATAATAAGTGTTTACTGTATAGGTGCATAATGTAAATGAATTACAGTGTGAAAGCCATGGTATTACCAGGTAACTAAAGTGAAGGTTTGTATGCAGAATTACTTTTTCATACATTGTAATGTCCAATACTAGCTCAAGCTGGTGCTGACAAAATAGTTTCTGTGTTCTTGGACATGAAGGTACAATCAAGGACAGAAGCAATAAAAATGCACTGAAGTGGAACAAAAAGATCTCTGTTAAAAATCAAGCCAAATATTTTTACTTGTATCCAAAGCATCTTTTAAAAATTAATGCAAAACTGAAGGCCAAGATTTATGATTTTACTGAAAAATCATGGTAATCAACCAGGAACCTGGAAAGAAAGTTGGGGAATAAATCAATTTGTCAGCCAGGTGGCCTTTAGTGTGTTTTCCTGAAGCCAAGGATGCATACAGCTTGGAGAAACTCATTTTCTCTGTAACCCAGCCTGCTGAAGTAGAACTGCAGTCCAAGTAACAACAAGGTCATCAAAGATTATTTGTCACTCTTTCCTAACGAGATGTTCAGACTTTTCAACATTCATATGTGGTGTAAGTACTGGTTCAGGCCTCCCAGATCACAGTTTGATATAAATGATAGTCTAACCTGTGCTGAAATGCCTTGGCCATCTGTACACTTTTCTCACAGTCATTCCCACTTCCTTGGAATGAACACAACAGGCATGGGTTTATGCATCCCTTCACCAACTACTTCTTCTCGGGGTGAAATATTGTTACTCCACAACTCATCATCATACATAGAAGCTATTTCCAACTCTACCTTCAGACTTAAGTCCATCCTCTAAAATGTACAAATACAGCTATAATGAAAGTATCTTTTAAAATCTGTGTTTGTTCTAAAGTTAAGCAAACAAATTAGTGACATAAACATCAAAATGATATTTTTGTATACACAGATAAGTGTATACTGGTATGTTTTGTTATGTTTAACTGTACTTTAGATTGGAAAGCTGCCACTTAAGGGTTGAGAAATGCCAAAATTTAAGTTGCCCTATTAATTTCATTTCTCCTCCTAGTATATTTGCATATGATGAAATAGTTAACTACATAACTGTGTACTTGCTTTATTTTTCTCCATCGGCCCTTTATCTCTCCCCAGAAAAAGCTGAACATACCCTTTTATCTTCTTCAGTCTATGTGTGACTCCAGGCACTATTTTATTTTACTGTCCACTCAATATATAAAGGCATATTGAGATTAAACTAAAAGTGATAACTCTTCTATTGCCAAGGTACTGTAATGTAAATACTGTTTTATTCAAAGTAATTTAAACTCTATGTAACTTTTTATTTAATAGGTTCTCTATTAACTTACATACAGCTTTGAATGTTCAGTATTTCTGCAAATAATAGCCTGAGTGTTTCAAGTTGAAATAACTGAAAATGAAGAGCTAGATTCACAAAAAGATTAAGGTTCATTCACATCTACACTTGAAGCAACCAACACAAATCACTGCTCTGCTACTGCTCAGTTTTGTTGTACTCAGATCAAAGCAGGTATGAGTCAAGTTGCTCAAAGAGCTGTAACCTCTCTGTTACTTCTCATTGGGCTAGTGGCAAAAACTGAGCAAAACACGCAGTGTTTTATCAATGACCATTTCCACATTTACCATTGAACAAGAAGAAACTGAAAAAAAAATAAAATAACCTCCTTCTGTGCGTGCAGTTTTTTCCTCAATGAAAGCATATTTTCCATTCCACTTAAAACTTACAGTCAGTGCCCAGTCTGTGGCAGACTGAACCTGTCAGGGAGAACTATTTCTAAAACTAAGGAAATGGATTTAGTGTCATTTACTTAGGATCAAAGCAATGTGAAGCCTAAGAACATTTGTGAATCCTCAGAAAGCAGTAGGAACAGAAGAATGGGTGAGCAGGATGAGATGTGATCATAGAAAAATTGGTCCATTTGTAGCTTTTTATTTACTGTGCATGGATATTTAAGGTTGTTATCTGGTTAAGCAGCACATTACCTTTTAAAACATTTAATGGTAATTCTTCCACTATTAGTACTGCAGTTACCCAAATTAACATGCATATTAACCTACTTGCTATAGCAACCATGAACCCAATATCAGTGACACCCAGAAAAAATTTTATTGACCTTTTATTGGAGAAAATACACTGATGTAAATGAAAGCAAATTCTTATTTATATGCAGCACATTCCCTTGAAGATAGAAAGTTTATGGAAATATAATTTTATGAAAGTATTTTTATGAAAAATAAAATTGGCAACAGAATATCTTAGAGGACATGGGGAGTCTGATTCTCTAGTATAATCCTTTATACTTAATCAGTGAGTAACTGTTACATCTGCTTCTAATGCATATAACATGAAACCATGCTAGATTGGTTTAAACAGGGCAGCCAAGGCCAAGAGTGTCTCTCTCTTGGGATAAATAACATAACTAAACCTGCTAGCTATCTGCCCAAAGATGAGTACCTCAAAGCCCTGAGTCAGGCCCCTAATTTACCTCTAGGGGCAGAGTTGGCTGCCCAAAGCAGTTGCATTGAAGCCAGACTGCTGAACAGAATGTTCTTAAGCAGAGCTTTAAGAATGACCATTCAAAGTGAATTAGGCAACCTTCTCTGCAGAAGACAACCCCTTCCACTTTCAATTCACATTTGCAAAAACTCTCATTAAACCTTACACACACATCGTGTAAAATATGCCAACAGCTCTTGAAGGTGTTGCTTTTTTATTCAGCAGCTTGTAGCTGGCATATGTGATGAAATCTTTCCTCTTCTCTGAGGGTTACCCCATACCTCCCAGTCCTTTGACACATTCTCCAGTGGCTGGCTGTAGAGTATTTCTTGCTATAACTCTATCACTTTTGTCCTTTCTGTTCAGTAATTCCAATTGCACATGTAGTTGAAGACTCAGCATGCTGAAGAGGAAGAACAGATGAGAGTATCCAGGAGTGGAGGCATCTACTATCAGCTCGCATCATGTTTTAATAAACTAACTAACCAGTGTGCTCACAGCACATTTTCCCAAGCAGAACCCACAATTAAGCAGTCAAAAAAAAAACCATTCAAAATTTGTAACTGAAATACAAAGTACCTAAAAGTCAACATAGTCTGGGTGTTGGCAATCCTTGGAGCTTCCACAAGGAGACATTTAAGTACCTAGATGAGTATCAAGAAGCTTTTATTACTAAAAAATGGAAGGAGTTGCAAGGTTAGGCAGAAAGAAACTGAACTGCATCTTGGACTTTGATGCTACTTTAAGTGCCAAACTATTTTTGTGGGGCCAACTCAGAGCATTCAGCTATGCTGAGTTTACACTTGTCACAGCTGAGAGGAAAAGGTAGCTTCCAAACCAACTTTATACCTCCCTTGTTCCTGGGAGCAGTAATGTGCCAAGCCACCCACTGGCACAAATAAATCAAAAAATCAAAAGCTAACAGGTGGAATTATGGGTAAATTACATGCAAATAAGGCTGATCAGAACTGGCTTTTCTTCTTTCCTGAAGAAAGAAAACAGAGTATTCTCTCCTCAAGGCTTTCTGGCTAAGAATCACACAAAAGATAGTCCAGTGTCTATAATCGTTTACTATTAACTGGGCTAGACTGTGCAAAACTTGCTTCTGTGGATGAATACTTATTCACAGTAGTCATTGAGTTTTTTGTTAGGTTGTTTTGTGGTTGGGGTTTTTTCACTCCTATTGAAACTGGTAGCTTGCTTTCCTCTATAAGTTTTTATTAATATGAATAAAGACAGTGCAATCAAGCCAAATCCATGTTTCAGCTACACAGAAATACAGGCTTGTAATTTTCTCTTCATGTCTTTTATGTTGGGAATGAACTTGATCTCATTACAGCTTCCAACCATAGTCTAGGAGTTAATGGAAGAAACCAGTCTCAAAAATATCAAGTACAATATAAGTGTGTAAATTTTTGCCTAAAAGTCATCCCTGCAGGCTCAAATATCATGCAATCTGTATCTTCCATTTATAGAGTTTGACCCAGAAGTGACATCTACGTATCCCTGAAGAGTTTCTTCTGGATTTTAGCCACGTCTGTCGGGAAGCTTTTAATATAGAAAATATTTCTTAGGGTGCCCAGATTTTTAAGGTGTTTGACTCTACTTATGAAAGGATGCATGGGGAATACAATACTAACATTTATCTCAAAAGAATTGGTTGGGGGTTTTTTCCAGGTTAATTCTCAAAGAGTAGTGAGTAAATAAGACTATTTTTTTTAAGTAAATCAGCTACGGCATTTTAAGAACTAGAAGCCTGTAGTTCTAACAGAGAAATGGTATCAGGCTATGCTTTCTTCTGCTGTGATTAAAGAAACCTAGCCTTGATTACAGAGCTTTGTGTCTACTCCAACAGCATTTTCAAATACAGAAGTTATGCAGCAGGTAAATCAAAGATGTTTCCACCTTTCCCTACCCAAGGGACCATACTGTATCTTCTTTGAAAGATAAAACATTTTGTGGAGAAATATCTTCAACTTTCTAGATGAAACAAGATTTAATTTCTCTACTTAACTAGTTTTAGTTGACTATCTGATAAATAGCTTCAATGATTTATGTAGTCATCTGTTTATATTTGGTCTTCATTCTATTAGAATATAAGCTATTCCTCTCCTTCACACAGAAACACTTTACCAATGCAATCTATGACAAGACTTTCTCTGTGTGTTACTACACATTATGATGACACAAGACAGGGAGGATAAATTTCTTACAAAAAGATCAAACTTACTAAAAATCTTTTTTCACCTTCCACATAGTAAACAAAATTTTCTCTCTACTCTCCCTTCCTGTAACACCACCGATAGAAGATAGATGAGTTGGAACCATAGCAACTATAAGAGCTAGCTGCTTTTACTGCTTGGATTTTCAGATTTTGGTTGGTGTTTTGTGTTTTGAGGTTTTTGGTTCATTGGTTGGTTTGGGGGTTTTTGTTTTTGTCTTTAAATATGTGTCTGCCTGGATGTCTATAATTAACTGGATCACCCCACAGACAGATAATTTAATTACCAGAATAAGTCTACCGACAGTTTTCAGTACACTTATATTGGTGATATATTAATCATTAATTGAAGCTATGAAGTTTTATAGCAGAGGTACAGCCATTTTAGCTTCCTTGTCCTGCTCTTTTTCTTTTGGAAGAGAGTTTAACATCATGATGGCACACTTGAATATAACAGTCAAATACTGGAAGATATCCAAATTATACAATAGCTCTATCTTAGCAAAAGAGCGAAATTTTCTGAAGCAAGGAGAGAACTTCTTCAGCTAGAATGAAGCACTTTATTCCTTGCTTGGCTGGAACTGTCATTTTCTGGTCACACCGGCATTTTTAAAACTCTCAGAGCTGGCATATATGATTATAAAGTAAAAATGGAAGAGGCAAAAACTGTCAAAACTCTGGGGTTTGTCTAAGATTTAGAAACAGAAGGTTGTTTCCCTATTTCCTTTTAAAGAAGGCAAATCACACGGAAGACTATTTTTCTCTCTGCTTTTCATATGTCACTAGCAGTGTAATAAGCAAAGTGTTACTTTATTACCAAACCAAAACTGATTTCTTTTTGAAGGGGTGCATTTTCTCTAAGGGAGCCTTGCATTAGAATATTGGATTGATTTAAGTTATGGTGTAAAGTCGTTTTGGTTTATTTCCTTTTAGTCTAAAATAACATAGGAAAATTACGCCCATACATCAGTTCATTACTCACAAAATTTTCTTGTGTTCTTTAGTGCGTTCTAAATGTCAATTAACTTCTTGCTGCTTTGAAATGTATGTACTATTTTTGAGAAATACCAGAATTTTATAGTAGCATGTCAACAGTAATTGCCAAAAATTGGGAGACAATACTAATGTGCCTCCCATTCCTCTTTAGCAACAAAATAAACAAAAATAGCAAGACCAACAGAGCAGATGAAAAACTAGAAAGCCTTCTGAAAACAATGGGAGGCAGCAGGATTCCAGAATGCAGTTGGTTTCAGCCAAGAATATAGTTTCCTTTTTTTGCAGAAAGGAATCTGGTAACAACACAGAGTACAATGAAACAAACTGGGAAATGGTGCAACAGACCTCCCATGTGGATCACAGTGCATAGCCCAAGTGGAAAATGACACACAGAGCAACCACATGAAAGGGAAAATGTTAAACCTACCAAGTGACATCCTTCCCATGATGAATCTGATCACCTGTAAAATGAGCTATCATCCTTGTTAATTTGAAAAAAAATAGCAGGAATTTAAACATATGAGCATTTCATTTGGAAACATTTTTAACGACCAGCACTTTCTAGATATTTTCACTACACATACTTAACAAGTTTTGATCACATTCCCTGAATGTACTTCCTGCAGTAAAACTCTAGGACCAGCTCTGGCTTCTTATTTCATAAAGTTTTAATATATACACCAATGACAGGCTGTTATGGGCCCTTCAACACAGAAGTGTTTGACTTTAGCTGAAAAATTATGTTCTACCACTCTATGTGAGAAGGTAGAAGAATAAAATACTTGCATCTCACTACTGAGATCAAGGTTCAAGGCTATGGATGGTCTTCATAAAATGGATTTAACTCAGCCCCTTCATCTGCCATACCAAGGAATATATCACCAGGCAGAACTAACAGGACAACTCAAATTGAAACAAGACATGAACCTATGAAGAAATGAATAATGAACTTGTTCCCAACACCTTCTGTTTCTGTAGCTTTCAGGTAGAAAAGGAGGTCAGTGTGAGGTCAGTGTAAGGTCAGTGTTCTTCTGAACTTCATCTGTCACAGCTTTGGATGTATTTAACTGTTAACAATTTAGCAATCTTTAAAAGTAGAAATATTCACAAAATACAATTAAAAATAATGAGATCCTCTTGTACACATATTTATAGAGTGCAAAACACCAGAACAGCTCTGACAGGGCATTTGTCAGGTAAATATTATGTGTTTTATTTATAAATATTTACTTATTATACAGGAAGACTTATTAATAGCATTTCCAGTCCCTTGTGCATGATAGGCTTTTAAAAATTTGTTTGATGTTTACCTGAAGGGCAAGACTATATTGAGAAGATATAATTTTATATCTTCCTATAACATTTTTTAGCAGAAGAATATTTTTTTAAAAGACAAGTTAATATCATTATAAGAATGATAGAAATAGAGAGGAGATAAAATGAGGCAAGACTAGATTGTTATGCTGGATGTCACCCAGTTTTTATCCAAGTGAGAATGCTCTAGGCTGGAACAACTTGCCTACAAGCACCATAAACATTCATACAGGACTCCAGAATACCCCACAGATTTTTATGTGGTTCAGGATGAGAATTGTTCGAGTGCACTACTGAACTCACAGGTAGCCACTCCCCAGCAGGACCCTTTTAATACTCCCCTTGAACCACACATATATACCACATGACATTATCCCACCAGCCAATACTAAAATATGCCTCATAAATGAATAAAACTGTTTCCCTATAAGTTATAGGACAAGATAAGAACTACTTGGGTCATGAGTTATATATTAAATATTGTGCGCTAACTTTACTCAAACTGCTACTGCAGGGCTTAGGGGCCAGATGAAGCAAAATGTTGTGCTGATGTGTTTATATAATTTTTTTCTTTTTATGCTTGTTTTTTCTTTGGAGCAAGGATATTTTGGTGAGTTCCTAGAGGTTCTTTAGTTATCCATCCAACTGTGCATTAAAGCATAAATATTTTTTCCATGAAGGGATGCTGCAGATGTGTTTGGGAATGCAGGCACGTGCCAGTACAGAGAAGTATGGCACAGCACAGTGCAAGTTAGAATATTCAAAGCATATCTGTTCAAGGGCAGGAGGCATGGGACATGAGGTCCTTTCCTATGTCAGTGACTCAAGGGACACAATGTACTTTACACAATACACACAATACACTTTACTCACTTATTCCTGTTGATTTTTGACTTTGTCATGACTTTCTGTTGCCTAAAACAAGGGAAAGAAAACTTTGCCTTAGTATTAGAATAGTAACATAAAAGGCAGGTCCTTTATTGAAAGCTTCCAAGGTGCATATAGCCACATTATGGACCTTGACAGCTTTCAGTGAAGGACCTGTTTTTTTATGTTACTATTCCAATACTGTTGCAGTGTTTTCTTTCCATTTTTTTATGCAACATTGCAAGGGAACACTTCATTGTTCTCTGCCTTACAGTCTTCAGACAAGTTCTCAGATAACAGGAATCCCTATAGTTCAGTGCTCTATTACCAGACAGGTGTCACAAAAGTCTCCTCATACAAACTCTGAAAGTCACAGGGGAAAGAAGACAAACTTCATTTTCCTGTGAAGCAAAAGCTCCACAAGAGGTAGGCAACATCAAGAGAGTTGTTTTCAAGAATTCAAGCAGTTTGTATGGATAGAAAATTGTAGCCTTGGCTATACAAAGGAACTCAAAATGCAGAAAGATGCATCCAAACACTCCTTAGGTTTGTGTTTAACTTTCTCCAAAGTATTAGGCTCACAGTCCTTGCATTAGGCTTTTCCAGATATCTCAGATGCAGACCTTTTCTGTACTCAGCTCTGGAGATGATACAAGTTTTATATTACAAGAGAAAATAATAGTCTCTTTCAGGCCAATGACCAACACAGCATTTTAATGAAGGAATGAGACTAAATGAGGCTGTGAATCTTCCAGAGAACCATATTTGTGCTGTTAGTTCATCCTCTTCTGTAATAGCTCTGAATTTAAAAAGACATATCTTTCCAAAGACAGCCATTTGCAAGTTGAAATAACCCTGCAAAGAAGTGGGAAAGCTATTTTTGGCAGTGGAATCAGGATGAATCTTCCTGGGGCGATGTGTGTTACAGCTGACACAACTTCTGTTTGTAACAGCAATACTGGAGAGATGCTTTCTCAGTGTAAGATAGTGGCAAGTGTTGCCTTAGATTTTAACCCTTATATTTTTTTCAAATTCTGTATTGCCTGATGTGTAACTCTGAGATGCTTCATAGCCTGTTAGCTGCTGTTCTATCATGCTAAGATAGACATAACAGTGCATCTCTGAGCTTGCTCTTTGAGGATGCTTAGACTGCCCAGGCCCAAGCTTCTAAAGGCGGCGGGGGAGCGAGCTAAGGGAGCTAGGGGGAAATTGCAAAGTTTTAATTGGTGAATTTATGCTGATATGCAAATGGACGAAACCTATAAAGGTGTGGAGAATTCGTGACTCGTTGTCCATGTTAAGTGATGCCCCTAGGGGGCCTTTGTCTGCCCTAAATATATCTTTGAAGGCCTTTCGAATAAATACCCACCTTTTATTCCCTTACTCCTGACTAGTCTCAGTTTTTGGGCTAGCCTTTTCAGGCAACACAAGCATGGCCTCCTTTGCCTCAGTCAAGGCAGTAGAGCAAGTGTTGACAAGCTCCCACCCCAGGATAGTCCAAATTACGCAACAATGCCAATCTCAACACCTGTCCTTTCTAAACAGATTTTGGCCAAGATGCATCTTGAAATTAATCTGGATGAAGTCAGGACAGTCTGTGGTAGAGATCTTGGTAAGACTGAGCTGGATATCAAAGGAGAACCAAAGAACAAAAGATAGCAAAGATCTTTTGGAATAACTGTGTTATCTTAGGGATGCTAAGATTGTTTCTTTTACTGTGGACTCACTCACCAGCAACTTAGGGCTGTGCTCCATCTTGTCCTGCACTGCCATTTAGGGTTGAATAAATACTGGTCTCTGCATTGTACAAAAGAAACCAGCCTTGCTATGTTTTTCTCTATACCTGCAGAGGAAACCAACAACCTGTTGAAAAAAGATGCCTTCTGCTACTTTTGGTGCCGCTGTCTGTGGGTGGTGGGCCTGTCAGGACTCAGACAGGCGGCAATGATTCACAGCAAGGGCTCTGTGCCTCCTGACTTGTGCCACAGGCAGAAGAAGAACTGAGGAGGATATGCTGCCCTTCCCATTGCCTGTGAGGGGCTCCATGAGTCGTGTAAAGCCTTGTCATTTCTCTTTTTTAACTCAACTAGTTGAACTGCATGTTTCCCACTGAAACATAAATCTGGGTGGAGTTTTCAGTGTATTTTATGTCTGGGAAAGTTACAAACAGGCGGTAGAGGCCTGTGCTGACTGTAAAATCTTGGATTTTGCTCCATTTGCTCTATCAATCCTTTGAATTGCACCCTCGCAGGATTTACACAGAATTCAGGAGAACACTGCACTACCAGGCAGGAAAGAAAAAAGCAACAGGAGAAAAATAAAGGGAGGAAAGAAAGACAGAAAAAGAAAGAAAGAAAGAAAGAAAGAAAGAAAGAAAGAAAGAAAGAAAGAAAGAAANAAAGAAAAGAAAAGAAAAGAAAAGAAAAGAAAAGAAAAGAAAAGAAAAGAAAAGAAAAGAAAAGAAAAGAAAAGAAAAGAAAAGAAAAGAAAAGAAAAGAAAAGAAAAGAAAAGAAAAGAAAAGAAAAGAAAAGAAAAGAAAAGAAAAGAAAAGAAAAGAAAAGAAAAGAAAAGAAAAGAAAAGAAAAGAAAAGAAAAGAAAAGAAAAGAAAAGAAAAGAAAAGAAAAGAAAAGAAAAGAAAAGAAAAGAAAAGAAAAGAAAAGAAAAGAAAAGAAAAGAAAAGAAAAGAAAAGAAAAGAAAAGAAAAGAAAAGAAAAGAAAAGAAAAGAAAAGAAAAGAAAAGAAAAGAAAAGAAAAGAAAAGAAAAGAAAAGAAAAGAAAAGAAAAGAAAAGAAAAGAAAAGAAAAGAAAAGAAAAGAAAAGAAAAGAAAAGAAAAGAAAAGAAAAGAAAAGAAAAGAAAAGAAAAGAAAAGAAAAGAAAAGAAAAGCAAAGAAAAGAAAAGAAAAGAAAAGAAAAGAAAAGAAAAGAAAAGAAAAGAAAAGAAAAGAAAAGAAAAAAGAAAGGAGAAATAGACTCCAGCCTATGCCAGAAGGACACATCAGTCAGTTCACAAGGGGCTGGCCCTGAGGAAGAACATGAGCACAGGTACTGAGGAGCATTGGTCTGAGGCCACTTTCTTGACACTGACTGCTGTAAATCTGTCAGCAAAGGCAGATTCACTGCTATGAATGGAAATCAGGCCAGAAGAATGGGTGCACTTTCCAGACACCCATGGTCAGTGAGGCTACCTGGGTGGTCTGCAGAGCATCCCAGTATTGCCAAGACATAACTCAATGGTTTTAAACATTCTGATTTCTTTAAGCTCTCACTTCCAAACCACAGGGCCTAGGAAGGTTTTTTTTTCTTCTAGCAACCGATTATGAAAAAAGAAGTTTGTAGTGATGTTGAAGAGTTACATTTATTCTCTCCTCCAAAACACCTGGAGTTACTTACCTCAGAAGTTTCATACCTCAAAAGGCAAACCAAGACAAACTTTTAGATGAGACCAAACTTGGAAAATCTTACCCCCAAAGAAGGATTGTTCTGAAATTCATCTGCACGTAAAACCAGGAGATTCTAATGAAAGCCCCAAAATAACCTATAATTATAATTTGTGCTATCTCTCAAGGAATAATATACCTTATTACTAATGAAGCAGAAAATAATGGGGCACCCAGTAGACTGCGAATACCTTTTGTAGTTATGCATAATTATATATCATTTTTGGCCATGACTTCAGAGTAATTCTGAAACTGAGTGAAATTTTTGGTCCATCTATTTGTCCTTGCGTGATTTAAAATTGGAGTACTTATTTAGGAGGACAAAGAACTTACTTTGCTGTGAAGTTTAAATTAAAATATGATATATGCCTTAAAATGATAAAAGTAATTTTGTTACTGTTCTTTGTACAACTTTTTAACACAAAGCAGAAAGATTAGAGCTGCTGCTAATAACTAATGTGCTGCAACATATATCTAGCTGCAATTTATTATCAATGTATACTTCTGAAAAGTTGAAAATATGAAAAGAATGTATAATTCCTGAGATTCTTTTGAAGGAAATTGAACAATCTTGTTAATCTGTTCTGTAAAACACAATATGATACCTGAAGTTGATGCAGTAAGAAAAAGAAGATTTTCTACTTCATAAAAACAGGTTTTCTATTGTTTTTCTTCTGTATTTTTGTTATGTACCGAGTATTTCCTTTGTCATTTTCTGAATATAGGAGGATGATAGAGGATGACACAGGCCAATTTATTACATAGATTGAACTGGCAGCTGCCTGGGATGGCAACTTGTTTTGCACAGGCATGCTTGCTATCTTCTTACGCCTAGAGATGCAGAATTAGCCTAAATAGCATTAGTTCTATGGAGAAGTGTGGAGGTCAACCGAGGGAGGTGGCAAAGCGATGCAAAGGACAGCTAAGGCTGTGATACAGGTAATGAACTTTGTGTATCACCAGGCCAGATATAACCACAGAGAGCAGAGGCTGAAGAAACTCTCAGATCTTGGACCACTACATCCTGATCCCTTTGGAGAAGGTTGGTAGTCCTAGCCAATTTTCTCTTCTTTTTCTCCCTTTCCCTCATCATGCCAAGAGGTGTAAGAGATTAAATTGGAAGGTTTTCTGAGGAATAAGAAGAGGTGATGCAGTCTCAGAGTGGGTACACAAAGGCCTGTGTCAATATGGAAGCTGGGGTGGACCAAAGGGAGGAAAACAGAGATTTTGAGGAAGAAGGTGAGGGGATAGAAATGAGGAGAATTAAAAAACTACACATGTGCCTATGTGTTCCCTGATGTATCACACAGTCTGATGAAGACCTACTCTCTACTTTCCTATCCACTGAGGTGTCTTGACGTGGGTAGAAAAGCGTGAGTAACTCGGAGCCTTCAGAAGAGGTCTTGTGACCTGAGAAAAGCAGCAAGTACTTTGGCTTCACCCAGTCTCTGAAGAGAGTCGAGTCGAGCATCAGAGCTCCCGCAGAGTCTAGGCTTAGTTCACACACAGCGCTTTAATTTAAGCAGGGAAGTAAAGAGACAAGGAAGGGTTCTTTTCCACTTATTGCCAGCAAGGTTTTATTTCTGAAGCATGCGGATAAAGATGAAAAATGGCTGTCGGGGGTGTCTATTACAGCACGGAAGCGAGGGGAGGGCAGTCGGGAGAGAGCCAATCGCTGTGGAGGATCACAATGATTGACAGGGGCGCCACCCAGCCAATCGGCTGTGTGCACCGGCACAGGAACCAATGAGCTGCCCTTCCGGGCGGAGACTGCCCCTGCCACCTTGGCCGGGGAGCCCCCGTGGTGGCCTGGGCTGTGCTACCCCCAGCTGCATCAGCGTGGGGGGGAGAGAGCTCAGCCCCCACGGCTCCGGTACGGTGGGGCCAGACCGGGCCATCAGCTACCCCCAGAGGCACTGCAACAGTGTCTCTTTGCCTCCCTCACTTTATACCCAAACCTTTCACTGAATAGCTTCCCTTCTTATATCTCAAGAGCCCCCTAAGCAGCAAAAATTTAATTTTTCTTGCATCATAGGAAGCCTAGAACTTGGCGTGTTTCTGTCAGCACTGTTTATAGACAGCTGAAGACTCCTCTGTATTCTGAACAAATTTTAATTCTGCCATTCTCAAAATAAGAACAAACATCTTTCATATGGTCTCATTCCTGTTAATATCAAGGTCTGTGGTGGTAGCAAAGGGTGAGGTTGCACAGGAAGACTGCAGAGCCCTGTGTGTGTATTCCTGGGAAGTTTGCTTGGTCTCTAACACATGATCCATTTGGAAAAAGTGGCTTTGTAGCATTCAAATCTTCAAGAAATAACATGTTGAAGAAGCTGCAGCTGCATCTGTGAGATCAGAAAAACCTCTTTCTATTTTTCTTAAAACTGTGTGGCTACTGTCATAGGCAACAACCTATGCCTAAAGCAAAACCTTTAATCAGAGTTTACTGCTATGTACATTTGAAGTGGGATTCATCTAACCAAATGTAAGCACTTTTTGTGTATTATGTCTTTATAGAGAGATTTATGGGCTGCTAGCAAATAATTTTCTAAAGCAGACATTCAACACAGATGAAGATGAAAAGCTCCCTGAGTATGCCCTAAAAAACATGTCTCCAAGAGGACTGCCTCTAGGTTGCCTAAGTCATATACAGACCGTAGTCCATCCTGTTCACACAAAATACCTGAGTAGACACAGAGTAATACTTTCTCCACCTATAGATAACACAGACAATTTTGGGGCGCTATAATAAATCCTGTGGTAACAAGGAGGAAGACAACTTGCCCTGACATTTCTAGTCTGAAGACAGAGAACTTTTAGCTTTTGTGTCTATTCTATCCAATCTTTCATTTCCTGAATTTTAACTTTTTAAAGAAATGTTCTGAAGGAGTGAAAGAAAAATATCAGCTAGAAAAAAAAAGAGCATTTTAAAAATGAAAACTTAAAATACGAGTGTAACAGCAACAGCTGAAATTATAACTATATATATATAATCATAAAAATAAATAACAAAAATCATACTAATTTTCTGCATCCAAATTTTTTCTCTACTGAGAAGCTTGTGTCAAAATCAGGTTTATTACTTAAGTAAGACATAAAGATTATTACTTGTGAAGAGGTAGCAAGCATTATAGTCAGGAGTTTTAGAAAGCAACATCAATTAGGAGAAATTTTGCAAAAATATTTGATTTTGAAAGTGAAAACACTTTCAAAAGAACTCACTGTCTAAGTTCTAAAAATCTTATCTGAGGCATTAAAATGGGAGATGATGAGTGCTAAGCAGCTTTGAAAATCTGATCTTTTTTATTAAAGTATTTTTTTAAAAGGATTAAAAGCCTGTGTACCTAAAATAATGGATTAATCATTCAACAGTTCCTGTGCTTATGCAGGCACAGGTAAAAAAGACTCTTTTTCTCCACTGGGGAGAAGCAAGAGGTAAATCTGCTAGTTGCCCACTCAGTAAATTAGTTGCAGGATTCTGATTAATGTAATAGCCATTGCTGTCCCTCAATGATTCACACAAAATATAATGATTTTTAGCATATAAATTCTCTTCGCTATTGACAAGGTCATGTTTAGGTCATGCGTATGGAAGTAAGAAATTAGCATTATTATGATGCTTGCATTCTCTAGGCAAAGCATTTGCTTTGAGCATTTCTACACATATTTCCTTATTTTATTTTTTATATTAATATTTCCTTTACAGTAACAGAAACAATTTAACGTCTGTGTTTGGGTGTTATGTTCCTTCTTTTGGGATGGGTGATTTTTGTCTGAGGAAAAAATGCCTACTTCTGGCTAGTGCAACAAAAAATTCCTATATACCAGGTTGCACAAAAATATGTATGTGAGCCTCACTAAAGCTTTAGTTTCAAAATATGTAAAAAAATCCAGTCCCTGATGTTGCCCATTTTTACTGTTAAAAATAGCTAGCTGTGTGCTAAATAGTTTTCAAGGACTAGAATTCTGTAAACATAGCTATGTTGTTGTAGAATTATCTTGTTGTTACATTCCTTTCCCATGGACACAGATCCTTTGATGGACATTTCTTTTGACCACTGTAGTTAAAGATGGAAGTGTTAATTTTCTCCAATGAACAGTGATTTCTAAAAGTGTATATAAGAATTAAAATAAGGTAGGTTCCCCCCCTTCCGCCCTTTGCTCTGAACACGAACACTGGCTCCGTCTCCTTTATTCTGCGTCTCCTTACATCCGCGGCTCGTAAGCGTAGTAATAAGCAGTAATACCCTTTCCCTAAAAGCAGATCCTTGTGTTGATTCAAGAGAAATATTCTTTTTTTTTCCTCCACAGTTAAACTGGTCTCTGAAGCCTCTGTTCCAAAACAGTCTTGCTTAGCATATGGGAATCCCACTGCTCTTCTATAAAAGGAAATAATGGGACCTGTCCCTTGTTGAGAAATACCTCTAAGAAGCTCCTTTCTCTTTTTTTTGAGGATTTATCAATACTTCATTAAAAAAAAAAAACTCCTTCTCTTAATGGCTTTTTTCAGATGAATGCTACTCTTTGCTGACTTTATTTGGTACGAGACCCACCACTAATCCTGAAATCACAGCCAGTATCATTCCTCATCTTTTGTTTTCTTTCCTTCACACCTGGCTGGGACAATTAGATACTGTATAGAGTGCCAAAGGCACAGCCTAATGATTGCATAAGAGTAAGCTTTGCAAACCCAGGAAGGATTTGATTGTCTATCTGTAAAAGCCATTTTCTGCACCATTATCAGTCACCTATTATGTGTATCATTTTAATCACTAATTAAGGAGATGTCTTGTCTAGTTTATTCAGTTAGTCATAAACATGGAATAATATGACTTTAGTCAAAGTCAGAAGCCTCATTTGAAATGATAACTCTTGACCTCCATACATAGATTTTTTAGTAGTGGCTGATTTCTCAGGTCTATATGGTGAAGGTTTTTAAACAAGCACCAAGGTTCAATATATTTTTTTCATTACTTAAAACAATTTGATTGCTATGTAATAAGCAGGACAATTCTCAATGACACTTGAAAAAGGGTTCAAGACACAGGTAAAGCATTTATGCACTTCAGACTGCATACTGTTGGTGTATTTGATAGCATAATTGCAAACCACACATAAGGCAAGACCTGTCTTCCTCACAGTCATCTCCCCAGGTCTTACAGATCAGGTACAACAGCTTCCTAACAGCTCCTGGCAAAAATGAGGCCTCCAGAAATACCTACTCTGAGCAGAGCCCATGGCTAACGGATAGAAAAACTTGTGTGAAGTTCCCACTCACTTGTGGGTTTACCAAACTTTGCACTGTGTGAAGATTAGGTGAATTAGAAGAACTTTTCTATCTTTTGTCTCTGTTAGTGGCTTTGTACTTCTGCAGAGATGTTAAAGTTGGCAAAGACAAAGCACAGTCTGCAACTAATCATTTCAGCTGATGATTGCAGCAATAGCCAGGTCAGGACAGAGTCACTGATCCATTTAGCTCAGCTTTATCAGAAAGTTTGTGAAGTTACATAAACAGATGTACATAATTCTAAACTTACCATTACCAATGAAAAAGAGATTTATTCTTTAAGCAACCATCTTTCATTATGTCATATATTGTGGGGCTGCTAAAGATGGATTTAAAATATTTTTTATGGCAGAAAAATTGTTAATATTTCAGATTTGGATATCTTCCCAAACTGGAGATAGTCTGGCCAATGGTCCACTTGTGTTTCAATTCTCAGAAAAGTGGAAAGGTCTCACTTGGTTATTGATGATTAATTTGCTATCCTTTGAGATGTCAGATTGCTTTATGTCTACTTATGTTTTTTTTTAATAATAGAGGTCAACTGTGATGTCTTATGTGTAGCTACAACACACCAACTACTATATAAGTCTGCAACACTCCAAGTGTATTTAATTTTTTTCTTTTTCAGGCAACTTACTTGATTTCTTCTGTTATTAATACTGAGTGAGCCTCCATCAGTGAGCAATTATCTACCCCCCTGTCCACTGAAACTTCCCAACCTAGCTTGTTCTTCTCCTTAAACTGTCCTGGGATAAGCCTATTTAATGCAAATGCAAGAGTTTTCCCATCTAATCTCTCAAGATGAAAATCTATATCTTGTGTTTTGAACACATTGCTTTCTTTGGGTGGTACCTAAAGACTAAAAATTGGATTCTGTGTAACCCTGTGTTAAAAACCATGCAAACAATAATTAAAAAAACATCTACACTTACCATATAGCTTTTCTATCAGTTATGAGAATTGCAGCATAAGGAGCTAAACACTCCATCTTCTACAGGATGATCTAAGATAATGCTTCTTGTGCTTTAATTTATTTTACTTATTATACCATTCACTGTACAGTATTTGTCATAGTAAAGAATTAAAGATTGCTGGGCAGAATATAATAACCAGGTTCCTATTTCTAATACAATATATCTGCCCACTCAAGAGGCGCCTCTGAAAATATTTGAATATGTTGATTATTCTTGTGGTTTTGACACCGTCCTCTGTAGTTCACGGCATTCAAAGGATTAACATGTTGGGAAAGAGCAACTGGGTGGAGAGACAAATGGTGGTGGGAAATATCCTATGTCTCTCATCAGGTAGTGTTTAAAGTTGTTAAATCGTTACTATTTACCTTCTGACTGGATATGCAGCAATAATTTAAATTGTTTTTAAACAAAGGTCTTGTTTATAAGGATAAGGTTATGTTATTTCTTGGCTAAACAAAAATAAAAAATTGATCAATTGAAAAGAATTTTGCAGAGTATAATTTGGTTGCAAAAGTAGGCATTCTGAGAAACCTTCCAAAATGTGTTCAATCTGCCAAGCAATAAATACCCTTCACACCTGATTTGTTTCAAATTAATGAAGTCTACCGTAGCTACCAGTTTGGAGTAAAATGAAACTGTTTCCCTACACAGTCAGAATATCATAGATTTTAAGAAATAGAGACACTCAAATCATTTTCAGAGCAGTGAACTGAGTGATTTAATGATGCTGAAGAAAGGTAAGATTGATTGAAAAACTCTAGAGTATATGCTATCTCCTTCTCAGATGGCAGTATGTAAATTGAAGACGGAAAGGTAGGCAAATGAAGAAATAAGAGAACATCAATCAGTCCTTTATCAAACCCCTGTATTGCTGCTAGGTCTTTGTCTAACATGCCATTGTGTTGTCTGTATTAGAAAGGGAGTAAGACTTCATTCTTGTTAATAAAAAGCTACAAAGCCACCAAGCTGGTAAGGGGCCAGTAAGCTACAAACTCTGACAGGTCTGTTTATTGTCATGTGGATGTTTATTTCAACACGATAAATAGATTATATCATCACAAAATATGTCCTTTTTTTTTGTATGTGGCCTGTCTTCATATTTTCTTAATTATAGTAGATATTTTAGTGAGGAAACTCTTACTCTTTACATTGAGAAGAATATGATCTGCCTTTTAAAAAGACAGAACTCAAAATACCACATATAATTACAAGGTGATTGTATATGCATAAATATAATTTTCTTACAAATACATTCGCTGAAAATATTGTGAGTTGTCTCACATTATGTTGCTGTAAAACATTATCAGAGAAATAAAAGGGTAGTTGAAACAAGTTAGACCAGAGTGAAATTAGTCCAGTAGTTAATTGTAGGCTAATGTCAGCTTAAAATACATTGCCCTACAAATTAGTTCTTAACATGTGGTCCCAAAGAAGTACAAAAGCTGTATATATCTCTCTGCCTGAAGAACAGTCTCACCGAAAGGAGATCCAAAGTTCATCTGTCCTAGTCTTCTTTCTTTGATAACTAGCAGCAGGTTCTAAGAAAATACATGAGAAATGGGAAATTAGAGAAAAGCATCCAGCTTCCAATAGTCAAAAATGTCAGGACTTTCTGAGCCAGAGGAGACTTCTCGACTATTATAATGCATTGGGTTGGGATGGATATAATTTTCTTCATTGCAGCCCATATGGTGCAGCAGCAGACAGTGTTGAGAACACAACGATCTTTTAGTTATTGTGGAACTAATAAAAATTTTATTAATTTTCTCCCGGTATGAATGGCTCAATATTTTTCTCAACCCATATAGTTAAGTAGATTTGTTCCATTTTTAATATGTACCTCTCAAAGGATTCTATTTCATATGTTACAATGGGCAGATTGAAAATAGTGGTTTATGAAATCTAACAGCCATGTTAATCATTTATGTCTGGTTCTGGTAGGCACAACATCAGTTTACTTCAGAGCCATCTGAAAAAAAAAAAAAAGAAAAAGAGTCCAGGAGGAAAAAGAGAAAAAAGATAAAACACAATAGAAATATTGACAAATACAGGAAAAGAATGAACCAGCCTCTATTCTGGGAAACTTAAAGATTTCATCATCATTATATGGGCTTCCCATGCTCTACTATCCATTTCATAAATCTCTCATCTTTTATCTCCCGTTATTCAAATGAATTATTATTTTTCAATCCACATAAGAAAGAGTAATTACCCAAACAAGAACGTCCTGTTTTCAGAAAAAAAAAGATGAATTTAACTGGCTTTTTAAATTAACATAACACCAGTATTCAATAAATAACTTTGATGCTCCTTTCTAATTTTATTATTTTAACTAATAAGAGGTAATTTACCAGTCAGTTGAGTAGATGCTGGATGTAGGAGAAGATATATTTCTGAGTGCGATTTGGCCAACAACACCAGACAACAAGACTCGGTGTTAAATATCCCTTTCTTTAGTGTGGTATACTGGATTTGTGTGGCAGGGTTTTAGTAGCAGGATTGGGCTACAGGCTGTTAGAGGCTTTCCCTATGTCCGATTGAGCCAATGCCAGCCAGCTCCAAGACGATCCCACCACTGGCAAAGGCAGAGCCCAACGGCCACAGTGACAGCACGTCTAGGATAAAATGTTTAATAATAGGCAAAAAAAGCCCTGCTCTGGTGGCCAGGAAAGACAGTGAGACAGACACCAAGGTCGGTGAGGTAGGAGGGGTAGAAGGTGGTCCAGGCGCCAGGGCAGAGATTCCTCTGCAGACCATGATGGAGAACATGGTGAGGCAGCTGTGCCCCTGCAGCTGTGGAGGTTCATGGGGATGCAGAGATCCACCTGGAGCCCCTGGAGGATCGCATGCCAGAGCAAGTGGAAGCTCAGAGTAGGCTATGATCCTGTGAGAAGCTCACACTAGAGCAGGCTCCTGACCAGACCTGTGGACCCATGCAGACAGAAGTGCATGCTGGAGCAACTTTGCTGGCCGGACTTTTGACCTTGCAGGAGATCCAGGTGGGAGCAGACTGTTCCTGAAGGACTTCACCGTGTGGAAGGGACCCACATTGGAACAGCTTTTAAAGAATTGAAGCCTGCGGGAAGAAGTTTGTAGGGATCCCATAGGAGGGAGCCTGCACTGGAGCAGTGTGTGGAAGAGAATGTGGAGTCCTTTACCTGAGGAGGAAGGAGCAGCAGAGACATGTGATGAACAGCCCACATACCCCATCTCCCATCTCGCTGCATTGCTATGGAGTAAGAGGAAGAGAAAAAATCAGGCGTGAATTTGTGCCTGGAAAAAAGTGAGAATGGAGAGGAATGTGTTTTAAGATTTGTATTTAATTCTTATCATCCTACTCTGATTTTATAGGTAGGTAATTTCCCTAATTTCCCCATGTCGAGTCTGTTTTACCCATGATAGTAACTCTTGTGGAAGAGTGGGGCTTTTGCAGACTGAAGGCATTGTTACCCCTGTAAAATTATGACTCACTCCTGTTGCTTTGGCTAAGTAGACAAGGACTCTGGGAATGAGTCAGCTTAATTAGAGTAGAAAAGCAAGTTATATAATCATCCTGTGTTCACATTGTGGTTTAGTGTGGTTGGTTGAATTACGTTTGTTGTATTTCAAAGGTATGCAACTGATAAAGGCCTAAGTACTTAAAAAGTCCTGTTTTTTGCAATAAACTCACTCCCTTTTGCACCTGCTGAAGGGTCCATGTCACTCTGCTGCGCTACAAGTAACAGGTGAGTGGTTTCTCCATGGCTTTATCTTAAGTCTTTTATTATAATTTCTCTCCCCTCTCCAGTTTAGGAGGGGAATGAAAAAGTAATTTTGGTGGGCTCTATTGTGGTTTAATAAACAATCACAAAAGGGGTTCTTCCAGGAAAATACATCCTCCAGTTTCCAGTGGGCAGTTCCCCAGACCAAATTGAAGGGCTGGTCTGACTCATGGTTTTAATAAACCATGGTTTTTTTGATTCATATTTACAAGAAGTAAATTATGAATACTGTGACCAGGACTAGAGAGTGCCTTACCTCCAGCCAGGTGGAGGAAGAGAACAACTGGTTTCACTGATCTGTGTGGACTGGATTCTATGGCCTGGCACATCAGACCCAGTTTATTTTCACTTGAACAGGCATCCTGTACAAAAAATTGACTGCCCCAGGTTGGAAACACAACCCTACCTTCTGCCATGGACCAAATCAGAGTGCAATGGAACAGGATGAAGCTCTGAAACATCTGTAATACATTCATGACATCATCGTGGGCAACACAGCAGAAGACATTTTTGAGAAAGGGAAGAAAACAGCCCAAATATTTCTGCTTTTTGCCATTAAACAAAGCAAGGTAAATGGACTGCACAGGAGATTTAGCTTTTAAAAATAAAATTACAATGTGGATATGGGCATATCCCAATAGATGTGATCAACAAAACAACAGCAATGTCTTCACCAACTAGCAAAAAGGAAACTCAAACTTTCTTAGGCATTGTGGGTGTTTGGAGAATGCGCAGTCCAAATTGCACTCTGATTGTAAGCCCTCTCTATCAAGTGGGCAATCAAGCCCATCAGAAGACAAATTTACAATAGGACCCTGAGCAACATCTGCCCTTTGAAAAAAATATTTGTGAAATAGTTCACACAGTAGCTCTTGGGCCAATCCAGAGCCAGAAAAAAGAGGCCTATGCTACATACTGGAAGAATGACCCTATCTGAAGCCTCTGGAAGAAAGCACCAAGGGTTACTCATTTATGGGTCCTCTTTTATTGTAGGAAAAGCATCAGAGATAGAAAGCATCTGTATGAAGCCCTATTTGACAAGTTGCAGAAACTCCTGAAGGAGACGATTAATTGGGCCAATTTGCAGAAATGAAGGCCAACCAGCTAACTTTAGACATTGCTGGCCAAAAAAATGACCAGTGCCCTATCTCTGTATTGGGTGACATTGGAATGCCCTTTGGAGATGGTTACAGCAAGGTAAACAGAACAACAGGCTGTGCAGAGGCAAACCCATCTGTGCTGCTGCATTGTTGCAAGATACTGCTGTTTGTAAAAGTGCTTCACGTAGATGCCACTGAAAAACATCAGAACAACCAGCAGGTGGATCAGGCTCCTCAGACTGAAGTGGCTCAGGTGGATCTGGACTGGTGAATTATTTAAAGGTCTGTGGGCCTATGGCAGCTATGACCCCCAAGAAAGAGATGTACTACAGAGATGGGCTCGTGATCACAGTGTGGACTTTACCATGGATGCTGTTGCGCACATTATCCATGAATGTGGAGTGGTGTTGCAATCAAGCAAGACAAATGGTTAAAGTCTCTCTCGTATAGGGGACAATGGTTGAAATCTAAGTATGTGGAGGTGTGCTAGACTGACTTTATAACACTCCTGCAAACCTGCCAAGGGAAGCACGATGTGTTTACAGTGGTGGAAGCAAGCACCATATGGCTGGAAGCATATCCCATGTCCCATGCCACTGCCCAGAACACTATCCTGGGGCCTTGCAAAACAAGCTTTATGGCAACATGGCACCACAGAAAGAATTGAGTCAGACAACGGGACTAATTTTTGAAACAACCTCATAATACCTGGGCCAAAGGACATGGCATTGAGTGACTACATCACAATCCCTATCATGCACCAGCCTCCAGGAAAATGGAATTATAAAATGGACTGCTAAACACTACACTGAGAGCAATGGGTGCTTGGACCTCCAAACATTGGGAAAAACATTTAGCAAAATCCACCTGGTTAGTCAGCACTAGAGGTTATGCCTATCAAGCTGGCCATGACCAATCAGAACTTCTAAGTACTGAAGCAGGGGACAAAGCTCCATAGCGCACATAAAAACTTGCTGGGGAAAGCAGCTTGGGTTGTACCTGCCTGCGGTATAATCAATCTGTCACTTCTCCCAATATTTGTATTTCAGCCATCATTCTCCATACCAGAGATGATAAACAGCACAGGAGGGAACATATACCTATAAGTTCAATATGGAACATCTGCTATTATCTTGAAATAACAACACCCCAAACCATATGCTAAAAAAATTGTCATGGTTTGACTCCTGCTGGCAACTAAGCAGCATATTGTCAATGACTCTTACCTTTTAAGATTTCTCTATGCATTGTGTTTTAAGAAGTGTGGGCTAGATTCATTCATGTACATCAGTGGTACATTAACATAAGTAGCCTAAAGTAGCTGTGCCAGTTGTGGCTGTGCATTTTTACGATTTCAATTCAACAGAAGCTCAAGAACAACTCTGGGCATTCTCTTCTTCAGGCTCATGACAAAAAAAGAAATTATTTAAACTTGATAACTAGCACAGTAATTGTCACACCTGTTTTGCAAGCAAAGAAACTTTATCAATATCAGACTCATTACATTATTTATGTTAAATGTGTCTCTTGTTTAAAAACATTTCATCATCCTGCCATCTCTGTTGAAAATATAAATCATTGCTAATTTAACTGCAAGGTTTAATACTCCTTTTTAAAGGAAGAAAATACGTTTTAAAAATAGTTTTGTTGTGTCCTACATACTCATCAGAATCCATCCGTCTCTGTAACTTTAATGAAAAATCTTGGCTCAGGACTTAAGACGTCAGCAAGAACAGAGACTGGATGAGCATGTAGAAGAAAAACAAGAGCTACTTCTCCCTGTAGGTGAACAGAAAAAGGATGTGGCTGAGCAAGAAGTGTGAAACTGAAATGAGATAAGGTGTGTGTTGGAAGTGCAGTAGAGAAACAGAGGGGAAATTCTGCCATTAGGAGAAAAAATAGGACAGAGACAGGCTTGGAAGAAAACTAGTTGAAGAACCTGCACTCAGTTAGAAACTTTCTCCTTCAGTGCCCAGAACAGAATCAAATCAGTTCAGGTCTCACTAGCCCTTGGCTGCCTGCTGGTACCTGTGACATCTGTTACTTTGTGTGCCCACAGAGAAACTGACAGAACAGCACTGTTATCAGTTGCTCTCCTAGCTCCAAAAACAAGGATTTGTGTAATTGGTATAAAGGCTGGCTTTGCAATAATATGTAATATATTGCATGTGGACTTTTTGTAATAAATCTCCCCATAATCCCCACTTTTTGCAGCACAATTATCTTTGAGTAGTGGTTACAAACTGGATTCCTTTTGTGTGGAAGTAAACCAAGGGATGCATCCTGACTCTGTTCCTTTCACTAATGGCAGCCAATCCACAGGACCCAAAAAGAAGCAAATCTGCATAAAACAACTACAGTGAACAGCAGTTCCTTGGGGTCTGCTCTGCAAAGTGGACCCACACTCATTTCCTAATAAGACATAGCTTTGGATTCCACTACTGTTAATCACCAGTATGATATCCTATCAATAAATGTTTTCTTTTTAAAAGAAAGACATGAGTGTGAAGAAAGTTAGCATCAAAAGAACAAAAGTAGTGAAACTATAATTAAGATTACAGAGGGAAACTTAATTAGCACATTCACAGTGCATTAAAAAATGTACATAGCTGTTATGTTTAGATGTTAAGATTGCCTTTAAGGATTCAGCGTCCCTTTCGCCTTCTCACTAGGATTCCTTCTTCCTTCATGTATGCTGCTCCCTTTTCCAATTGGTGCCTTATTTCCTTAGTGCAAAACATAATCTCACCTGACCTTCCCTGCACACTAGTCAGACCTACAGTGGAACTGATTTGTTAGTTTACCTCATCTTTCATTTATTGATGCAATACAGAGCTGCCTAACAGACATTAGTGGCTCTACACATCAATACTATGGGGTACTGGATGATACTATTAGGTTCTTATGGCTCAGGCATAGGTCCATGGCACTCACAAATCAGCAACATATGGATAATTTGGGCAACCAGTTTCAAAAAATTGGGTTAGCAATGTAATTAATATTACACAACATACACTTCCTGATTTGCAACCACCTTTCTGAGTGCTTATAATTTTGGAAAGACGGATCAAGTAGACAACAGTGACAGTTACATTTTAAAAGCTTTGTTTAATGTAAACATGATTCCACATCTGTGGAAGGACCAAGAAATAATCTGTGATCTCTCTACAGAAACTTCAGGATCTGTCTCCAGCAATTTAATTTGTTACTGTTATCTAGTCAGAGTAACATTATAGGGCCAACTTTAGTCCAGACAATACTTCAGTACCTTGTTTTTGAGTGTTTGATTTTGTCATCCTAATATTTGTAAATGTTTTATATAGAATAAATAATAAATAAAATAAACCGGTTCCTTTGAATACATGTCAGTTGCAGCTGCACCTCTGACAGTCCTCACTTTAGATATTGCCTTTGAAGGCAAAACAGCCTTGCTCTATGGTGCAGCACAGTGTTATATTACCCCTTCCTGGTTTAAGGAAAACTTTCATTTTCTTTTCAAAATCCTTAGGTCAGACAGCAAAGCCTTTTTTTTGTTGCCAAAGAGGAAAAGTTTAAAATTACATTTAATACAGTCTTATCTGCAGCTTTTGAAGCAATAATGTTGCTTCTTATGTGTGGGAAATCCTAGTAGAAACCAAGGATCCAAAGTTAGTAATTTTAAGGTATGTTTAACAATACCAGTATTTCTATTAACAACTCTTCGGATGCAGTTCAAAAGGCACTTAAAAATCATTACTTAGAACTAATATGATCTTCTTATAATCCTTTTCTTGTATCAGAGATATGGACTTTGTCTCTTTGCTTTTAAAGTATGGCTGACTGACTTGAATCTAGGGGAATACCTTACAGTACTTTGTATCAACTGTGAATTTCATTAGTATCTAATCATTAGCGCATGGACTTTGAAAATGTATTTCATCCTAAGTAAAATCAGGAGTTTCCTTTTGCTTAAAAAAATATGCTCTCTGTTAGTAGAAAAAACCTTTACAAAGAATAAAACTCATAAAGGATTCAGGGAGAAGGTAATGTCTGTTTTTGCTATGAGGCAGTTATAATAATCACAGCCATCAAAATGAATGCCCTTTTAAAATTCTTTTTCTTCCTGGAGAGTCTACCTATGACATTCCAAACAATCATGTCTGCCTCTTGGCACCTATTTAAGATATCCTTGGCAAATGAAAACTGAATTAACAATAATACTTTTAAAATACCTAAGGCAAAATTGAAACTTTATATTCTTATAGAAGAAAACAGTTATTCTCCAAATGGCTGACAACACCATCTCCAGGCTATATAGTAACAGATGCCAATGAAAATGATTGCATATTTCTTTATTCTCACTAGATAACCTTCAGGTATAATGATTTCAGGCTCTCTGATTTTCTGGCTTAGTTTCCATACATATTACATGCACTAGCTTCAACACCAAAGTGTCAGGCACATATAGAATAGATGAAAAATATACCTAAGATTCAATTTATTGCTCTGAGTTACTGTATTCCATGGTGTAAATGCTACATTCCCCTGGGGAACTGAAGTGACTGCAAAGGCTGAGTCTGGTCCTTCACAGAGATGTTAACAAGCCCAGAAAAGTCCATTGAGGTTTGCACTGTAACCCTACTACCTGCACTAACACATTCTTGAGCCACTTTTAACTATCTGACTAGCTATACTTTGCTAGGCCCAGGGAGTTCCCCAATGCCTTAGTGTCCTTTGATCTCTTCTCTTTGACTTGGCAAAGCAGCTCTGTGTTAAGGGTGGACTAGAGAAATCTTGCACTCACAGCTGTAAATCTGGCAACTGTGTGTAAGTTCCTGTTAGGATCCTGCTTATCTAGGTGACTCTTACTTTTCTTGCTTAGCAACTTTGTTGACCTAAATCCGTGTGAAGAAAATGTTCAAAGATATGCATTATATATATGATACACGTTAAGAAATAGTAAATACATTTTAAGGTTTTTCACAGTGTGTAATTTATCTAGTGGGCATTAGGGATAATGGTGTATCTTTTATGCCTTTAATATTTGAATACACAGAAGTATTTTTGGCAATACTACTGGCAGTCTAAATTCTTATTTTGTCAGAATAGACAGAACATAATAAAGCATCAGGAATAATTTTAAAAGTGATACTAATTTTTTCTTACTTCTACTGAAGATTCTACTCTGAAGTCATATTAGTCTACTGCAACCATAGTGATAGATAGGCATCATTATTATCTTCATATCACCTAGTACTTCAAGAATCGTCCTCTCTTTCCTGACTCTCAAGCAGAAAGATTTAACCATTTCTACCACTGAAGTTATCCCATTTCTATTACACTAATCCACCAGATTATCTACATCTATTTGTATGATAATCTGATCCTTTCTTATATTAACGGTAATTCGCATAACCTGGAAGTACAGTAAATGTACGTACAATTATTTCAAATGAAACCATGATACTGTTAAACAAAACTGGTCCTAACACTATTTCCTGAACCACACATTTAATTTCTTTTGATCTTAATATACTCCTATTTATGACTTTATCTTTTGTTTATCTATCTTTCAATTCTAGGACTAATCCCTTCCTATACCATTTAAAATCAGAATTTGCCTTTGCCTGAAACTCAGTAGTGTAGTTTCATTTTAATATATTTGTCTATGAGTATTGATCAAAAAAGGATATTTGTTTAGAATAAGATCTTCTAGCCAATGGACTACCTTCATAAGAGCTAGAAATAAGTAAATCAATGATACCCTGGTTCACAACAAATTTATATTAGGTGAAAGAAAATACCTATCTGTTCCATAGTCCTCTGTGTCAATTGTTTCAGCAGAATTTCTTGCCAATAGTAGAGCCATGTTCTCAAATACTTAACAATTTAGAATCACAGAATTAAAGAATGTTTCATCTTGATAGTGGCCTTAAAGATCATTTAGTTCTATCCCCCCTGCCATAGGCAGGGACATCTTCCCCTGGACCAAGTTGTTCAGAGCTCCATCCAACCTGGTCTTGAACACTTCTAGAGATGGGGCATCCACAACTTCTCTGGGTAACCTGTTCCAGTGTCTCACCATTCTCACAGTAAAGAGTTTTTTCCTAATATCAAATCTAAATCAACTCTCTTTCAGGTTAAAACCATTACTCCTTGTCCTACCACTTCATGCCCTTGCTAAAAAACCCTCTCCAGCTTTCTTCTAGGTCCTCTTGAGGTACTGCAAGGCTGCTGTAGGGTATCCCAGGAACGTGCTCTTCTCCAGACTGAGCAACCCCAATATGTCCTCTGATTTAGAGACAAAGATGTAATGCAGGACTGTCTCAAATACTGCTCTTCCCTTATCCAGCAACACTGTAACCCCATCATTACGCTGGCTCCAGGGGCCTGCTCGAGGCCACTCAGTGTTATTCTGGGAGTGACCCTGGTTTCCCGGGGGCTGCAGCTTGCAGTTTCCCCAAACACAGGGCGTCCTCCGGCAGCTCGTTAGTGCTGGCTCCTCTGTGATAGAGAGAGCCCCGGGTGCAGGCGCAGGCAAGGACAAAGACCCGAGAGAAGGGCCTTGGAGTGATTTCCAGCTCTTTTATTTCCCGGGAGAAGCAGCAGGGAAGGTAGGAGAGGGTCCGGGGTCCAGGAGAGGCAGCGCAGGGGTCCGGGAGAGCTGAAGGCTTCAGCTACCAAAGGCCAGGTCTTAGGGACAGCAGGGGATTTATGGGGATACAAGCAGGGGAAAGTAACCTATGGGGGTACAAGGATTAACATACAACCAATAGAGAGCCAAACTGTAATGAAATTTCCAGAACATAACCTTATGCAGAACATTAGGTAATGTAGCAACCAACCAAAATATGTAAACTAAGGTACAAGGGATGCTGGGGGTGAACCAAAAACTCACCCTGAGCAGGGAGTATGCCTCAGACTGTGGCAACCTCAGGCTGTGCCCACCAGTCTTGAGCCTGTGGGGCTGTGGCTTTTGCCACATACACCTCCACACCATCATAGAAGGCCACCAAATCTGTCAAGTACAATTTGCCCTTAGTGAAGTCATCTTAGCTGTCACAAATCACCTGCTAGTTTTCCATATGCCTCAGCATAGTTTCCAGGAGAATCTGCTCCATGACCTTACCAGGCACAAAGGAGAGATTGACTTGCTTGTCATGCCCTGGGTGTTCCTTTCTTTCTCTTTTAAAAAAAGGGATTATGTTTCCCCTTTTCCAATCAGTGGGAACTTCCTTGGACTGCCACAACTTCAACGGGTTAATATCCTTTTCATAAGCTTATAAGCTTTCATAAATTTACACTTTCATAAACCTTTGAAAACAGTGTAAATAGTTGACTCCTGATGGTTCTATGGAAGTTATTATGCTAGATTTGTGTGAGAATGGCTTTGTAACTTCTGACATTTATATTCCAGATAATTTGCGTGACAAACAGCATCAAGTTACATGTCCTGTTGTTTTTTAAGTCCTCTAATATTCTAGAATTGGTATTTTTCTATTGTTTCTTCCATGTTTTATGTTTTTATGGACTTCTTAGTTTATACAAAAGTATTCACAAATCTGTTTATCTCTTTAGACAACTCAATCTTAAATATACATATTTATCTCACTTCTTTGTCTGTGGAATGAAGCAAAAGTTTACTTATTATAATCACTCTTGGGAAAAAAAATTACCGTTATTAATACTTAGGAAATTCTATACTGAAGTGACGAAAAATGTTTTCAATTAAGATGTCCTTACATTTGTTTGGTTTCTTCCTTGTTTGGGCAACAATGAGCCTCAACATGACTGATTGTACAGCTGCTGTCACAGATCTAGAACAGCAATCCTGATGTTAACCACAGGTGGAATTTTTTTTCCTGAGGTTATGCTGTGATTGAAGTGCTGGATTGAAGTCCCTTATGTATTCAAGAGGATATTTTCCATTTATTTCAAAGGACTGTAGATTCTAACACAATTTTAAACTCTGAATATACTACATATCATTCCTTCATTGACAGAAAATAATCCTCTCCACAGTTAACACTTAGAATACCACAGGAATCTCCTCAGACTATAGGATTACAATAGTGCATCTGATTCACAGCCTGATAGGTAACTTCTCAATCAGAGTTTGACTGAAAAGTTTTAACTCCAGCCTCCACAAACTCTTCTCTCTACAGTGAGAAAATTGTTGCAGGAAATAAGTTCAGCTTTTATGACTTGTGGGAATATAAATATAGTAGAAAAGGTAGAAAGTCACTCAAATATTTATTTTAGGGGCTATTTAGCTATTTTAAGATTTATTTTACATACCTCTACAATATAAAAGAAGTAGAGACAAATATGAACAAATTAAAATACAAAGTAGCTTCTGGATATACAATAGCAGCAGAATTCAGTATTTTGTAATATTTGTACACCTTATTCAGTATGTATTTTTTTCCTATTTTGCTGCTCAGGTTCTGAAGGAATATAATTACTTTGAAGGATATTCCCACCCCTTAACTAAATTAAGGGGTTTGATTCTAAGCATTGTAAGTACAATTTATTTTTCTCTAAATTCAGGCTCTAAATGGAAATTTCCAGTCCAAGCTAGCCATGTATAATGGAGAGAGTTGTCTCCAGATTATGAATCTATTATATAATATAATTAATAATATTAATTATTAATTTATATTAATTTTTGTATAATACATTTTTTTTCAATATAGGAAGGATGTCTATATTTCTGGGTCAAAAATCAGTTGAACAATGCACGAATGTGCTTCACAATTTCAAGAAAAACTATTTTCTTTTATTTTCTGACCCAGGACACACACTTTACACAAGACCTTTAATAAGCATGTTTATGTAAGCAATTCTTTATTTTAATAAATTCTATAGCACAAAAATAGCAGGCTAGTACTACCTGGCAGTCATAGCAATTTTTTAGCCTGACCCATAACCATATGAAATACATCTTAGAATTATTTTCCAAATATATTTGACAGGGAATCTATAAAAAAATATAGAATGCTGTGTGTTAACCATGATAAGCAACTCAGCCCTACATAGCCCCTCACTCACTTTCCAAAGTGACAAGTAGTTCACTTACCCATTCCCATTCATCCATCTCCAGGAAAGCAGGGCTCCATTGTTTGTAAGAACAGATGCTTGGAAAGACAAATGGCATCACCCTGCCTTCTTCTTTCCTCCAGCTTTTATTGCTGAACACGATGTCATATGTTATGGAATATTCCTCCTATCAGTTGGGGTTAGCTATCCCTTCCAACTTCTTCCGGACCCCCAGCCTACTCATTGGCAGGACATCATGAGATGGGCTTGATAGTGTAAGCACTATTCAGCAGTAACTAAAACACTGCTGTGTTTTCAACACCATTTTGGTCACAAATATTGAACATAAAACCATACGAGCTACTATGAAGAACACTACATCTATCCTAATCAAACCTAGTATACAGAAGAATTGATCCCCCTCCATTGTGAAATGCATTTATAATAAATAAAGATTGAATAAAAACTTTCAAAAATACTTAACAGACTGGCAATAAATTATAAAAGTTTAAAGAATTTATTAACTAGCTCAAAAGCTTTCAAAATATTCTAAATGGTAAAAAATCACATTAGAGTTCTTTTTCAGCAATTTTTTTCCCAACTGGAAGTTAAAGAAAGTCAATAACATGTGTTTTTCTAATGGCATCAGTTATTCATTTGCAATCTTTCATGACATGAAGTAAGAAATTGAATAAAACAGGGAAAAATGTGAGTCATGCCTTATTTGTCTAGATTCCTTTCCTGAAGTTAGAACCATCTGCAACATTTATTTGCTACATTAGACAAATGAGTGATTTTTCATTCCCAGGGCTAAACTCATTTTTAATTTAATTCAAGAGCACGTAGAGTTTGTCCTCTATAATGACTTCTGCAACTATTCTCCTTTTACTCTGACTTTGCCTTAGGCCCATATATCTTTAAACTGCAAAATACAAACAGGTATCCTTTCACTAATCACAATAAGCACCAAGCTTCCAAAAATGGAATATGTATTTCATTAAAACACACAGCAGATATACAGGAAAAGAATCTTAGCATTCAGATAATCCTGTTGAGGTCAGCTCATGTAAGGTTGTATCTCTTTTAACACTGCTTAACCTTTACCTGGGTTTAGTAGATTTAGGCAAATGTAGTGCAGAAAAATCCATCAAAGACCTTAAATACAAGGGACTCCACACTATAAGTCACTAAGTTCCAAAGCCACAGTTAACCAAATGCTAAAAGAAATACTTCTATATACTTATTCTGTGCTGACATTCTTTTCTTCTAATATAGAGGAGAAAAAGTGAGAAGAGATATATACTGTGTATTATAGTATCAAAATATATTTGCTCTGTACTTATGTTCATTTTCCTGTTGCATGTTGTACTAGCCATTGTTGCAGATAGAGTGCAAGCCTAGAAAGGCCTTTATTCTGATCCAGTGTGGTATCATTTTCCTATGTTCTTAGATTCTTAATCTCATTTACCTACAAGGGAAACTTCTACAGCAGAGCTGCAGGGTGCCCAGGAACATTTTGAGGAGACTAGATCCAGGCGATTTTACAATGTGGCTCATCTGACCTGTTGAATAACACCTCTGTATTCAGAAAATGTAGGACACATAAGCTACAAATCACTGTTAATAGTATGAATTATCTTTTACATTTGTGCTCAGAGATTACCTCTGTATCAGACCTTTTCATCGTCACTAGTACTGTGTGGCCAGATGAAACATAACAGGCAGCTGGAAAACATTTTTGTGTGATACAGTTTTTTCAATAAGCTTCTCTGCTGATTGATTTATTGCAAGTATAGTAGGAAGTGAGGCATTTATGCTCTGCTACCAAATAAATTAACTGGGTTTGATTAAAATATTTACAGAAAATGACAAAATTTATGGATGGAATCTAATTCTCTCAGAATCCTCACATCATTAACCAGTCTCGCACTGGTTCTGTCCAGAAGACCTTTGTAGGGCCCTGTGATTTCAGGGCCAAAACCTTCAGTTTGGTGCCATAAATAGCAAGGTGGAGCTGAGCTACACTTACATGCAGAATCTTATACTAGATCTTTTCTGTGTTAATGAGCAGAGCTGGATCTTGAACATACTTAATATGATACATGGTTTATATGAGCATTCTGGCAAAAAAAACTTTCTATAAATGTTTTATTTAGAAAGATGTGTAACAGCTGCTTTGTGCATGTGTATCAATCACTATTTTTGCAAATGTCTTCTTTCCGGCCATGCTTAACTCTGAGTAACTTGCATGTGGAATTTCACAACTTAGTTATTTTACTCATCAAAATCGTGATGAAGGAAGAATCATCAAAGACAAGGCAAAAAGGACCATAGAGTAATGCCAAGACTACAACAATGGCTGGATTATGATCTGAAATTTCCTCCTCTACAAAATATAATTTAAAAATCTGAATTCAGGAAATTCATGAAAATGAAAAAATGCTTTGTTTGACAGGACAGAGAAATGCCTAAACCTCCTACTTGAGTTTTAATTGCAAAAAATATCTCAAAATATCTATCCAATAAATACTACTAAGGGCAACTGCAATTAAGTTCTAAAACACAGAATTCAGAATAAGACAGTGATCCAAGTGGTTAGACATGAATTACATAGTAATACATGCAATATATCTACAACGTGATAACCCTTCTGCACTATGGGCAGCTATTCAAATGAAGAATTAATTCTTAATCTATGTCCAAATCTGTTGATAAATTATTTTCTTTGTACTTTTGTGAGACAAATAAAGGTGAAGAGTGCACAAGAGATAAGCTGGCCATCACCACACCAGCAATAATTTCCACAGTATGCAATAACATTATTTTATCTATATTATCTGCCAAAATCTGCTGTTTGGAGATTATTCTTCCCCGCCTCTTTATAATCTACCCCTTCCAGAGGAAACAAAATCCACTGTGGTGTGTGGACACAGTGCTCCAGATGTGTTCGCACATGTGTTCATTAGAGAGGAAGAATTATTTTCTGCAACTTGCTGGCTGCATTGTTGCTCATAATGTCCAGAAAGCTGTTGCTTTTTTTTTTGCAACAGAACCCCAGTTCTTTTCCTGCAAAGAACTACTTTCTGATGAGTTGGACTGCAGCCTGTACTGGTGCATGGGATTTTTCTTCCCAAAAGGTGGGATTTGGCACTTCATTGAACTTCGTGAGGCTTCAGTCAGACCATTTCTCCTGTCTACTGAGGTCTTTGCAAATAGCAGTCCTGCCCTCCATCTAATTGACTGCTCTCTTAATTTTGTATCATCTGCAAATTAGCTGTGAGTGCTTTCTAGCCCATCTATCCGTTTATTAATAAACATGTTAAATTGGTATTGGCTCCAGTTGGCTCTTCACTGACTGCCATGGCTGCCAGCCATGCTTTGTACTGCAACCACAAGGCACTGAGCCTGGTGGCCAAGTCAAGTATCCACCTGCCTTTTAATAATCCACTGTACTGGGCTTGTGTGGCCAGGTTTTGGCAGCTGGGGGGACAGGGACTGGCTACAGGGGTTTCTATGAGAAGCTGTTAGAAATTTCCCTTATATATTCCCTGGTCAATGCCAACGAGCTCCAAGACAGACCCAGCACTGGCCAAAGCCAAGCCCATCAACCACAGAGGTAAAGCTTCTGTAATCATGTATTTAAGAGGGCAACAGTTTGTGCAGTATCAAATTGCAGACAGAGATGAGATGAATGAGAATGTGTAAAAGAAACAGCTCTGCAGACACCAAGATCAGTGAAGAAGGAGGGGGAGTAGGTACTTGAGGCAGCAGAGCAGAGATTCCTCTGCAGCCTGTGGTGCAGACCACAGTGAGGCTACTGTGCCACTGCTGCCCATGGAGGTCCATAGTGGAGCAAACATCCACCTGCAGCCCCTGGAAGGCCCCATGTTTGAGCAGGTGTATGCCCAAAGGAGGCTGTGACCCTGTGGGAAGCTCGTGCTGGAGCTGGTAGGACCTGTGGACCCATGGAAAGGGGAGTCCATGCTGGGACAGGTTTGCTGGCAAGACTTGTCACCCCACAAGGGCGCTGCTCAGAGATGTGCTAGACTGGCCACAAGACCCATTCCTCGTTCCCTTGCTCCACTGGTGAGGAGGAGGTAGAAAATATCAGTAGGGAAGATGAAGAAGGGAGAGGTAGGGGGAAGGTCTTCTAAGTTTTAGGTTTGTTTCTAATTATCCTACTCTGATTTGATTGACAGGGAAACAGCTATGAAACAATAAAGACTTAGGATTTTCTCTCTTAGCCAGAGACTAAGAGAGAAGTATTTACACTTTCACTGTATTTACAGTGAAAAGCGGGGATTCTAGACAACTACCTTAGGTTATAGATCCTTAAAATGGCAAAACTTAAGTGAGATTAATCCATTCTCACATAAGAAGCTTCAGTTTGAAAACTAGAGAGTGTGATCAACCTAGCAATCCTTCAGAAACAGATGCAACTATCTGCAAAGAGGGACCTACAGACCACCCACTGGAGAAGATTTAAATGACAATCAGAATGCTCTGACGTGTGGAAAAGTTCTCACATAAGGAAACACCAAGAAACCCTAAGTTCTTTTGCCTCCCTGTGTCTGTGGTGGAGATGGCTAGAAGTAATAAGCCTGAACTGCAGGAAGAAAGGTAAGAATCAGCTGTTAGGAAAAGACAAGCAAAGAAAGTCCTTGTGCATAGCCCTGACATAGGTGTGGAATATTTCACTCCCTTAAGAACATACTGGAGAAACCCCTAACATGCCTTGGTGTGCCTTCAGTCTCAGAATACCTCCCAGTCTAGTTTTCTATATTTGCTAGTGCTGTGGTTGCTGCATTAGCAGATGCTTCTAAATAAACATACCTCTTTTTTGTGGCTAGCTGGGGGGAAACCTTTTTCCCTCTCATCAAGCATGAAGCAGCTGTGTACCAAACTATTTGATCAATCTGGACAAAAACCTAAAATCTGGCCCTCAAGTGTTCTTGCCTTGACAGCAGGCAGCATCACAAAATCACCATTTTTCTTTCCGACTGTTGGTAGGAAATAAACATTACATTAATTCTTTTATAACTGGCATGCACTTCTATAAAGGAGTAATTTATGAGTTTTTTTGCATACAGTTACTTTCAAGCATGGGATTATTTAACTGATATTTACCGCTCACTTTAGAATATTTAAGCAGAACTATTAGAAGTATATAAATGGAATAATCTTTAGCTCTACATTAGTTTAAATTAAATAAATAATTTTTGGTACTTGGCCTGTCATCAGCCACAATATTGTGTTGACCAATTAAGCAAAATTAGCTATTTAATGAGTGTTTAATTTCCTAATGAATGAATAAGAATCTAAGCTGGTCTTACTGGGAACCTGTGTGTAACAGATATGACAAGTAAGGTGTTCATTATTAATTAATACTTATGGCTAGTAGTCTGTTGCAGTAACAACATGAAAGAAGGAGACAGACACCTGTTGAGATCAAGGAACAAGTGTGTCAGGCCTTGCCCATCTTTATTATATATGTGTCTAATAAATCACTGTGAATTGGAGGAGACAAAGAGCCTCCCCTCAATCACACTGGTCAAAGGAAATGTTCATCAGACTTCTGTGCCCAGGAGAAAGGAATGTAAATAAAAAGATACCATTACATTAACATGGCTATGTTTACAAAGAATGTCTGAGAACCAGTTACAAAAGAATGATAACATCCAGAACTGCAAAAGTCAGGGCAACAGTAGTCCACACCACACCTATTCTTACAGATGCATTTTAAATACGTACATCAAACTGTCTAAGAAACAGTAGTACAGTAATCCTGGATGCTCAATACACTTAACAAGGATATGTAGCTTATGGTTACATTTGAAAATAAGTTTTCCCAAATCCTTTCATATATAATTTATATTTACATTCTATTATACTGCATAGGTTTATTTCTCCTCAGCGTGGACTCAAGTTCTCTGAGGAAACGTTTCATACCAGTAGAGCCATAGTCTCTAGATGACCTTTAACCCAAAGGGTTGTGTCCACCAGCAAGACTGAAAACGCAAACCAGATAGTAAATGAAAAGACTTTTTAGCTAACCAATAAACAGCCCTGTTGTGAACATCAGAACTGACTGGTCATCAAGACACATGTCCTGTGTTATCTGGAATTCTCAAGGAAAAGATCAATACGTCAGCATCTGCATGGACTGCCTGTGCAAATATGGTGAGTTCTACTGCCAGCAGGGAGCTCCAAGACAGTTTTCTACAAATTAGCAAACAAGACATTCGCCTGGATAAGTTCAGCAGAGGATCTATCATAATAAAAATCATCAGGCACACCCTCTATCACAATATGGAAAACAAATAGATATAAATGCTTTGTTCAGATCATTTTTCAGACTGTGAGGAGGCCAGATCCAAAATCAGCTATTACTATAGAAATAGAATGGTTAACACTTAATTGTTGTGCAAAGCCTGCTAGACTGTTTAATGAAGGAAAATCACTTCCTTCAGAAAAGTATGACATTCCTATGGACTTAGACTATCATGAAGAAGTTCCATGAGTGGCATTTCCTGGATCCAAAAATGAATTTTATGTGTTGTATGAGTGACACTTGCATGATCAGATTATGAGATTTATCAATCTTTGAATAAGCTGCCACATTCTTCCCATCAAAATGAAAGAACATCCAGTGGGAGCCTTAGACTAATGTAGAACAAGGCATTTTTATCCTATCCAGAACTGCTGCAGAAAAGTACATCAAAAATCACAGAATTCTCATGATAGCTTCCAGCTAATACCCCACAAGTTGTCACCATTCCTAGAGAATAAAAGTGGAAATATTATGAAATTAGGAGCCTAAGGGATATATGAATGTCCATTTGTATGCAAAATAAAAATATGAACTTTCTACATAGTATTATAGTCTACTATCTGTGCTCTTTCTTAGCATCCAACCTTTTACTAAGCTTTCCTTCTGTAAAGGTGACTTGGTGTTTATTCCAGATAAATTTTGTCAGTACTAGAAATTTTAAAACTAAAAGAGCTGTGTAAGCAGAAAGCTTATTCTGTTAAAAAGGGGAGTTCATATATAGTTTGAGGTTGGAAGGTAAGGAAAGATGAAAGTGAGGCCCTTTCACTTTGACAGCTGAATTCCAACAGCAGTTGGAAGGGAGAGATAAGATTAAAACCTCCACCATTCATAAAATGTTCCATTTAGCTGAAATAATCCTTATCTTTTGGCTTTAGAAGATAAACTTCTCTAACACAAACTGTAATTATAGAAAGTATTTCAGGAAATTGTTACAGTACAAAGGAGCATTTTGCAATAATAAGCATGGTAAATACTGTAGACCTTAACAAGTTTAACTCTTCTGAGGGGTCCATACTTGCCCTGGTCACTGGCTGATGTCCAAGGGGAAAAAACATTTTTTTCTAAAGATTATTGAATGTTTTTGATAATACTTTCCCAATACTTACTTTGTAAGTCTTTTATAGTAAACCTTTTCCTCTCTGCCACAAAATTAGTTCTTCAGACATCTCATTTTCTATCTTCTACATTAATATACCTTCAACTCCTCTTCCTGTAAGCCTATGTTATCTTATACTGCTTGAAGATAATGGTGAGAGATACCAAAGAATGTCACCATAACTCAGTGTTCATTTTTTTCATTTATACTGCCTAATGAATCTATTGAATTAATATTACTTATCTTCATAAAAAATCAACCAGAATTTTTGCAGAAATAGGCTAGCAAAATTTGATCTTACCAACACATGCCAGTTAACTAATTCAGTACCAGTGTCATATATTTTGCAAGTTAATATAATACATTTTGCAGGTTAATAAGTGTTATTGTCATTTTATTTCTCATGACCCATAGAAGGATGATGAACTAATATGTAGTTAGCATTTGATAATATAATAACAACAACAGTAATAGTAACAATAACGACAATAATAAAGCCTATAAGACATGTGCCCTGTTCTTTGCCAAGTGTAGTAAGTCCCTCACTTCAACAAGTGCAGGGTTTCTTCCTGTGGCCTAGGTTTGGCATTTAACCCTTGGCTCATGGCACAGTAACACTACAGAAGATTACAGAAAGTAAGGAGATGCTCAGTACAAAGCTCTGTGGCGGTGTATGTGGCAAAAGTCACAGCCCCATGGGCTCAGGACTGGTGGACTCAGCCTGAGGTTGCCACCATCTGAGTCACACTCCATTGTCAGGGTGAGCTTTCTGGCTCACCCCCAGCATTGTTTACATCTTTCAGTTTATTGGTTAATTAAGGCATCACTTCATGTTCTGTATAAGGTTATGTTCTGGAAGCTTCATGGCTGTTCAGTTCCTCATTGGTTCCATGTAAATTCCTGTACCCCTGCTTGTATCCTGATAAATCCCCTGCTTTCCCCGTGCTTGCTGCCTGGTCCCTGAAGCCTTCAGCTCTTCCCGACCCCCTGCGCTTCCTCTCCCGGACCTCAGACCCTCTCCTGCCTTCCCTGCTGCCTCTCCCTGGGAAATAAAAGAGCTGGAAATCACACCAGAGCCCTTCTCTGGTGTCTTTGTCCTTGCCTGTGCTCGTAACATCCGCCGGGAGCTCGCTCTCCCAGAGGAGCCAGCACCAAACAAAGCTGCCGGAGGACGCCCTGCTTCTAGGGAAGCTGCGAACCGCAGCCCCCGGGAAACCAGGGTCACTCCCAGACTAACGCTGAGTGGCCTCGAGCAGCCACCTGGGAACAGCATAAAAGCTCTGACTGTTTCAGCCCTCAGTCAGTACAGAATATTCCCACGTGTGCAGTTATCCATATTGCAATCTGCCCATTTCGTCTGATTTAATTGTGCCATGAGGAACTTGCAAAACAATGAGTCATAGGAATTAACAACTGAGTTATATCAAAAGTTCTTGGATTATGTGTATAAGAGTAAAATCATTTTGTAGAAGTTACCCTTTCACAATTATGCAATATGTAGATGAATCAAGAGGACTTTATCCCAAACTGCAAAACAACAGACAGATAGACAGATAGACTGACACATAAATACATAGACTGACAGATAGATAGTTCTTATGAAGAAATTTCTAATAAGTACTAAGAGAATTCCAAGCATTAGTACTGTTTTCTAATTTGTTTTCATTTTTAATGAAGAATTTCTAGCTATCCACATTTTTCATTACATGCAAAAATAAATAGACCTTTCTTATCAAATCAGGTTACAGGCAACTGAGTGATTTTTTTGCATGCTGATAGTATATGGGTCAGGAGGAAACAGATTTCAAACAGCTTTGGGGGTCTTCATACAATGAAATCGTAATACATATTTGGATGGAAAGTTGGAATCCTCCCTTTCCTTTCCCTTTTCAACACTTCTTTGTACCCTAAGAATCACATAAACTCTACAAACCTAGACCAGCACAACTGTCCAAATTTCTGAGAAATTTTGTTAATTAAGGATTGTTTTCCTAAATTTCCTTGGGTTTCTTTGCTGACTGATTCATTTTCATTACACATATTATGTTCTCTCCAGGTGCTTCACATGGTAGCTTTCACAGACTTTTTTGGCATTGCTGAGGTTTCCTTACCTTGTGCTGACAAGGATTTTAGAGGACTGTGGCTGGAGGCTGGTGTTTAGCATTTACCATAAGCTTGTACAGACATCTGATCAGCAATATAGTTAGTATTGCTTAGAATTTCCTCACCCTAAAAAATAAATTACCCTTTCAGAACAACTGTGGACAATGCGAGTGCGTTTGTTCTTAGTGGATAAGAAGTTCTTTTGACTGTATTTTTTAAAAAAACTTTGGAGTTTTTTGTTTGCAATAGAAAATGTAAAAATAGAAACCTTAATTTAATTTTTTCAAAAATTACTATCTGCAATATAACTTCATAGACTTGTAAAGATATTCATGTTCAAACAATTGATTTTTAAAGCATTTTAAACCAATTAGTTCCACATATTCTGTGTAATAGAAAAGGTTCATTTATTCTACAGCACTTACAAGTTCACTGACATTACCGAGGCTGTTGGGAAAAAAAAAAAAGTTACTTCTTAGCAGCAGCAACAAAAATTAGTAAAAACTGGCATATGTACAAGTCCTAACTTTGTATTCCAAATAGCTGAGTGCACACACATGTCAATAGCTTTTTCTGGAACTATTCTGAGGCTTCCACCCCCAAAGTGAGTCCATGCATTAGTGCAACTACCCACTGCAAGACACTGTTGTGCAGATAGATTCTTACCAAAAGTGGAGACTAAAAGTCTCTTTTAAACTAACACAGCCAGGAGCTAAAACCTCACTCAGGCCTTAATCCAAGCAGCTAGGAAGCAAAGAACATGCCCAATGGAGCCATTAAATATAGAAAGGATATTTATATAACAATATAGCAGGATGGTGTTTCTTGTATATAATGTATACAAAGAAAGGGGTTTATGATTTGTTTTTGCAGTGACTTGTGTACTTTGAGGAGTCACTGTCATAAAAGAATATGAGTAACCTACCAGCCCTCTTGTACTGCTAACTGCAGTCAAGTAGCATTTATGGTACATTCAGCATGTTTGAAAAGAGTACACGTGAAGTTCCTTTTCTTGAAATTAAAGAATATGTATAGTAGAAATGCAATCACATTACAGTCTGTTTTAATCTACTTTTACAACCCTTTTTGACTTTTCTAATACCTGTGCATAAAAGAGATCTGATGTTGTGAGTTGAGAAATAAAAGCTGTTGATGGCTAAAATATTACTCTGGCAATAAGGCATTTGCCAATGACCTCTTTAAGTACATTGTGTCTGAAAGGACATGTCTGTGGTGTCAGGGCCAGGCCAGAGGATAATCTTAAAGTTGCTGAGAAATATCCATAAGAAAATTATGCCCTGAAGTCTTTGTCAGGGACACTGGAAGACAGGAGAGAAACATTAGAATGTGACTATTGTGACTTAATAATGTCATTTTTTACAATAAATTCATGAAAGCACTAAGTCATTTTCATGTTCCCACATATACTTCAGCACAACCAGATACCAAAACTGCAAAAACCATTCTGTCTTCTCCTTCAGAGGAGGAAAGCTGTATGAGAAGAAAACTGATCCCACACATCTTCATTTTCTGTATCTCAGAGTAATTTCATTTTAGTCCTTAGCATCTTCCAGAGACAATGATTCCTTTTTAAGACTCACTCTGTAATGATTATTAGCATAATCTACCCCTGGCTAATGCTTTTCTTCAGACCAGCTGCTTCTTGTTGTATTAAAGATTTCCATAGGGAGAATGAGTTACAATTTTCAACCCAATTATGAGACTTTTTTGTCTCAGTCACCTTATATACCAAAATTTTTACTTACCTGGTAATCCTGGTGCTATTACATTCTCATTTCATATCACACAACATAGCCAAAGTGTAGGAACTGCACTTATCCAGATCCGAAGAGCATGTGGGTCAGTAGCCACATAATGGGCATAGCATGAGTAGGAGAGTAGAGTGCTGCTGTCCTCCTAAGACTGGATAATACAAGGACCATAGAGCTGTTACAGCCTTAAATTAAATGTATAAAATTACAGCCATAAACCTACTCCCAGTTTTTGTAACATTCATGATTTGACCTGTGTCTAATATAGTTGCCTTTCTAGAGTGATTGCACAACTTAAAAATAGGTTAAATGAGTAGGTGTCAACAGAACAGAACAGAACAGAACAGAACAGACTAGACTAGAATAGACTAGACTAGACTAGACTAGACTAGACTAGACTAGACTAGAATAGAATAGAATACTATGAAGCTCCCAGCAAAATATTGCAGACAATCCATGAAAACTTGTATGGTTAAGTTATAAGCTCTCATTTGAGAAAAATACATTTAGAAGTGCTCCCAATACCATAACATGTTGTAACTACTATGTATGAACTATTCATAAAAACCTGCAGAAAATAAAATGTTTGATTTTCAGATGTTTTGCTCATAATGCTGCACATTTTGGTGCTAATTTTTGTCTTCACCCAGACAGTAAGAAACTTTGCAATTGTATCTATTGTAATAATTTGCAGTTCCCATTTGGCAAATTCAGATATATCCAAAGTGGTCAGAGAGTTTCATTAACTTCTCTCCTTGTGGAGACTTCTAAGGTGATGTGACTATTCCGAGTAAGAATAATATTATAAAACTTTTGTGTCATCATATCCCTGTTACCACTGATTCCAATCTGCATTTTAAACTATTTCTGGTTTCACTGCCACTGGCTATATTATCATCATTTCTAATTCAAAGTTCCCCTATACCTCAAGAATATGCACTGCAGATTAATGATAAAATTATCATGTAGCTCAGGGGGAAAACCAGGTAATTTTTCCATCACGTTGCTGACCAGAAAGTTGCAAGGCCTGAAAATAAAGAGCAGGCCTTCCCAGTAGGTCCAAGGGAAGGGAAACCCAGAAAAGCGGATGTCCTTTGCTGACATCTTATAGAGGACAGGAAGAAATGAAAGGTTCTGTCTATAATAGCAATTGAAAGAGAGCTTTGGTACAGGCTTAAGCACAGAAATGTGTTCATTCATGCTGTTAGCACTCCAGCAGACTGTGAACTACACTTTGAGACATGAAATGTAAGATAGCCAAGGGAACTGACACTATGTGTTTCCTTTTTTCTTATGATATGCTAAGGACAGGACAGAAAACCAAGAATTGACCTGACCAGCTTATACTGGTCTTACACAGAACTCATGCTACTGTCTTTAAAACAGAATTCTTCAGATTAAACCAGAGAGTGGTGCTGGTGCTTCCACTCAAGGTCTAACAGATGGTTGCATCCAACCACAGCATGGGTGATGCTGGAATGTACAGAGATTAGGAAATCTACTACCACACTACATGCAGCAAAAGTGAGTTCAAACCCAGGCCATGAAAATCATGCAAATGTAAGTTTTAGTGGGGAGGCTTCAGTATCACCAGTTATTCACATTACAAAAGGGAAAGTGCATGAATGCCTTATCACTGTATGCATTTACCTGTTGATGACAGAGACATCTGAAAAAGGTGTTCCACAATCAGGTAGCATGCATTTTGAATTTAAAGAGACTGACCCAGAATATTATGCCATTTTCTAGAAGGAATAGTAAGGATAGAAGAAATAGTTTGGGATTTTTTTGGGAAAGTGGGACATATGTCACCAAAATTCCATTTTTTGATGGGCTGAAGAAGAGAAGAGCCTGTACTAATGTTTACGTATCTGCAGAAATGATGGAAATTGTGACAAAAGTCTAAAACTAAGACGGTTTTCATCTTTTTTTATGAGAGTCAGGATGTGAAGGGGTTTGGTTTTGGTTTGGGGGTCTCAGTTTTTGAGGATTTTTTTGTTTGTCTCCCTTAAGAATGTACATATGTTCAGAAATATTCTAACTTTATGTTATTTTGCATTTTTGAGAAAGATGAATGTTGCTACTACCTGTAGTCTGTCTTTACCTAGAGCTGAAAGCCTACGAAGGATTGACCCTGTTCTGCAGTAGAAGAAGGTTTGTTCCAAGTGAATGGCTAATGAATCTTTCTCTCAGGGTCATAGTCACTATCAGAAAAACAAAGAAACTGCTCATCTGTTCAGTTTGGTAGTATTTTCAGAAATGTTTTTAACTACTGAATCCTGGGCAAGGTACAGTCATCTTGAAGTATCTCACCAGAAACTGGTGGAACCTCTGTCTCACTCATAGTTTGCTGTGGCTCAGCTGTTCAATATTTTGAAGATCAGAATCTCCAAGTCTAATCAAAGCCCTTTGGCTTCCTATAGGAATTTCTGAGTGTAAATTAATCTACTGAACACAGAAAGTCAGAAATTGTCTAAAGGTCTGTGCCAGCCGTAAGTTCTAAAAAGCTGTTTAAGGAATGGCCCCATCACTTGCACATTCAAGTGTAAACCAGGCAGATGTTGTGGTTTTACTCAGTTATGAATAAAACCTATGTGAAAGCAACTGATTTCACTTTGATTCACCTCTTCACTGTAGCAGCGCACTTGGCAGAAATTGCTGCTTTTAAGCTTCAGAACTGGTGGGAAGAAAGCCAAGGCAATACCCTCAGCATTCTTCCTCCCATATCTGAACCCTCTTCCTGAGCTGTGGTAAAATCCTGTATTTCTCTTGTGTTACCTGTACCCATATCTTAGATCCCATATATGGCTATGCCCTGGAAAGCTCCCCTCCACTGGTCGCTTTGAACGATGTGGTTTTTCATTGGGTGTTTCCTGGTCCTACCTTCCTTTAAAAGATCCCTACAGGGCTTCCTTGTCCTCTTTCTTCTGGGTTACTCTAGCCACTTGGATGTCTCTGGACTCACTTCCTGGACCCTCAGAATGCAACACTGGACTCATAATAAATCGGCTGTTATCCCAGGGAACAGCCCTCTCTGTAGCCTTTTATTCTCGTTGGTGCTAGAACACCACACCTGGGGAAACTCTCGTCCTAGAGGAGCCAACAGAAACAGGTTATCTGCAGTAGCTAGAACTCTGTCCTTTGGGAGAGTTGTAAAACCATTGCAACTCACCCCGGCAGGGATTCCGCTCGCAGAAAGGCATTGTCACTACCTCGAGAGTGTCCGGGTTTAACGCCTTCACTTCGCCCCCTTCCCCTGTCCTGAGTCTTCTTTCCTTTCCAAGAAATGAGCCTCCAATATCAAAATAAGTGATCACATTTCATGCTACTTTAGTCCTGAGAGAAATCAAAAAATTAAAAAGAAAAAATTTCCCATCCATCAGAGAAGAATGAAATAGAAATATAAATTTCACAGAAAAAAAAAGGAAAAATTAAAATTAAACTTTAAACAAAGAAGGAAAGCATACCTGTTCTTAAACTGAAATTCTCTATATTTCATTTAAAATTTGGATAGAATATATTTGTCAAAAAAAAAGCAAGTCTGAAAGGCAAGTGATCAGTGTATTTCACATCTATGTGAAATACAATATTCCAGGTTAATTCTAATGTTCTTAGGAACCTTCTTATTTAAAGCACTTTGCTACAAATAATAAAAAGACATTGCTTACATAATTTACAATTAAGTAATATTGTGTAATTATAATAGAGTGTATTTGGCATGTTTAGATTTTGTCTGAAGACAGGTGCACACAGGAATCAACTCTGCCCTCACTTCAAGGCTTCATCAGGACCTCTTTGTGAACAGCTGGTGCACAGAACTGTTGCTGAAGGAGCAGGAGAGGGCAGACATCTGCTGTGCTGCATGAGCAGAGAGAGGCTGCTCTCACAAATACCAGTTTTCTTTACCACTGCAAGGAGCATAGATTTGTGATACCATCTGCCCATAGTTTTGGTCCACAACCAAACACTCAGTCTTCCACCTCCAATATTCATGTGAAAAATTGAAATGAGTAACTCCACTCAAATTTCTCTAATATTAAATTGTTTCCCATTCAGAATGCTAAAGCATGGAAGAGTACTGTCAAAGTCTAGCATCAGGACATATCACAAGATCTTTAGCCCTCAGTTTGTTGATCTGATGTTACCAAAAAAAAAAAATCCAAGCAAACAAACAATCAAAATAAAACAAACAAACAAACAAACCAACAAACAAAAAGAAGCTACTTTTTAAAGAGCTGACAATTAGACTGTGCTCAGGAAAGGTTCAGAGAAAGTATAAGGAAAGTTACTGTACCAGATTGCCTTTGGTTCAATATGCCTAAATTTTTGCTGCCTTACTAGATATGTGTGTTCAGTGCTCATGTTTAGGGCAGACAACAGGAAACAGATACAGTGTGTAAATGTTACCCTTAGATTTTATAAATTTGAGTGTTCACACTTTATTTGTGCATCATAAATACACACTAAAATCAGCATTGTTTCTTCCCTTTTTCTTTTACAACTGCAATAAGCATGGCCTTTGTGTAAGTCTGCTGTATTTTACCTTTTCTATTTTCTATTACATTCACTCTAAGGTGCAAAATATGAGTAATGTCAGAAATTACAGTAGAAGTAGCATGTAGCAAAGCTGTCTTGCTAAGCAAAGATAGAATGCATATACCATGGAAGATCATTTATCAAAGGTAGGTTAAGGAATCGATGTTATAGAAAGTTGATTTGTATGAAGTCCCTAGAAAATTATATCATCATAAAGGTGGTTTATTGGATTTAAAGAAGTTAGGAAAAACTGATGTATTCTTTTTATGAAAGCGATTTACTGTGTTATGAGTCTCAGGACAAATATTGGAGATAAATTAAAGTCAATAGCACTTGAATGAAGGATGATTCTTACAAAAATGTCAGGTTTTGTTGCCAGCATTTGGTGAGCAGCTCTTGCACAGCTTTTCTATTTTCAGATGCTACACCCCCACATAAAGACAAGAGCCTGGTTTTCATGTGTTTTGGGCACATGCTGAAACATATTTATAGTTTCAGCCAGCCTTGTGGCAAATCAATAGAGAGGAAGAAAAAAAGACAGATAAAGTAGCATAGATGTGGAATACAAATAAAAGTAATTGAAGCATAAAGCCTCAAACTAATGAGATTGAAGAGCATAAATATTTTAATAGAAAAGAAACAAATTTATATTGTGCCATGGCTGGGTGGGTTGAAAGGGTGCAGAAAGCCCGCTGTATGACCTGGAACAGTGACCCGGGGGTCGCCTTTTCCAGTTCCACCTCAGAGGCAAATTGCAGAAAAGCTGGAGCGCCAGCGCCGGCTTTATTGTGCAGTTCCACACTGCGTGGGATAAGCAGCAGCGAAAACAAAGAGGCAAGAGGGGTTTCTTCCATATGATATTTCCAAGGTTTATTCTTGAACAGGTGGGAACAGAGAGAGAACCGCAGGATTAGAGAAAACACGGTGTTTTAAACAGGGGAAGTACGGGGTGGAACACAGATGGAGTGGCAGGAGAGCCACTCAATGAGATGAGGGTCCACAGGGAAGGAGGACCGGGATGCAATGATTTTTCTGTCCACGTGGGGCCCGCTCCGTGCCATACCACACCAGGAGGTGCCATACCACCACCAGGGAGGAGGGGAGAGCAGCTGAGCCATTGTAGACCACAACATCTCCAGCAGAGCATCCGCTCAGTGGCACGAGGGTCCATGGGGAGCAGTGTAAGCCGGGCCCCATACCGCTGCTTCCACAGGAGTGGCGGCCTGGGCTGTGGCATCATCAGGCAGCGCCTTGGCAGTGGCTGTCGTGGTGGGGGCCGCCCTCGTGGTGACCGTGCTCCAAAGCTCCAAAGCTCCAAAGCCCCCAGGCCAGCTCCTGCTGAGTGGGTAGAGCCGGACCGCATTGTTAGTCTGGCTGTGGGTAATTCAGGGCCACTGCAACACTATTGCATTTTATTCATATATCTGACCTTATATATAACTATGCATAAGGAAAAGGGAGATAAATAATCCATACTTAAATCAAAGCCATGGACTCATGGAATATCTGGGTGCATTTCATTGCAAATAATCCATTTCTTTTTTCATAATTTTGTTCAGTTTTTCAGAAAATAAGATAGTCTTAGAAATAAATAAGACTCCATTATAACTCTTAGTTGTTTTCTACGATGAAGGTAATGTGAAAGTCTCAAAAGAAGTACTGAATTTTAAGGAATTATAGCAGAACAGGAAGAAGAGTTACTGTCTCTTCTTAACTTCAAAATAATGGAATAAAAAGATAGAATACAGGACAAAAAATCTGAGCAGGTCTTTCAGTCATTGTTATTATACTAGTGAAGGACTTTGTGGCTGAAGTTATATACTTCTTCAAAGTGAATGTATTATCCCACCTCTCATTCTGAAGGAGATAGTTTAGAAATCAGTACCAACCTACTGCCACAGAAGACATTCAAGAAGTCAAAGACCTATTTTTCTCCTCTGAAAGACAGCACCTCAAATATCAAAGCGATTCCTTGCATTCCACCCAGTTGTCAGATTCTGAGCTGAATAAGAATTAGAGATAAGAATGATGCATGGATGTTCATCTGTATCTCCTCTTAACCCACATAATCCATTTCAGTGTCGATATGGGCACAGTAGTATATGGTAAAATTCCAAAATTAAGCACGCACAGATTTTTCCTTGCTTTTTTAGCCTTCTTTATTCATGTATTTCTGCCAGGTCCAAAGCACTCTCACTTAAATAGGAATTATTTTAAATTTGCCTAGATTCCCTTTCTATTTATAGCCCCTTGATTCCCAGCTGAAGAACAAGGATTGTTAAAGCCTGTAAAGTCAAGGCCTTCTCCATGGTACCACAGGAAGGTATGTCTGCACATACCTGCACGTCTGTTCTTCTTAAGCTCTTCATTAACCTGATACTTGAATTAGCTAAAGATCTGAAGGACAGAGAAATGAAAAATAGATTTGTTTGGATAGGGACATTGCAATGGGATTTAGGTTACCTCAGACAAGGACAGGCTATTAAGACATCAGGTTTTAAAAGCAGTCATGGGAGACAGCCTCATGTTGGGAAGGTATCGTCATTTCCCTAAACTCAGATTTCTTAGACAATCTGTCCTGTCTCTGTGTGAATTCTGTTAAGAATGTATCCGTTTTCCAGGGGCCTTGTTGTCCATGACAGAATCTCAGTGTAACTGTTGGAAGCATCAGGTCGTACATATACTGACAGTAAGGACCCATAAGCTTTAGGGTCAAATACACATAAAGAAACTCAAGACTTTCAGCATAAACATAATGTGTCAGTTGCAGTTTGCCAACATCTTCTTTAAATCTTACTAGAGTATCTCTATCATGACTGAACACAGCCTTGGTGTTGTTTCAGACTTGGAGTATTTTACAATAACTGGCTTTTTGGAAAACTTCTTCCACTTCTGGCATCCCTTACTCTTTTTCTAACCACTCTTCTCAGATGACATAAGATAGTGATACCAGTTCTTGCCAAAAATTCAGTCTTCTTCATCAGTGTCCCTTTCAACTGGTCCTTCAGGATTAATGGGAAGAAAATCTCCTGTTTTATTGTAGAATCATGGAATGGTTTGTGTTGGAAAGGAACTTAAAGTCACCTAGTTCCAGCCTTCCTCCTTTTGCCCCACCATGGGCAGGAATGCAATCCACGAGATCAGGTTGCTTAAGGTGCCATTCAGCCTGGCCTTGAACACTTCCAGGGACAGAACATCCACACCTTCTCTAGGCAGCCTGTTGCAGTGCCTCACCATCCTCTCAGCAGAAAAACATTTCAGGTTTTATTCCTGCTATGGACTGTTGGGGAAAATGTAGAGCAGAAATCATGACCTTTTGGAAAATGACAGGCTTGTTGTAGTGGTAATAAGTCCTTTGGAGTGTACTCTGGGCTTAGCTTTAGGGTATGGGAGGACTCTTGCAGCTGGAGTCAATGGATCTTCTCAAAACCATAAGGAACTTGAGGAAAAGTTTCAGATTCTGAGTTGGTAAGTGGTCCAAAACCAAATTCAAACCTAATCATAACAGTTAGAAAATCATTGATATGCAAGGGGAAAAGGGGTTTTTAGGCTAGTGATTTAGAAGTACATAATTTTCCTGCATTGTGTATGTTGCCAGAAACATCAGGTCAGGAAAAAGTTCCATAAACTTATTACTCAAGTCTGCTCTCTCAGACTTACAGGTGAAAAGATTTAACTGGCTCTTTCCTGGTTGTGTAACACACATAACACTGGATCAAATGGTGTTTGTAGTGTTTGCAGGAAATAGAGATGAAAAAATAAAGTTAGTAAAATATCTTGCAAGGTCTCATCACATTGTAAATCTGGAGGTTATTGCATTTTCACCATATTCTATCACTAAGAATTTTTTGGTCTAGTACACCATATATCAAGAAAAACACTGTCTTAAGAAAACCGTCTGAGTAATCTGATTAGGCGGCTGAAAGGGAGATGCCAGCTAGAGATTTTTGCCTTAAAACTGTATCTTCTGTGAATTCTGACTCTTATTGAATTCTACTAGAAGTCATTTTTCCCCCCCACACAAATATTACACATAGAGCCAGAAGCTCTCTGCATTTCAATGGAGAAAAAAGGACTTAAAACATACCACTGTCCCTGAACTCAAATCCAAGATTCTTCTTCCACCTAAGTACTTTGTTTGTTATCTAGGTTTTTATGTCTTTTCTTCTAAATTACTGATTCTTGACTTCTCTTTATGCACAATGGATTTCTCAGCAGATGGGCCTGTGAATGCTTCCAACTCAGTACATCCTATATACTCATTTCTTGGGCAATAAAATAAGAACATTTTGTGTGGTGAGAAATGTGCACTTCATTATCTTGAGATAAAGGAAACCAGATTCTGGCATAGTAAGAACTAAACATTGAATACAGATAAAAGATACAGATACAGTTTACTCCTTCAGCTGTATTTTAAAAGAATACAGAACTTTAAATCCTGCAAAGTTTGATAAGGTAGGTATCCAAAATAAGTCTATGATTGATTGCAGATTGATATAGGTTGCAAACTTGGAAATGAGCTAGATGTTACAAATTTCCTCTTCAAATATTGTAATCTTATCTTTGCCAATAGCCCTGCTGACATTTTCTTTGTCCTTTAGCCACATTAGTTTTTGGCTCCTGTCATGTTTTTCCTGCCCACTTTGTTTAAGAGAAATGAGGATTACAGCACACAGACCACCATCATGCCTGGATGATGCCAGCATAAGTTTTTTAGCTGTCACCCACTCCCACTGAGAGCTCTGTCCAGCTGCAGAGTCCATGTAACTGTATGCTTTGAACACCAATCATCATAATGGTATTGTTGTGTTCAGTATGCTTTGAGGAATTACCATCACCCACATTGTTCCTTTATGCTTGCCTAGTCAATAAAAATTAAATAATATCTAATCCGAATACACTATTAGTCCATAAAAATTATAGGTGGTAAATATATCAGACTCAAATTATCTGTCTGTTCTCTGGCAAGGAAATAATCATAAAACCTAGAACAAATCTATTAGCCCACACTTTGATGCCTCCTACTTTTGAGAAATATGAGAAAGTTCAACCTTGCTTACAGGACAATCACACTTAGAGACACTGAATAAAATCCCAGCTTTTTGCATTCACATGTCTTAGGACTGTTGAGAGATTTCCCTATTGCTCCTTGGAAGGTTAAAATCACTTTTGAAACACACCATTGGTCCCCGAATAAAAGAGCAATAGATATGGACTATAGTTTTTACAGTTTATCAGGCATTCCTCCTTTATTTTCTGTAAATATTGGTGCACTTCTTCCAGTTTTCTGAGCTATTATGTCCCAATAATGTTCATTGCCTATAAAAGCAAAAAAACGAAAGCAATATTTACACAAATTATGTGCAAATATTATGCATACCCCATGATTGCATGATTAATTATTGAAAGATACTTTCACAAATATTCCTCATTAAATGTTAATCTTGTTCATTTTAAAATACAAATAAATTTGAATTTAATGCCATCACAACATTAAAGCTGTCAGAGACAGACCATAATAACCATATGGATACAAAACAAAGACTGGAATTTTGAAAACAAATTATCACTTGTGAGTCCAGTCAAACTGCAAATCAGCTGCATCATATCTCCCATATGCTGTATGCAGTGGCATTTCAGTAATAGTGAATATGTTTCCATAGCAGTTTTCTGCTGTAAGCTCAAGATTTGCTCTGCAATGCAGTTGCTTTGAATTATATTGATCACTTAAATTCATTCTAAAACTAAGCATAAGAGAATCACATCAGTGGTCAATGATGTTAATTCACAATGTCCATCACTACCAAATAAAATAATATATTGCGCTAGGAGGATTTCTTATCTATATATAATTCATAAATATTCATGAAAGTGGAGGATGTAGAAACCAGAGTTTCAGTCTCCTGCATGCAATAGAAGGCCTCCTAAAGATCTTGAAACAGAAAAAAGTGAAAACAGAAGAAAAAAAAAGGAAATCAATAAGACAAAAATGGTCAGTGTAAAAATGACTGAACTATTGTGCAGACATCTAGGCAGCATGATAGATTGTCACCTTCTCCAGATAGCCAAAATAGGATTTGGAAAAAGGTTGTGTTATCTTCCCTGCACAAATCTGTAACAGACAACAGTGTTGGAGAAAAATGAGAGCATATAGACCAAATTTTAATATCAATTTCCATTCTTTTCTTGAGACTTTGTTTCAAACTCATTTCCTTGACACAGGAGGGAAGTTATATTTTCTTTTTCTAAAGGTTCATTTAGACAAAGCCATCTGGAAAAAAAAAGCCAGAGGTGATTAAAAACCCTAAGATGCAAAATATGTTTCATAAATAGATTTTTTGATTTACTTGTCATGTTTCTGCCTACTGTGTTTCTTCAAATAAACTATGAACTCAGAAAATTATAAAATTTCTCACAAAAATAGACTTTTCAGTTCTGGTCTTCAGTTTCTCACCTTGATTTTCCATTTGCTGAATTTCTGTCACTGTTCATGATGCAGATAGCAATGGATTGATGAGCTAACCCTTGAGACCTTGGAACTTACAGTCCAAGAAGATTTTTCTCCTCTCCCCTTCTCCTGCTTCTCAGGTGTAATGTCTAAATGGCAGGCCTAATATTCCTCTTATTAAGGTTTCCTTTCACAGGTTAGAGAATCTGTAATTATTTTATGCACAGTGACATGACGTTACCGTGAAGAGGCTTTTCCATGAGTTACCTGGAGGGTGAAAGTTTATCATCTAATCCCTTCAGACAGAGAAGGCATTGAGTGGTCCCAGTTTCCACAGAAGAAATAAGGATGTCTCCTTTCCCACACATTCTAAAAAATAAATCATTCAGTTCACCGGTTCTTTCATATTAATCTGGCCAAACAAGGCTAGAATTTTCTTAGAGACAGTAGAGAACTGAAGCTTTCACCAGACCTCTGAAATCACTGTAACCTCCCACTATTAAACAGAAGACAACAAAGAACAGATATAAAGCATGATAATACTTTTGCTGATTGTATCTATTTTTAAAATAGGATCTAAAACTGCATCTAGGAGGAAACCCATCAATGTGTAGACAGTATATACTAAAAACCTCAGCTCAATTCCATAGCAGGGAGATATCAGTGATGAAGACTTCAGTAATATAGTTGATGGATTTAGTTTCCACTTTTGTAGTTCTGGATACAGGTCTACATGAGGATTTTAGAGGGAAAAGTGGGTGTATAAAGATATTAGAGGCCCTGTTTCAGCAGGCTCAATAGGTTTCTATGGACAATAGTTTTTCAGATGGATGCCTATATATTTTTAAACCAGTTTCAAATCACAATTTTTTTTTCTTTGGTCGTATGAAAACATAATTGTGTTAGTGACAAAGAATTTCCAGACAAATTCTTTGCTCGTGTACTTCTCCAAGAACATTCATTTACATATTTGTAATACTGTCTTGATGACAGATGCAAAGTCACCGTTAGTCAGTAACATTATCAGAGAAGGGCAATCCTTTCTGATGCATAATTTGCAATACTGCTGATGTATCTTTTTTCCATTCCTCTATACTGGAATGAAAGATCATTTCATGCAATCTAATCCTGGAATATCCTGGCAAGATCTCATATCTTGGACTACAGTGCCATGACTTTTTTCTTTTTCCTTTCTTTTTCCTTTCTTCTTAATTAATACACTGTAGCAGAGTACTTGGCAGAAGCTGCTGCTTTTGAGCTTCAGAACTGGTGGGAAGGAAGTCAAGGCAATGCCCTCAACCTTCTCCCTCCAAATCTGAACCCTCTACCTGAGCTGTGGTAAAATCCCGTATTTCTCTTGCATTACTGTATCCATACCTTAGGTCCCATATATGGCTATGCCCTGGGAAGCTCTCCCCTCCACTGGTCACTTTGAACTATGTGGTTTTCCATTGGGTGTTTCCTCGTCCCACCTCTCTCTAAAAGAGCCCTGCAGGGCTTCCTTGGTCTCTTTCTTCTGGGTTACCCCAGCTGCCTGGATGTCTCTGGACTCCCTTCCTGGACCCTCATAATGCAACGCTGGATTCATAATAAATTGGCTGTTATCCCAGAGAAGAGCCCTCTCTGTAGCCTTTTATTCTCGCTGGCGCTAGAACACCATGCCTGGGCAAACTCTCATTTCTAGAGGAGCCAGCAGAAATAGGTTATCTGCAGTAGCTAGAACTCTGTCCTTTGGGAGAGTTGTAAAACCATTGTAACTCATCCCTGCAGGGATGCCGCTTGCATAAAAGACACTGTCGCTACCTTGAGAGCACTGGGTTAAGCGTCTTTAATACACTATTCAGAGAACTTTTAAACCTGAGTTCAGAACTCAAATCTACTTTAAGTATTATGAAATATTCTTAGTCAATTAAAGCTTTCTAGCCTATTTTATTTAACCAGCTAAGATTTTTAAGTGCATCATAACTCTATGCATAAACATAGACAACACTCATAAATCACTAGACAGTCTAAATTAATTGCCACAGGTAGCACCCTGCCAATAGCACATATAATTACCTTCTTGTTATACAGAGTGCAATATCAGAAAGTTGCTGCTAGCATAAATAAGAGAAAGAAAAATAAGTATGTATGATAAAGTAGCTACAATGGTTACAAATATCCCAAAGCTACATTCCACTTCTGCATTTTACTTTTGGGGATCTTCATGTTCTATATGTATAGTCATCCTTCACATCAAACATACCTCTGTTCTACATCTGATTGAATTGTCAATTCAATACTAATGAAACAATGTCTTTAGAGCCACTGACTGCAAAGGACAATTTTAGATAAAACTAGACCTAAATGTTACTGAATCAGTAAATATACCAGGAACAAAACAAGGGATTTCTTTAGTCTTCCAAATAGTAGTAGGTAGAAGATAAGAAGCTGGAAAACAAAGACAACAGCTAAAATCAAAATTAATGTTGGTAACAGAAAACCAGTTCCTAAAACCCAAGAAGCTCAGATTTATGGCAAGATGAAATAAAATGTATTCTTTACTCCTCCTTCCCAAGCGTCAACCAGCATAATACATGGATGTACCACATGGACCATGTCTGCGTGGTCTTTCCATTCAAAATGAGGTTCTATCCTGGCTTAACTCATATATTTTTGAAATCTGCTTAAAGGTTTCCATCAACTTTATTTTAATGGTCACATGGAATCCTGACTCATGGAAAATCAGAGAGTGATGTCCAAACTTCAGCTCAGAGAAGGGGTAACTTTTACCTTAGATCAGAATATAACCATGGGTGGAGATTCCACAACCTATATGGGCAGACTCTTTAACTTTTTTGATTCAAACTAGAATTTTAATAATTTTAAAAAGGGTTTGAATTTGCAAAAAATTTTAACTAACGTCAAGGAAAAAAATATGGCATTCCCTGAGTCAGGAAAGGACTCATGCCCTTGCTGGCAGTTCCTATTTCTCAGTTTTATCCAACCTAGAACATACCTACATATATATAGTATATATATATATATTATATAGACACATATATGCATTTTCCTGCCCCTCCAATGACCGTTCAGTCAAACAATTATGCATGTGCTTTTGTTGCTTAGTTTCTCTAAAAATTGCTTGCAGTTGACATCCTGTGTTGAACTGAGGTGGATTTGAAGAAGCGTTTGCACATTTCAGCGGAAAGTTGGAAGAAAACATTGTTGGAACACAGAGATATGAACTCTGGGACCAGAATGTGCTGATTCAAAAAGATTTATTGAATGTTTTCTTTACAAGTAAGAAGGAGATTTGCAAAACGGTGATATAAAATTATCAAATAATGACAATGCTTTTACAATCACACTGTGTTCTCCCCGGGGAAGTGCAAATAAGCACTAAGCAATGCAATATTTTGGAGGAGCTATTTCACATTTTTATTTATCATATTTTTATTTATCATTTTGTATCTTACAGCTAACTGAAAACTTATTTGGGGTTTAAATGTAACACTTGGAATTATTATTTTTACTCATGACAATTATTATTACTATTTTGCCTAACTGTAAATAGAAATTTTTGTCATTTTTTTTCTCAAAATGAAATTTATTTTGAAACTCTGAATTTTAAAAAAGATGTGTGATCCTAATTAATATGCAGCTGACAGAAGTGCTTTCGTCTCACCTTAAAACAGGTAGTTCAGATTACGTATTCAATAAAATTTTTCTTCACACATGCAGAATGTGTATGGACATCATCTCAAAAGAGACATTTCCAGCACAGAAGGACAGGAATTATTGACAGGTGTAACTAGTGGTCTGGAGGAACTCCTCTGTAAGAAATCACTGTGAATATTAAAGGCAACATTTTCAAAACTGTTGGGTCATATTTGTACAAGCAATATTTGCCATTTAAAAATCTTAAATTTTCATACTGAGGTCACAGGAACTCTGAAGAAGACTACCAGGCAGATGAGCCCAAAACTTTTTCTTTCTCATATCATAGGAATCTGCACAATATGTTGCAGAGTCTTTACTCCATTCTTGCCTTATTCAATATCCTAAAGGTTGGAAAACTGGGTACTCTACGGAGATGCAAAGTGGAAATTAATGCAGTCTTCTGACATGTTAAATTTCTTATTAATTTGTAACAAAAAAATAACCTTTTTCTCTGACTCTTTTTTAAAAGAAAACATGAATGTTCTTGCTGAAAGACCAATGCAAATACTCCAAGGCCTGATGCTAAAGTCCCAAGCTGAAAATCCACATCTGACAAAATAAAATGATCTTGATTTTTGTACAAAGGAAGAAAGGTCTAGTGTTGAGTTAAATTTTGCAGACATTACCTGCAAAAGCCTCAAGGAAAGCAAAATTTAAAATACTTATGAAGTATTAACTAGATATGTGAGACTGCAGACAGGAGGGACAGTTTCCATTACCTACATTAATTTTATCTCTCGTTTTGCTCCACAACGTATTGCAAAACTTTTTAAATTATCACTAGGCAGATTTCAATCCCAGGAAAATCATGGGGGAATTCCTCTTGAAGGCCATTTCAAGGTTCCTGAAGGAATATAAAATTATTTGAGCCAATGTAGCTCTGGCAGCCAGTAGTATTCTGTGCAATATTAAGAGGACCATAGTGAGTACATGAGAGGAGAATCATTCTGCTTTACTCTGTTTTTTAGATCAGATCCAGAATGCTGCATCCAGTTTGGGGTCCCCAATACTGGGAGGATTTCAGTCAGTTGGAGCAGGTTGAGCAGAGGACCACCAAGATAGCTGGGGCTGGATCACTTTTGTGCTGTGAGGAGGGGTTAAGGGAGCTCGACTTGTTCCATCTGGAAAAGGATCACTTCAGAGAACCTAACAGGAGCTTTGCAGTACCTGTGAGGGGGTTGCTGAGAATAAGCTTGCTAAAGCAAGACTTCTTTGCTAAGATTCAGTGCTGAAATATGAAACAATGGTCATAAATTGCATGAGAGAGGTTTTGAATGAAAGGAAGAAAAATTATGAGGGTAATAACTGAAAATGATTTCCTGAGAGGTTGCAGGTTTCCAAATCCAACCATACAAAACCCTGAGGCATCTGGTCTGAATTCAGTATGGACCCTGCTTTGAGCATGACTTTACATTACAGACCTCCCAAGGTCCTTTGCTATCTGAGCAACTCAGCAATTCAGTGATTTTAATGGCATCAGCCACTATGAAAGTCCATAAACTGTTAGACTAAATACTTAGAGGCCTCACAACTTCTAATGAATCATGTGCATAGCCCAGTGATGTTCAGGTTTTGGCTCCTTTCTCTGAAAGAGAAGTGTTCCTCCAGCACAGAACATGCAATTAATCCCATGATGGAATTCAATATTTTCCCAGCTAACTTGTTACGCAAAGCACATCCTTTTTAAGTGTCATTTGGTGCAGAGCTAATGCTGTAAAACTGCCTGTCCTGTTCTACTCTTAAGTCTCAATGTTGTATTTTTCCTAGACAAATGCCAAATTGATAAAAATCTGATTTTTTTTTTTTGCACAGCTGTTCCAATTGAATCCTCATTGCTACAACTACATTAGGAAAGAAAGATATTATGGTTGGAAAATATTTTTTTTTCCTACTTAATATCCAGATTGTTGGTGTGAAGGTCTCTAGTCTTTGTTTTGGCTTCCACTTGCAAATTGGACATTGACATCTGCTAGTTGCTAGCTTCAAGGGGAATTGAATTTAAAATATACTGTGCATACAAGGCCAAATACACTGTGTGTCACAAAGGCGAGATTGTTTTCTTTCTCCTGTTTTGTATTTACAGCTAAAGCAAATTGGAAGGAAACCGGTGACTGTCATTAACTCCAGAGTAAGAAAAACATTAGATATAATCAAATAAAACTCCACAAATGGATCCCGTTGCAAAAGATGATTTAGCAGATTCTGTCTTAGAGCATCTACACAAGCTTCTTTTGATCCCCAACTTTGGACTGTGTATGGACTGAGAAAGTATAAAAACCAAAATTTATTAAAACTGTACTACAACCAGAATCCTGCAACCAAAGGCATACAGGAAGTACACCAGAAGCAGTTTAAACATGAGTATTCTGGAGCTACTTATATTGAAGAATTGTGCATCTGGGTGCAGTGGAGTTCTGGGGAGTTAAATGGAAGACAGACTGGAAATGATCCCTTACCTGCTGAAACTTGAGTTCAGCTCCCTGAGTTTCTCCTGCAGCAGCACAGCTGATGAAATCACCAGACCTCTATGCAGACCAAGACAATTTTTCCTAGAATCTTGCTCCACTGTGAGAGAAGGAGGCAAACAGGCAGACCCTCACAAATCCTAATCACTTTCTGCACTTTGTGAAGATTTCATTCCCTTTTCTCTCCTTAAATCAGAGGAGTAGCCCAGAGCTTACCCCACAGTGGTTGGCTATAAGTGGAGCAGAAGAGAAGAGCTTTGAATGCCAAAAGCATTATTATTGTCCCACCCACACAAATGTTAATACGAAGTCACTGGGCTCTTTGGTGTGAAACTTCTAAAAGCAAAAGATATATCCAACTGTAACAGTCAATATTGCCTGGAGTATCTAGGAGGTTCCAGGCAGCTGCAGTGGAGAAGTTTGCTTACTGCAAATTTTTCACTTCTTTGAATGTACTTTTTCATTGGAGTGTTGTGCCAAATGCAACAGAGGCCTCATACAGAGTTCTGCAACCTTTAAATGCTCTTTCAGTCTAATGCTGTTTAAAAAGGGGGAAAGTGTCACCTCAGCAGCCCTGCTCTCTTTTGAAGAACAGACTATGTGGGGTCACCCTCAGATCTTGGCTTGTCCCCCTCATGGTATAACCACCCCTTCCTTCACTATGACAATATGGAAAGAAAACTTTCCTAAAAGTAGTCCCAGTTCCCAACTTTAATTTCTACAAATTTTAAAATAAGGTTAGGTAGAGAAAACTGGTTTATTTTAATCAATTGTCATTGTATCTCATTTAGTTTACTTAGTTTATGTTCAGTCTTGGTTAACAAGATATTTCAGAAAAGGCAAGTGGTTCTTCTGAGGCAGAAACTTTTTAATGTTACTGTGTGACCATGATGCTTTAAATTATGGTGTCTGTTCATCTTACCTCAAAAAAAA